>CM060863.1:21945885-22268385 GCA_030737845.1 Acorus calamus | reverse complement strand
AATACAAAAAACTTGTTTAATACATTTAGCATTGACAGTCAACCTATTTAATACAAGTCTTGATCTTTCATCTATTAAACTCCTAGAACTCAAGGCAATTGAACAAGGATTTCAAATGTGGATGCCCACTGCTGCAACTAAATTGTGGATTGAATCAGACTCAACTACTGCCATTGCTTGGGTGCATGGAAAAGGTTGTGTCCCCTGGATTGCCCTACTCTCCCTCCGTCGAATTCACCAAAGCTTACACCTGCTTGCTAATTGGAAGGCCTCGCATATACATAGGGAATGTAATTTCGCAGTAGATTTACTAACCGCCTACCAGTCAGTCCTCTAGAGGTGAAACAATCTTGCACTCTGGCAATCTTTGGCAAAAGATTCTATATGCAATCGAGGAGGATAGACATATGAAGGGATATCAATGCATTAGTTAACAATGACCTAACCCATTTTGGCTTTGAGCTTCGAAAAAGGGGAGGTTTGGGGATGATGCCTCTGTTGGCATTCTTCTCCACCCTTCGCTACTTTTTGATGTCCAGGTTTTAGTAATTAAGGGGTGGTAGTTGGTATTTTGTTGACTATCACCTGTCTTTTGAAGCCATTCCTTCTTTGCTCTTTTTTTGTTTGTTTGTAAGAGTTGTGTATTTGTAAAAATTTCGAACTATAGCAATACACATGAATCCAGGATTGAAAAGTGATTGACATCTCATTTACTAAAATTTGTTATAAGTGTAGCATTAATATCCATATTATATTGTAGGGAAATTTTCAAAAATAACCCTCCTAAAAAAAAGAATTTTAAATTTGACCCTCAGACTACAGTTATTGAAAAACTGGCCATGAGCCCAGTTTGACCGTGGTGCGCTGACTGGGAGAGAATGTGTCATGACGGAGACGTGATAACAAATCATTGGAATGGAGTTTAATAGTATCAAGGAAGCATTTTCTCAGTACAAAGCATTTGCTTTTCGCTGTGGTTTTGGTATCATGAGGAGCGGAAGAAGATTCACTCCCGATAGTGACTTGAAGGCAGTTATTTTTGCATGTTCGAAGGAGGAAAACTGAGAAAAAAATGACGAAACTGCTGTAGTAGCACAAGCGAAAGGTCGTTTAAAGAGCAAAAGGAAGGTCTCACGATGTGAAATTGCTGTAAACAGAATTGAAACATAAGTATCATTAAAGATTTGATCGTCTCATACTGCATGTGTTTTATGTAATAAAGCATATACCTTTTTATGGAAGCATATACTCCCTTACTGGTGTTTATGCAATAACATTTCCTTCTTATATTTCAGAAAACACGAAAGACGAAAAAGTAGCAGGAGAGGCCTACCAAAACCCCCACGCCGTCATCACAATCATAAAGTTCATAGCATGACATTTTGATGGGATCACAAATACAAAGTTTACAACACAGTTTTCAGATGGATCACAACCACACCAGCTAGATGAAGAATTTGACATATACATGACATTCAAATGTAATTTTGAACAATTTTGTTATTTATAAGAAGTTAACATTTTATTTCTAACATGGCGTTCACATTCCTTAATCACGTTATTTATCTAATCCACACTAATGTAGCTATATGAGCACATACGTAAGGTAACAACGCATATACCTCACCCTTCAAAGCATATAACACAATCACCAAACTCAACGCATAAATTTTTTGTGTCAATCACAGAAGGCATATTTTACAACAAAATAATCACACCACACAATAAAAAATCATAACCAAAGTTCTTTGCCAAATAATACCAATTTATATGACAGTCAAAACATGGTAAAATATACATCAGTCAAAACAATATCATTTACTTGTTCAAACTTTACAAAATTCATCATCCATAAATCCAGCGGTAATCATAGCACGCATATAAACCATATCATCATTGGTGTTAAAATAACAACAAATATCAAGCATCCTTCAAGCAATCCAATGGCAGACGAGGACATTACAATCTTGCCCACCGGACTGCTGCGGAGCAGGGACATCAAGAATGAGGCGCCATCTCGCAGCTTCCTCTAGCACCATCTTCTGCAATAACTTGACAGAGAGTCGTATAGGAGGAACTATTTTTTAGTTGATGATGTTGCAACTGTAGCCTACTTCTTCTTCTTGTCCCCCGGTCTCTCCAATGCCAGATATTGGTTTTGATAGTGCACCAACTTTCAGAAATGAACTTATTTTATTACATCATCCAATCGAATATATGTATGTACGTCGTCAAATAGACATATACCTCTCCATAGAACGTATATACCTCAATAGAACTTTCATGATCACTAAACTAATATGTTAATATTAGAAACATATACATGCGGAACGTGTGAAAAGTATTTATGATCGAAAGGTGATGAAAGGGATTTGCTTTTGTCTACCAAAGGTGTCCCATGTGCCAAAAGATCAAAAATGACCATCACATCCGATGAGGTGAACTGAAGTTCCCTCCCTTTGATGATGAATCTCTCCCACACGGGGTTTCAAAAAGATAAAGTTGTCTCCCACAATCACTTCTCCATGTTGAACGGAGGGATGTCAATGAAACACCTAAATGGAGTAGATTTGATGCTCTACTTTGGATGTGCAGATGCCTCTCGTTGAGCTCCATATCTTTCATGAAATCAACTATTCGTGTGACTGTGCACCTCGTGTTCATCGGCTTCAAAGAAGACTTCACCTACTTCAGAGACACCTATAACAACAAAAACTCATGCTATTAAATAATAAAGAAGCACGTCAATAGTGTGTGAGGTCAAGGTATATTCTTGACAATACTTTCAGTTACCATGATGGCCGAATTGATGATAGATAAAGGTTGAAAATGGTGAGTGGATTAAGGTTTCTAAGGAACGAAAACCTTTGAGAAGGTCTTTGATTTCTAGTTTCAAGTTTTGAAACTGGAAAAAAATTGATTTAAGATTAAAAACATTGAAATAAGATTGAAATATTTGATTGATGAAATCATATGCTAAAAAAATTAAAATAAGGAAGAGAGTGTGTGGTGGTGTAGATATCCAGTCTCCTTCATTATCTGGTCTCCTCTAAAGAGCTGCAAAAATGGTGAAAGTCGACGGTGATAGTGGTGACGTAGATAAAAGATGGTGAGGCGGTGAGGAAAGGGAAGGGAAGAAACATTCACCAGTGAGGCGGAAGGTTAGAGAGAGTGTGTCTTTGTTTTGTGGAAGACGAAATGTTTTTAATTGAAGAGAGAGAGAGAGTGAATGTTTTGTAGAAAATGAATGGGGAGAGAGAAAAGTTGCATTGGAACTCGAAATGAATAAGTGCATACAGAAAAATTGATGGTACATGATACATACCCCACTAGAAAAGTATATGCTGCTTACAAAGGTGCATATACTGGCCACATTTGAAACGTGTTTCGAGAATGGTCGATGGGCCATGTGACGTTGTCAGAAACGTCAACTCGACCATTTAATGCGGTGACATCGTCAAATCTTGAATTTCAAAATTTGAAACACATCAAGCTCCTAATTAAAAAAACCACCAAAACCACGTCAGCTCAACTTTCCACGTAGGATCTGACGTGGGGACTGAGTTTTGAACTAAAAACGGATCGGAGTATATCATTTTCCTTTTTTTTTTTTTGTTGGAAAAGCTCTTCTGTATCCATAGCATAATCAGGTTGGGCTTAAAGCCCACAAACCAGTTTTTTCTCATGTCAAAAGCAGGAATTGAACCTGGGTCACCCAAGAAGAGGCCCGGTGTCCCTACCGCCACGCCAACACGTGGAGAGGATTTATCGTCACTTGAGATAATGAGCGCAAGACTGAAGTGTTGTCAGAAAAAATAATTGAAAACGAAGATGGACATCCAAGATGTATATTTTTATATGGAAAATCATATACTGACGAATGTACTTCCATATTTATGTATACATATTCGTATGAAGGTATAAAGCCTTTGATAAAACTAAAAACAGGGTTAAGATGGGACTGGATGGATCAAAATTCTACTAGTAATATATAATGGACCATCATTAGACGTCTATACATTAGGTTAATAAAAAAATGCAACATAACCATACCGTACCCTAGTCGCATGAATTCTTATCAGAATTAACACCAGAGAAATGAGATTCTAAAGGTAAAATCAGATGCAAGCAGAATATATAGATTCATTCATTGGCCAGCAAGTTAAAATCCAAAACCAACACAGTTATTCCACTAAAAACAAGTTTCAAACCACAGGATTTCAGGTTTTGATATTCATTCTCCTGAAGCTTACCGGAGACAAACAAGTTGAATCTCACGGTAGTCCAATTCTAGTAGAGAGAAACAGAGAGACATCCAGAAGCCAAAACATGGTTGCTGTTCATCGAGATAGTATTCTCATTAAATTATCATAGTTTGTTCCTGTGAATTGTTGAAAACTTTAGGCTGCTTTGGTATAGAATCGAATGCCGACAGCCACACCCAAAATCACGAGGGGGACGAGGAACTGAAGGAGCTTGATGATGAAGTCTGTTGTCTTGTCCTGGTTGTAGTGTGGCTGCTTGGGAGGAGTGTACTTGACCTTGGTGGGGATGGTTGATGCATCGATCTCCCCGACATAAAACCCGCTCATCATTTCTCTTGCGCTGGTGCTATGCCCAACATCCTCAAAGTCATCAGTAGCATCCTTACCTGCAAATATCATTCACAAAGTTGTTCCATTTAAATTAGAGAAGAACTGGAAGTCCAGCTAGATGCTGAAACACCCAACACAAAACAGGTTTACCTGTTCCTGACAACAAAACTTCGTCTCCTCCTGGATGATCTTCCAAAAACTTTGTTACATCATAGACCTGTGCCAAACATAAATTATACTAAATAAATGGTGAAGGCATGAAAATTATGATGAATGCATATGATTGCGGGTGAACATCACTGAATAATGACGTTTACAAAAGAAAAACAGAAGGCATCGTACACAATATCACCCAAACTGCTATCTTTGAACCCTCCATTAGTTCAGGTTTGAGTTAAGGAGAAAACAAGATTTTATCATGTACAATTTGAATGAAAGATTACCATGACCACCATTCTGTGACATGGATTTGCTTGATTTATCAAGATGAGTTCGAGAATCAAGGTGACCAGGGGGAGGAGTTGAATTTAAGGTACTAAAAAAAAGACCTTTTATGACACTATATTCCTGAAACATACCGGTAGTGCTGAGCTTGTGAAGAGGAAAAAAAAGAGGTCAGAAGCAACAGCTGAAATTAAAACAGAAAAAGGTAGAGATGGAGTATGGTAGTGAGATGGTGAGCTTACATGATCAACAAAGGCATCACAAGGGTTCAAGAAGATCCACTGGTACAAATATACAACCAGAGTGGTTGACTGAGTGACAAAAGAAGAGAGGGGGAGGCTTCCTTATGCCACTCTCCTTCAATGATCCCAGCCGAGTGTACTAACTCTGTTGAAAGTGGACCTAACCCTACTTATTCAATATCGATGAACAGATAGAAAGAGGGGCATCGGTCACGTCACAACAGACGGTCTATCTATCTGAGGGGGCCGGTGGAATAAACATAGGATGACATTTTAGATGGAGGAATGTTGTACCACAGCCACTTTCCTTTTCAGCTGCGGGGCTGTGTCAAGTTGTTCAGCTAGACACTGGAAGCCACATGACATGATAAAAAGCTTTTATGCAAAGCATCATTTTGCAGGCATTGTAAAAATTCTGCTCTCAATGTCACAATGATGTACGTATGATAGTTTCATGCTTTTAGCACATGAAAATTTCTCTTTTTTTTTCACTATGATTTGCTAGACTTGTGAATATCTATAATGAAAGTTGGTGCAATATAGGGAAAACACACTGTAGACCATTGATGAGGGTCAGGGAAAAGGCCACACAGACACCAAGCATGTCTATACCTAAGAATGAAAGGTCATCTTATTTTCAGAAAATTAAAAATACATGATCATTGATTCTTCAATTGCTTTAGTTACCTCGCTTCTCTTCAAAAACTGAAAAGTTCAACATACTAGCCCTTCTTAATAGTAGGGTTCAACAATAATTTTACAAATCATAATCATAACCCTCAGAATTACCAATAATTTTATTCTTCATCTACGCTACTCAAAGCTATCCAATACAAACTAATTTTTTATGAAGAATCAGAACCTCGTATATATGCTCAATAACTGAATAAAAAAAATGCTGTCATCCCAAAAGGAGCAAAACTAATTCAATTTTTTTATGCCCATGGTGGAAGCAGTGAAGAATTTGTAAAAGCAGGTTTTGTTTTCTTCTCTTTTTTTTAATAGAACCTCACAGAAGGTATCACACCATTCTATCTTTTCAGTCACATTAGTAGAGTGACACACCCAATGAATCAAATGATACGCCCGGGGAAATTGATTAGAACACGATGGTGCAGAAATGGGCCCCTCAATTTTTGGAGGACAATCGGATTCCAATGTCTACAGATGATCATTTATTTATTTGTATTTTTTTTTAAGAAAAGGTGGGAACCCACCATAAGATTTTATTGAAATTTTTAATAAACTCTATACAGTTAACAGATAATGGTCATACCAACCAAAAAAAATTGGACTATTATTGAAATGGTGTACATTGAACTAGTTGTTTAATCGTAACAAGCAATTTCTTGTACTCTCAATTATTTTATACTTTTTTCAAAAAAAGTTATTTAACCAACATAACACGATATGAATTGTATTGGATGATGCATATGATACTTAAAAGGTTTGATTCTATTTGACATAGTCCAAAATGAATGTGCGGACCACATATCAACTCGGGTTTGCATAAGCTACAAGCGGTCACACATTGTGCACAATAGTCGTTCAAATTCATGTTCAAACATCGACTTTTTTTTACAATATAGAGCCCACCTTAGGTGGGCTATTTGAACTCCGTTTGAACAGTTCTATCTAGACTTTAGGCATTCAAACACTGGCGTTTGTTCCTGCCTTCTGGTGATTGAACCCCGTTTGAACGGGGTTTGTAGGGAGACAATTCTCTGGGAATGAACCTACTTTGAATGGGGTTCGTCCCAGGCTTTAACTGTTCGAGCTGCATTCAAACGGGGTTTGTTCCAACCTTTAGGTTTTTTTTTTGATAATAATATGGTAGTTTCCACACTCGTATTAAAAGGAGGGTGAAAACCCAAAGCAATTACAAACAAAACCCTACGTAGAACATCACACATATACATCTTGGGCAAAGGAGGTCATGCTCAGATGTCATCCCCACCCTTCTATTAAGAATTCATTACAAAATTACCACCTAAAAACCCCAAGGATGCCGCCCCCACACAACATCTTCCCCAGTCCAGTACAAAGCGAACCACTGAGTCCCTAATATTCTCAACATAAGGTCGACCGCCTCGGAAGACGGCTGGTTCCTCGTCAACCAGATTGCCCAGACCACCGCCGGGACAAAGAGTTGAGTCACCTTGCCATATGGACTACGATCCCCCTGCATGCAGAGCCGTCTACCTGCTTCCCAAATCTCCTCAAGAGAGGAGAGGGGACTTGCCATACCCGATGCCCCGCACATCCACATCCACACCTCCTGTGCCATCGAACAGTGGACAAACAGATGATCCACTGACTCCTCCTCCAACCCATAGAGCACACAAGTCCTATCCATGTCGAGGACCCAACGAGCGATTGTCGCCTTGGTTAATAGTTTCTGCTGGTGCATAAGCCATAGGAAAGCCCTGACCTTCAGTGGAGCCTTGCAGCCCCAAACCTCCTTGTGCATGCGACCCACCACTGATCCCGTCGGGCGGAGTCTCCGCACCCATGCATAGCAACTCCGAACTTCAACCATTGCAATATGTTTTAAATCCCTAACTAACAAGATTTGCTTCAGACTTCAACCATTGCAATATGTGCGGTTCGCTACACATAGCCGCACATGCTGTTATTTCATATATCTATGCATGTGCCGCACATTAACAGGCGCATGTGTCTAACAATGTGCTCCTTGGTTCATTCTACCCTTTTGGCGTTGAGTTCATTGCAGACTTCAACCACTGTACATGTGTGGTCATGTGCATTGCACATGGTTGCACATGCTGCTTTTTTCAACATACGTGCTGCATGTGTCGCACATTGATGACACGTGGCACGTGTCTAACAATGTGTGCCTAGGGACACATTAATATGCGTGCGACCACACTTAGAACCATGTTGTTCGTATTGATGCAAACATTGACACTTATTAATATAGTTTAGATCAGACATTTATATGATCTCGACCCACATCCTAGCGCATTAAAAGAGGTGGGGACCTTAATGGGTAGTACAAGCCTTGTTACTGTAAAGTTGAATTAATGAATAATTTGCGTATTAAATGCGAATTAAACAGAAATTTTAAACCTGTATTGATTGTGCCTTAAAAGGAAAGTACGCGTTTTATTGAATTAAACGCGTTAGCTGTATTTAATGCTAAATTACCAAACTAACCCAAAAAACACTTAACAAAAAAAAGTCAGAAATTAAATCCTCAATATTGTTCCCTCCACTCACGGCCCTCACTAAACATAGAATCCCTAAAACTTCTTCCTCCTCACAAAAAAAAAGCCTAACTCATCTCTCTCAAATGGCTCATTTGCTTCCTTTAACAGTAGTAAGTGTATTTAACAATTGCCTTATCAGCAATGAGAGGGGCTATGTCCAAACTATACCATGTTTTTCTCTGAAACCCTTCTTTCTATCTCGTTTTTCTAGAATTTTTTCTTTTACTTTTTCTTTATTGTGATTTTTGTTATATCATTGTGCATATGAATGAAAATTTTCAAATGCCGAGAGAAAAAGACCCATTATGGGAGTATTGCACTGAAGAGGGAAAAGTAAGGTGTAACTTCTGTCGAAAAGTGTTTATGGGAAGTGGTATTACAAGGATGAAGTACCACTTGGCAAAAATTCTCTAATGATGTACACCCATGTACAGCGGTTCCCTGCATTGAAGTCCATGACTGAAATAAATAAAAAACAAAGAAGATTTCAGATTTTTGGAAGGGAGGAAGTTCTTCGGGTTCAGTATCTTCCTCAGCCCCAATTAATTTAGAAGAATCACCCCAATCAGCTCCATCAAGTGCTAGTGGTCAACAAAAAACAATTTATGCAAAAATCAAGAAAGGGGAGAAAGAGGTTGCTGATAAGGTAACTGTTAAATGCTTATTAGCAAATAATATAACATTTAATGTATTGCGATCAGAGGAATTCCGTTACGCTTGCAAAACTATAGCAGCTCATGGTCTAGGATACGAGCCCCTCTCTATTGATAAGCTATAGAAATCATTAATTCGATTGTGAAATACGGTTGCAAAGAGATACATTGTGGTTGCTACTGTTAAAGGAAGCAAGGAAGCCGTTTTGAGAGGGAGTTAGGGTTCAGTTTTTTTGTGAGGTGGATGAAGTTTTAGGGTTTCTATATTTAGTGAGGGCCGTGAGTGGAGGGCACAATAAGGAGGAATCAATTTCTGAATTTGTTTTGGTAAGTGTATTTTGGGTTAGTTTGGTAATTTATCCTTAAATGTGGATTTCGAGTTTAACTCAGTAAATATTGGAATGCTTTCCCATGGTGGCAATGTGGTTTCCTCTCGTCATCTCGTGTAAACACAGTAATTACCTTCCATTGGTGGCTTGATAAGTTGGAAAATGTTCTACAACTCGGTCACCTGATGCAACAAGCAGAGTTAACTACGCGATAAAGTTAGATTAGAAATCGCCTTATGAGGATTTAGCTTTTTATACTAAAGAGACTACACATTGTAGGTGATTTTTTTGCCTGACTTTTCTAGCTATAGGGAATAAAAGCGAGAGACACATGTTGAGTGGAAAAGGGCGGGGATGTCAGCGATAGACCTCCGCCTCGATAATAGACATCCAGAACTTCGGAGAGGCAATTCATTAGACCAACAAGACATCGTTCCAGTTTCTAAATCAAATAATAAATTACCTTCCCTTTTAAGGCGCAATCAAGGGTTTAAAACTTTTTCTTTTTAATGAGCGTTTAATACGCGAATTATTCATTAATTCGGCATTATTGGTAACAAGGAATGAGAGGTTTGAGAGAGAGTAGTGTTTTGAGAGATTTGTAGTTGTTTGGCGATATGTAAGGACCCATATATATAAGCAAAAGCTCCCCCCACCCCCCAACAAAATATAATAATAATAAAAAAAATCCCTTCCAGCAAGTTTTTGAATAGTCGTTAGGGCTGTCGAATATGCCCAACATGTGCTGGACATTGAAGGCATGTGATGTGCATGTGCCCCTAGGACTACACATGGGTATATGTGAATCCGCACACACCTCGGAAGGACAATGTAATATTCTCAGTTGTAGGAAGACTTGATGGAAGCTGATCCATATGTTTGTTTGGCGATTGCGAGGGGATTATCTATCCCTCTTGGCGATTGCGAGGGGATTATCTATCCCTCATGACATGATGAAGTATGGTGATGTCGCACTTTGCGAAGAGAGAAAGATTGCGATGATGAAGATAGTGGAGGAAAAATAGTTATGTTTAGAAATTCTAGAAGGATTCTATTGAGGAGCTTCGGGCTAGTGCGGCAGAATCTGTGTTCAGAAAAAATCAATGGGATGAACATGATCATTGAGTATGTGTTGGAGTCCACTGCTCAACGTGATGATGTTGTGAAAGCACTTAATGTTGCAGTAACCTCCAGAAGCAGGTGCAAGTTTGTGTGTCATTAAGAAAAGATCACCTGGTTAAAATAAATTGCAAATGAGAGGGTTCATGAAGCCCAATTGAAATTGCAGGAGGTCAGCCAAAGAGAAAGAGGAACTAATGAAAGAGCTCCACGTTCAATTGAATGCACATTGCATTACCACTTTTAGAGTCAATTGGCAACAAGTTGTTCTTCAAGAGGATGCCCCTATGGTCGTTGGGCTGGATGAATACAATTTCACTTCAGATTTGAAGCCAGGGGAAATGTCCCCATGGTTAAGCCTGTCAACATGGCGGATATGCATGTATCCATATCTGAGTTGAATATCTTTAAAATATTTGATATTTGACAGATATTAAAAAAAATATATATGTATCTGATCTGAACATTCGGATTCGGTTTAAGATTGGATTCGGATAATTATCTAAAATATCCAAAACAGTTAAACAGATAACAATACATATCAAATATCCAATATCCAATGTCTGCAACCATATTAAATCAGCATAAGCCATCCAACAATTCTTCCAAGTCATTAATGTACACTTTCAGATTAACAAACATATCAAACCCAATTGTTTTCTTCTAAAGAGAACCAATTCCATGAATGATGGAACTAAGACATCAAACAAAATGAATAAATTTTCATAGCAATCTGGATCAAACAAAATTGCACACCTGCAGCACAACAAAACAGTGGCAAGAGTTTTTAAAGAGGAGGTGAGAGGGTGGTGGTGGAGGTGATGGAGGTGGAGGAGCCATAGAGGTGACAGTGGTTGCAGTGGTTGTTATGCGATGGGGATGGTGACAAATAATGTGGTTATGCTGTGGGGGTGGTGCGGTGGTGTAGGTGGTGATGACAATGTCAAGAAGAGGCATCGGCGAGGAGGTGTCAGTGAGAAGATGTTTGAGGCGGTGTGGTTATACGGCGGCAGTAGGTTTGAAAGTTTTAAGTTTGAGAGAGAGTTAGAAACCCTAATTATGTGATGAACGTAAATTGAGAGCCCTTGGATCAAAGGGCTCATACAAATCTTGACCAACCTAATGTGATGAATGTGAGCCATTGGATCAGATTTTATCTAAGGCTCATACTATTTCTAAACATTTTTTATCAAATATTTTTCAAATTGGGTATAGGCATATCAATATCGGATTTGAAATATTTCAAATACGGATTATTTTTCAGTTATAGACACGGACATTTCGAATATCAAATATTTTTAAATTTTTTTATACAGCTTCATATTGAATACGAATTGTTTTTTGGATAATTGATAGGCTTACCCATGGTGGAGAAGTTGACGGCAATTCGTGAACCTATTGTAGATCATGAGGAGGTAGATTGGTCGGATGAGGAAGATGATGCAGGAACAGGAGTTCAGCCCGAAGGTGATGCAAGGGGTGCAGGCCAAGCGTCAAAGGAAGCTCAAGATCCTGGCTGTAATCTTGTTGTTGTCCAATCAGTGGTTGCCCAACTGCTGGTGGTGAGGCTCATGGCCAATCTAGGGTCTTAAGGGGTGGGGAGTTTGGAGTTTGGACTTGCCTAAGAGGACGAGTTGGTCATGGTGGATGGGGGAGGAAGAAGATGAAGTGGAGAGAGGGAAAATATGAAGTAGCAAGGGATGATGTTAACCCACTAACTTGCAATTGCTTCTCTCAAATGCCTAAATTCCCCTAATCCTCTTCTTTTGGTCACTTTGATGGGTCCCTCTTTCCTATAGGTTCATTCCCCTACCTCTTCCAACCCTAACCCCTTTTATAGGACACTCCCTTCTTGTACCTCCCATTGAAGATCCCTATCTATCTTAATACCTCCTAGAAAATGTACTCCATGAGAGGTCATTCAATATCAGGGAATGTGGCTTGAGATGGTTCAAATGCCAAATTGATTCAAAAGGAGAGCTAAAGTTACGATTGATTTGCTAGGTTGATAGTTAGGGCCATTTCACTGCCCATTGGTCAACGCCTGAAGCCTGCGACAAATCTGTTCGAACGAGGTTCATTCTAAGATAGCCTTCTATGTGTACGAGTCATGTTCGAACAGGTTCAAACACATGAAGACCGGAATGAACCACATTCAAATAGCGTTCTAACATCTGAAATATGGAAAGAAACCTGTTCAAATAGCCCGCATGTAGGTGGGTTTTAAATTGTTTAAAATACACATGTTCGACTGACGCTTTGAACGACTATTGCGCGGGAGCCGCATGTACCTTATGCGAACTAACATCTGAAATATGGAAAGAAACCCGTTCAAATAGCCCACATGTAGGTGGGTTTTAAATTGTTTAAAATACACGTTCGATTGACGCTTCGAACGACAATTGCGCAGTAGCCGCATGTACCTTATGCGAACCCAACCGCATAAGCGATCCACACATTCATTTTAAACTATGTCAAATATAATCAAACCTTTTAAGTACCACATGCATCATCCAACACAAACTATGATGTATCATGTTGGTTACATAATTTTCCTTGCAAAAATTATAAAATAATGGAGAGTATGAAATGTTGTTTATTGCGATTAAACAACTAGTTCAATATACACCATTTCAATAATAGTCCAATTTTTTTTGTTGGTATATCTATCATCTGTTAACTATTGTACAAAGCTATGAAGCACGGACACGGATACGGACACGAGATACGGTGACACAACGACACTAACACGGCGACATGACAATTTTAAAAAAATAGGACACAGGGGCACGGGTACAGCTAGGAGACGGCAACAAATAAATTAATATAATAAATAAATATATACATTATTTTATATAAACAAACACGTTTCATTTAATTCATTATTTATAAACAAATTGTATAAACTAATAAATCACTGTTTTAAACTATAAATCATTGTTTTAAACTAATAAATCACTATTTTTATAAACCTTCAGAGAAAGAGATTATGTTTAAATGAGTTGTTCTAGACTGTTTTAAATGGGTTGAATACTTATGGGCTATGTTTGGGCCATCATTTTCTTTTTCTTTTCACTTTTGGGCTAAAACTGGCTGAGCTGTGACCTAGGCCGTGTCTCAGGCCGTGTCCTAGCCGTGTCCCAGCCATGTCCAAACAAAATGAAGGCAGACACAGTTAAAGGCGTGTCCGACACGTGTCTGGGCCATGTCCACGCTGTGTCCGTGTCTGACATGGGTACGAGGCCTCCGGGGAAGTGTCTGTGCTTTGTAGGTACATATTTTATCAATAATTTCAATAAAATCTTTTTTTTTTTTTGCTATCAAAGGGACCCCCCGTGGTTGACCTTACGGTCGAGCTGAGAAGGCTACCTCCGCCTGTTTGTCATGATCCCATGGAAATTCTTTCGAATAATCGCCAACAAACAATGGGTAAGTCAGGGCCAAGACTTGAACTCAAGACCTATCGGTAACACCGCTAAACCCTGAACCGTTGTGCTATGACCACTGGAACAATTTCAATAAAATCTTGATGCTGGGTTCCCACCTTTCTCAAAAAAAAAAAAAAAAATACAAATAAATAAATGATCATTGATTCTCCAATTGCTAGTTACCCCCCTTCTCTTCACAAACTGAAAAGTTCGACTTACTTGCCCTTCTTAGTAGTAGGGTTCAACAACAACTCTACAAATATCATAACCCCTCAGAATTACCAATAATTTTATTCTTCATCCAACCTACACAAAGCCATCCAATACAAACTAATTTCTACTGAAGAATCAAACCCATGTATATATATGCTCAGTAATTAAATCAAGAGAACACTGTCATCCCAAAAGGTTCAAAACAAATTCCATTTTTTTTATGCCCATGGCGGAAGCAATGAAGAATTTGTAAATATCACCTCGTACATACATCTATTAACACCATGATCAAAGAAATTTATTTAACACATAACAAAGAGAACAAAAGAATTACAACATAATCTTAATATCACCACAATAAATATAAAAAAGTTTTACTTTAGACATAGAAGGTGGATGATCTTATAAATCTTTCCAAGAGAAAAAAAAAATAATAATAAAGAAATCCCGGATCCAGTCACATAATCATAGAATAGCAGATCTGATCTCATAGAGAAGATATGAAACACAATAAATCACAACAACAGATAGAAGAGAGAGAGAGGAAACAGTAACCTTGCCGTTGATGATAAGCCAGCAATCCTGAGGGTGTTGTGCTTGGAGACGTCCTCCAAAGAGTATACCTTACCGTCCCCACCCATTTTGTCCCCAAAACCAACTTTTCTTCTTCTTTGAAAAATTTGGGTGAGAGAAGAGAACGAAGAGCGAGATTTGAATGGCACTTTGGAAACTCCCCCCCACCCCTGCTCTATGTTTTAAACAAAGGAAAATTTTGGGTTAGTAGGTTGATGGAGACTATAAGAGGCGGTTTTGGGGAAACCAACAACTCTTTTTTTTCTAATTTTTTTGGGGGGATCTGTAGATCATTAATTTGGTGTACCAGCTCGAGAGACGTCTACCAAACGGCATAAACAGCATCATATTTATTATTAGAATTTATTATTTACCATTAAACTTATTAAAATATTATATATGTTTATAATAAATTTACTATCTGAGGATTTTTTATTTACCACCATACTTAAAATATTTTAAATGTTTATAATAAGTTTACCATATGTTTTTAAAAGAAAATATGATTGTAAGATCCTTCTTAGTAGACGATTATTTTTCAATTATAAAAATCGTAGGGGCTGAATTTCTTAGACCTAATCTTAGTCCATCGCATATCACCTGAACAACCTACACATCAATCAAGTGATGGTTGCAGTGAGCACCTGATACCATGACACATGTAACCTTTGTCCATCTAATTTCTTCTTATTGATCAAGCAGGATCAAATCCTACCATATCTGGCAGACCACACCATATATGCCAAATCCCACAGCATATGTCAAATCTTACCATATCCTCACAAAACTCATAGTATCCTCTAATCCCATGATATCCTCTCACCATTACCGCGGATGGTAGATCAGGAGAGGATCTGGATGGGTCGTTACAGGTGGCACCATAAAAAGGGATGCTATCCCAAAGAGAAGGTATGTGAAATCCATTTTGCAGGGCACCTCCCTCCTCTTTGATTGCTTCTCAGAGGATGTTCGTCAATGCTTCGACCCAATCAATTAGAGGAGCAGCAAAGAGTATAGATCCAAATACTCGGTCAGACCCGAACCCAGGTGATAAGGTTTTGTCCCTTCCTAAAATAATGTTGAGTTTTTTTATTTTAATAACTATGATTAATTAATTATTTAATTAATGTTTGAATTTGGTTGCGAAATAGTCATTGGTGACCATGTCAATGAACCACGTCAATGAACCACATCAGATACATTTCTTAAACCTTAGTAGTTGAAAAATGAATCTTTTTTCTTCTTATAAAAACTCAAAACTTCATTTGGTGGGTTTTTTAAATACTCAATGAATTAGAGCCTCAATTCAGTGGGCAATGAAAGTAAATAAATCAAACTTGGATAAGATGCAAATTTGGAGAATCTAATATCTTACAGTACAATAGGTAAAATATGGATTAGATTATGTATGTGTTATATATATACATATATAATAAGTTTAGAACAATTTATTGTTGGAATTTTGTAACCAAAATACATAATTCCAACAATTTTCTCTAATGTGTTGTAAGTTGTAACCTCCTCATATAATTGCATGGTTTATAACTTCATTACAACGGTTTAATTTCAATGTTATCTAGGTGCTTTATTGTGGAATGTTTCAGCCTTTTGAAACACTCAAAACTGCCATATTGCTTTTAAAGGCATTTAATGGAAATTATTTTAGAAGCACCTGTGTGTTGTGAATGTATATATATAGGGCTTATGCATTCTCATTATAGACTACACTATTAAGTTTTCATCTCCACCATATTATGTGATTTGCTAGCTGTTTGAGGAGAAAAGAGAGTACATGCTTAGGGCTTTTTCACATCAAATACAAAATGGTTTATTCTTGAGAGATTAAATCATATATTCCTTTTCACTTATCAATCTCTTGATGTTTTGATCCTTAATTTGGGCGTCTGAAAGGATCGCAGTTACTCATCGTGGTTCTTCCATAGCTCGCACTCCGGAATACACAAAACCTATTGTGGTCGTATCTCTCAGTGGTAGGAGTCATTAAATCCTGTGCGTGAGGGGGCCTTATTCACGAGGACAGAGTGTCCTCACTCGCTTTCACATTTTCGGATACACTTTTCTAATCTCTTACTGTTTTATTTCATGCTTTTACTATATATTTTAGAGTATGCATAATTTCATATATATTTGACGTTTATATTTTTGATGTGATAATTATAAGAATTTGTGTTTAGCATAATATTTATTTGTCACGCACAACAATCTCGGTTAATAAAGTACACAAATTCTTGTATATATATGGAGAAAATATTTTTTAGTTATTACATGCATGTTCAAGCTGGATGTTAATTGAAGAGTTTCAGATTTTTTTTTACGGTAATGGTAGGCGATCACCTTTTAATTAAAGAAAGGCAAAAGCCCAGGTTAAAGTTACATAAACATAGTAAATAAAGTAAAACAAAGCAAAGCCCCAAGGTAGTGAGGTCTTATAACCCGACTCCCACAAAGTAGAAGAGACCTCTACCAGGAGACGATCGAGAATCCCAACCCAATCAAAACCCCCAGTTACCCTGCACCTAATGATTCTCCACAGTACCAACCAACACCTCACCGCCGCTGCTCCTCCACAAAACATCCATCACTCCTGGATCAGGCTGACCACCAACTCCCAAATATTTTCTGCATATGGTGTCTAACCCCAAAAATAGTAAGCTTTCTCGTCAACCAAACTGTCCACAAGAAGGCTGGGATATAAGATTGAGAAACTTTACCCCGCAAGGATCGATCTCCGACTGGTCTCAATGTCCTTCCGGCCTCCCACATCCCTTCCATATCGACGAATCCATCCTCGATGCCCGTAGCCACCCTCAGCCAAACCCACACCCGACGCACCATTGGGCATGTGATGAACAAATGCTCAATCGTCTCGTTCGCTAAGCTACATAGAACACAGGTCTTCACCATCTCTGGAGCCCATCGCGCAATGTAAGTCCTGGTGAGAGTCTTTCGCAAATAGACTATCCATAGAAAGACCTTAACCCTTAGAGGAATTTTGCATCCCTAAATTTCCTTGTGTTTGACCGCCGTCGCATGAATCACCGGCTTGTCTCTGCATAACCACTCATAACAGCTCTTCACTGAGAAGCCAGCCGCCGAAGAAGGCTGCCATATTGGACGGTCCTCCCTATCTTGGACCACCGCCGTCGAATGGAGCAACTCAAGAGAGTTAAATAGCTCTCCACCTCTGAATCATTTAGATTTCGTCGCACCTCGACCTCCCAATAGCATGTTTCCCCCCGTCTTCACCAGAAGGCCCCAACCACTCCCATTCAATCTCTTGTAATTTGGAAGATACTTGGGAACCTTGCTCCCAATGATACCTCCCCAACCCACACATCCTCCCAGAAACGAACCGATGATCCTGATCCGATGTCCCACCTGACCGCCCCTAGAAACTCCGCCTGCCCTGCATAGTCTCCCAATAATCTTGACGTCTTGCCAATCCCCTGCCTTGGTCTCCCAGCCAGTCGTCCCTCATAACCATAGTGTTCGCGGACCACCCTCCTCCACATCAGATTTGGTGCCTCCATGTATCTCCACAACCATTTACGCAAAAGAGCTATGTTTCATGTCTTCTATATCCAGCACGCCTGTCCAACCTTGTTTCTTGCTTGTGCAAACTGTCTCCCATTTTACTTGATGGACTTTGTCTCGTGCCTCCTTTGCTCCGCACCAAAAGAAGCGCCTCCACATCCTCTCAATCCTCCCAAGTACCCCTTTTGGAATTTTAAACATTGACAAGAAGAAAATAGGTAGATTGGACAAGACGGCCTGTAGCAGTGTAAGCCGGCCACCCAAACTTAGGAACCTACTCTTCACCCTTGTAGTCTTCTTTCAAATCTAACAACCAAAGGATCCCAGTCCCCTTTGTGGAGTCTTCCCAGATGTAGAGGTAATCACACGTGCCTACATGGAAAGGACTAGACCTCACAAGAAAGAATCCTCACAAATTTGGATAGCACTGTCTCTCCACATTGTCCCTAAAATAGCGCTCTTCCAAAAAAAATTTCAAGTCCTGATACAAGCTCGAAACATCTACATATAAATTTTACTCCCGCATCGCGTCATCTTCCGCCGCACTCAAGACAATGGTATCGTCTGCATATTGCACATGAGAGACAACATCCCACCCTCACAACACCGCAACCCCTTAACCCATCCATCCGCCATCGCCATCCTCATCATCCTACTAAAGGCATTTGTAACAATCACAAAAAATAGAGGGGAGAGAGGATCACTGTAATGCCCCCGTATCCAAGAGTCCATTTTGAAGCTTTGATACGGGTCGTTACCTCTAACTTTTCCAAAACACGAGACATTAAAAAAAACATAAAGGGTTTATTTAAAATCAAACCGATTAAAAACATAACCAGGATCTAAACATAATTCATCCTAAACACGGATGATTACATACGAATTTAAACTTAATTCAAACATCCAACTGTTTTGGATGAAAAGGACTAAGGAAAATTATATGCCAAAGAAAAAGCTTATTCAACCACCTAAATGCAACGGAAATAAAACGCAGCTACGATCTCTACCACCGAGATCAACGATCACCAACGACTACCCTGAAAGTTTGAGGAAAGAGGGGTGAGTAACTACACCCTCAGTGAATGGACCTTTGGGGTCCCAATAATAATTGATATCAAAATATAATCTTTAATATAATATCATAAGAAATATCATAAGAAACAATTTGTAATATCTAATAGTATAATTTCAGCAATATCACAATTTCCAATAAAACCATAACTTAAGCAAAATACCTTCCAAATGCATGATCTCAAATAACTGTCAAAACTCATGATGCGTATGAATGCAATGGACATGCATGCCCATATGATGACACCTAGCCATCTACAGCACCTAACCGTAAGGATTTCGCATAGGAAATCGTGTCACCTAGACACATGTCACCTGACATAAGTCACCTAGACTTGGGTCCATTCTGAACCAGGGTCACCTAGACTTAGCCACCTAGGCTACATCACCTAGACGAATGTGCGATGCATGCATGATCAACACATATTTTTCTTTTCAATAAAATGCGTGCGACGGTTTCAAATATAATAACATTTTTAAAACAATACATAATAAGACATCAACCTATATAATATGACATGCTCGAGTTGTACATAAAATAGCATCTTTAAAATCATTCATAAAACCTTTGAAAACTACGTAGGAGACGAGACTCACTCACCTTTAGGTCCAACCACAATCCGAAACAACTTCAGTAGGTCTAAGGCAACCTAATCCGACCTGTAAACAATACAACTATTCATAACCTGTACATACTGTATGGAACCCGAGGGTATCCGAAGACGCAGAACCCGACGACTCCCATAGGGACCGTCACAGACCTTCCCGACGGCTCCCATAGTGGCCGTCCAAAACAAACCCGATGGCTCCTATAGGGGCCGTCCCTTAATAGACCGACAGCTCCTTGGGAGCCGTCCCAAACATTCCCAACGGCTCCTACGGGGCTGTCCCAAAACAGAAACACAAAACCCTAATTAATATTTTTTTGTAAAAACTTTTAAATCATCTACCATTGAAAACAAATCACGAATCTTGTTTAAAATCATTGTTAAACAGAAAGATCGACACCGAAACCATGTCATACGTATGAAATCTGATTTAAAACAAATCAAAACTTCAAATAAGAGTATTCTCGAAAACCCTAGGTTATCATAGATGTGAATATTAATATGGGTTTACGTTTAAACCTTGAAAATCATGAAAACACCTCATTGATTTAGATCTAAGCATATAGGGTTCAAAACAAGTTTTAAAGATCAAAAACATGATTTCTACTTAAAGTTAATAAACCTAAACATGATGTATACATACATATTCATTCTAGATCATGAAAAGCTTATAAAATATAAAAAAAATATCATGATACCCTAGCTATATAACAACAGATCCGAAACCTAAATTTAAAACATCTTATGAGCATATAAATCAAATAGGAAAACTAAAAAAATATTTTAAACCTTGAGTATATGCATGAAGACCAATATTACAACCGAGGCTTGTAAAAATATCATGAAATCATCATCATATTATGGTTAAAACATAAGAACCCGAAATCATGCGAAAACACTTAAGAAACAAGAAGAAAACTATCCTTTTGTTTGGAAAAACTTTGAAAACGAGATCATATCAAGAGAACATCCAAAGGGAACCATTATAATTTAAGTACTCTTCAAAAACTCTTGAAAGACTCACCAAAACCCCCAGACCGAACCCTTCCCGAGCTCCTCAAGAATGTGACCGAAAGAAAGAGAAAAATAAAGTTTTAGGGTTTTGGAGTTTCTAGGGTTTTTATTCCAAAGGGTGTTTTAATATTAGAAAACACGTGGGGGACAAAATACTTCGCCAATAAAACCAATTAACGCAAATACGATTCGCAGTTAAAGCGTTTGTTCCTTCCAAAAATGAACTAATTTCAAACTCAAAAATTTTCCAGATCGATGGCTCTTATTGAGCCTGTCGCTCAACTACCCAACGGCTCCACCAAGAGTCGTCTCCCAAAAATCCTGACGGTCCTTCATGGATCCGTCGCCCAGTAACCTGACAGCTACTTATGGATCCAGCACCTATATGATCCGTCAGGCACTGCCTGACCTGATTAAAAGTCACAGTCGTTACAATCACCTTGTCGTAACCCCTTATGAATATGAAAGAAACCGCATGGTCTTCCGTTCAAAAGCACTGAAGCCTTCGCTGTGGATATACAAGCTTTGATCATCCTTAGCCAATTGAGTTCAAAGCCATGACAACTCAAAACATATAACAGGAAATCTCAATGCACATTATCATATGCTTTTGTGAAATCTAACTTGATGATGACCCCTTGTTGACCAGCCCTATGCACCGCAGATAAACACTCTTGTACCACCATGAAACCATCTTGTAGAAGGTGACCCAGGATAAAAGCGGTTTGGTTCTCATCCACCATTGAGCCTATGACGACTTTGAGCCCATTTGCCAAGACTTTGGTGATGATCTTGAAACATCCATTTGGAAGACATATGGGTCTATAATATCCAATTTCAATCGCCCCCTCATGTTTAGGGATTAGTGTGAGAAATGCAGAGTTCAAACACCCGATCCCTCCTGATGAATGATAGAACTCCTCAAACATCTCCAAAATATCCTCCTTCACCACCCCCCAAAATTCTTGGAAGAAACGCACCCCAAAACCATTCGGTCCAGGAGTCTTGTCCGCATCAGCCCCAAAGACTGCAGCTTGCACCTCAGCCTCCGTAAATCAACCTTCCAAGTTTTGGAGACAGTTCGCAGGAAGCCTCCCTAAGTCTTCGTTATACCACAAAGGTCTCCAGCTCCTATCCCGCCTGAATGCCTCTGTGAAGTGAGCCACCAAAGCAGCTTGCATCACCCGATTCCCTTCAATGACCTGCCCATCTACCTGGAGCTTGCTAATTCTGTTAAGCCGACGTCTCGCACTCACCGTCTTGTGAAAAAACTTCGAATTGTTATCCCCCCTCCTTCAACCACACCTCTCTCGATCTTTGTCGCCAAGCCATTTCTTCCATTTTGGTAATACTCATCCACTCCTCCTTTCCTGCATGCCATACTTGTCTATCCTCATTTGTGATCAAGCCTACCTCTTCCCATCTTTTGAATCTGAGCATCTGATCAACTAGGGACTGTTTCTTCTCTTTACGCTCCCCGTAAGCGCTCCCTGCTCCAAGACTTCAAAGCCCACTTCAGCCTTTTAATCTTAAAGGCCATCTTTCTTGCCCCTGAAAGGACCCCTGTGTATGCACCCCAATTCTGTTGCACCAACTCCACAAAACCTGGGCACAAGAGCCACTAGTTTTTGAACGGAAAGATGGGTTGCCCTGCTGCCCTCCCCCCCCCCCCCTCCAGTACCAAAGGAGTGTGGTCGGACTAGATCCGAGGAAGTCCCCTCAGATAATATAGAGGGAATGCCCCTTCTCAATCCGGATCTAGCAATACCCTGTCAAGCCTCGCCAGAGCCGGTGACTCCCTCAAGTTACTCCAAGTGAAGCACTGCTGCTCAATTGGCACATCAAGTAATCCCTTCTCATCTATCCAATGAGAAAACGTCTCCATCGCCAGGGTGATTGATCCCTCCCGATTGCGATCTTTCACATACCTAGTAACATTAAAATCTCCTAAGACACACCAAGGAAAGACTCAGTCCTGCTTTACTATACTCAATTCATCCCATAACCCCTGCCTAATAGTATCATCATGCGGACCATAGACCACTAAGCACACCCAACGCCATCGGGGTTCTCTTTCCTCGAACAACACCAAAAGAGAGAATTCTCCCCTCCTCACCTCCACCATATCTCTGAATATCCCATCCCAACACACTAGAATGCCTCCCGAAAGTCCTATTGCTGGCTTGTAAGCATAGCTTTGAAGGAGATCCCCTCCGATAGCCCTGATGTCCGCCTGAGAGAAGTCTTCCATCTTCGTCTCCTGAATACAACACACTGATATCCTCTCCGCCCTGACGTGCTCTTGTACTGCCGCCTTCTTCCTCTGGTCATTAAGACCCCACACATTCCAACATAAGATGTTCAACATAGATAAACCAAAAGCTTACCCTTCCCCTCCCCCAATCATCCACTTTTAGACCACCCTGTCTGTCTCCTCCTCCGCCACCGCCTCCACCATGGAACCATTGATGAATTCTTTGAACCTCCCTTTGAATGTAGAGATTGACCTATCCATCCCTACTCTTCCAGCCTTTGAACATGCCGAAGAGCCAGCAAAGAACCCCACAATTGAAAGATCGCCCCCCCCCCACCTTCCCTGAGCTTCTGCAACCTCTCCTCTTGCTCGGAGAGCCGAACTTTCTGCCTATTTACCTCCTACCTCTCTCCCTCTGTCTCGACAATCCTGAACAACACATCTGCCCCCATGGGGACCTCAAGTCCAGCCTCGGTCGCCATTCCTCTTCCGAGTAATGCCCCTCCCCTGATGTGTGCTCCTCCAGTCCTCCCCCCTCATCAAAGTCCATTAACGAGCCCCCACGACTAGTCAGAGAGCTTACCACAATAGATTTCAGCCTCCTGACTGAATACTTCACCATCCAAGTCGCATGCGACACTATTCTCAACGGTGAAGACGACCCTCCACACCCCCCTCCCCCGTGGTTCAGCCCCGACAAAAGAATCCCTAAACATAGGGCTTGCTCGATAACGGTCTGGATATGGGGACCATCTCCTTCTGATCTTGCCCACCTTGTCCATGCAATTGGACCATGATCCCCCACTTATTTTGTCCAGCTCAGAACCCGGATCTGAAGGCCCACTCGAACTGACCGATCCAGCCCCCTTAGAGATCCGCGATAAACTGGACCAAAGAGAACAGGCTGAGCCCACTTAGATCGGAGCCCAGAATAAACCCTCATGTCGTTGTTGGGCTGGACCTGCGCTACATTGGCCCATTAGTTGATCCTCCAAGCCCATCTTTGGTGAAATTCTGGGTAGAGTTACTCGTAAATTTCTATCTTATTAGCATGTCTCTCTTGGAGGAAAGTTTAAAATGGTTTGAAGTTCAAAAATGCAATGTTGACTATTTCAGTCTGCATCATCATTTATTTTTTCCACTTTGAGCTATTCGGAGATCCATCAGGGGGTTCATTTTGGAACTCAAATTTCTCATGCTTGGTTATCTCTAAGACTATGATTCTATATTTCATGGCTAGTAACATTTCAATCAATCGTATTCTAATATGAAAAATGATGTTCTATATATTTGGATGAATGAGACTATTGGTATTCTTCTCCTGGAATTCATCATTGTGATTATTATTATTCTGGTTTTCTTGAGAGTATTTATATTTACTTATTATATGTGGCTAGGATATTCTCTATAATGTTGTTATATCATTTGATGATTAAGATGTCAGTTGAGGTCTTGATGGCTAACAAAATGCAGTTATCTATTAGCAAGAATATTCAATTTCTGCAGATAGGGGTTTTTCTCAGTGGTCTCCATAAACTAGTTTCACGCTCTATTGAAAAAGACTCATTCTGCCTACCAATTATCATTTTATGGGAGATCTATGATATTTGACTTTTCTTGAGGTATTATTGAAGAACTATTTGGATATATTCTTCATGGCCTTCATATTGTGTGTATTATATTATGATACTCTAAAAGAATATTCAGTGACAAATGGTCTATTCAAGATACGTGAGTACAAACTTAATTTTTTATTACCTTAATTATTAGTGGTCATGTTAAATAATTTTATGGTAATCATGCTCATATAAATGTCTTGGTCAATTGCATACTATAATAGTAAAATCATGTTAATGTATGAGTTATTATAATTAACATGTTTGTATGCTCATGTGATAGTGATCAAGTCTTATTATTTACATGCTTAGAAAATAAAAATTGCATGTGATTTGTAGAGAATATTTTGCATGTATGTATGTCTCAAATTATTTTTTGAGTAGTCTCTAAATGTGGGGTATGTGTGAAAATAAATCATAAAAATTACAATGGTAATTTATATCCCTAAAATGTGGGGGGAGACATGTATCTCATTAATTAAAGGAAAAATATTGAGAGACTACAAAATATTGAAAAAAAAATTGAAAATGTCTATATAACTATAAACAAAACTTGAGTTGATTCACCTTACATCTAAGGGAACATGACTCGAGTTTGTGAGGTTCCAGAGAACTTTACTAAAGGACTTGCGAGATGACTTGTCCTTAATATCGAGACCGAGGGGGATTTGGGTTAAGCCCATTATTTAATTACCTGCAGTGGGCTCCCTACCATTATGAATGGAGATCCCATGAAGATGGTTTTCAAGGGGTTAATGAAGCTGTACTGGTAAACTTGTAAGTAATGTAGAAGAAAAACTCCTTTAACTCATCCTTATGGTAACAGTGCTAACTATAGTGGAAGTAGGTTGAGCTAATGCTCTTAATGGGTTTGAGTCCTTTTTGGACAGGGTGTGGTCCATGCAGGTATCCTGGAGTACTCACATATATGAGTGCACGGACGTGGGACCGCGTCCTTTGGGATTTGTGCTAAATCTCTAAGGTACTCAAGAAAGGATACGAGCACATGGCCGTAATGTGCTACCCCGCAGAACATAACTCATATCCTCTACCGTGTGTGTGATAAGTGAAGCCGGGCTAAAGGGGTCAAATTCAAGGACTTAGTCTATTCAGGTTTCTGTGGGGGATCTGATTTACACTAAGTGAAGGTTCAAACCCTTTACCTATTACATGGTATAAGACGCTCAAAATTCTTTATTTCATCACAGATCAATTTGCCTCCATTCCAAATCAATTTGTTCTAAATCTTAATTTATTTCTATTTGTGTTATTGCTAGATTTATTATGTATTTGGGTCAGTGGGGGATTGTTGGAATTTTGTGACCAAAATACATAATTCCAACAATTTTCTCTAATGTGTTGTAAGTTGTAACCTCCTCGTATAATTGCATGGTTTATAACTTCATTATAACGGTTTAATTTCAATGTTATCTAGGTGCTTTATTGTGGAACATTTCAGCCATTTGAAACACTCAAAAGTGCCATATTGCTTTTAAAAGGCATTTAATGGAAATTACTTTGGAAGCACCTGTGTGTTGTGAATGTATATATATAGGGCTTCTGCATTCTCATTATATACTACACTATTAAGTTTTCATCTCCACCATAAAATGTGATTTGCTAGCTGCCTGAGGAGATAGGAGAGTAGCATGCTTAGGGCTTTTCCACATCAAATACAAAAAGGTTTATTCTTGAGAGATTAAATCATCTACTCCCTTTCACTTATCAATCTCTTGATGTTTTGATCTTTAATTTGGGCATATGAAAGGATCGCAGTCTCTTCATCATGGTTCTTCCGTAACTCGCATTCTAGAAGAACCAAACCTATTGTGGTCGTATCTCTCAGTGGTAGGAGACATTCAACTCTGTGCGTGAGGGGGGCTTATTCACTGAGGACAGAGTGTCCTCACTCGCTTTCACATTTTTTGATACACTTTTCTAATCCCTTACTGTTTTATTTCACGGTTTTACTATATATTTTAGAGTAGGCATGATTTCGTATATATATTTGACATTTATATTTTTAATGTGATAATTATAAGAATTTGTGTTTAGCCTAATATTTGTTTGTCACGCACAACATTTATGACATATAAAGACATAAAAAATGCAATAACACACAACTAGAACATGATCTACATGAGAAGCATACATCACATTCTATTTATAATCCTAAGCCTTACTCAGACAACCTAGACTTGATACCAATCTGTAATGCTCACATATCTACAATTCTATTTTGAAGCATGGGATACAATGTGTTACTTACTCATTCCTCAAACCATAGAGAATTCTTAAGTTTTATCAATCAATCATCCAAATATAAACAAGATTATAAAGTCCAAACTAAGTTAAACATAAACTAAAAGTATAAAATGTAAACCATGATTCATCAATTCATCCCAAGGTTGGATTATTACACAAAAGATAATTATTCAAACATAATCCTAAAGACTTGTTGTAGGACGAAGGGCATAAGCTCCACTATATGTCAATGGCAAGTCTTATCTAATTTATGAAATGTAGAAAACTCTAATTTTGTAGGCTCAAACCTCAATATCTGACGTCATAGTAGATTGAAACCACTACAGTGCTCTACTTTGAAAACGGAGAGAAAGTGGGATGAAATACACTATGGATCATTAATTGACCCGAAGCCCGCAAGCCTGACCTGCTCGGCCTTGGCATGTAGGGCCTAAAGCCGGCCTGGGCCCGTTGACGGGCCGGGTCGGGCCGGCTTGCTCAGAAGATTGGTCAAGCTCAGACCTCACTTTGAGGCTCGGGTGTGCACATGGGCCCACCTGAACTAGGCCTATTTGGGCTAGCCCTTATGTCTGCCCACCTGTCGAGGGTTCCTAGTTGGGAGGGGGCTAGCCCCCTCCAAATTATATTGGAGGGTGGGGACATGGGCCAAATTTTAAAGGTGGGAGGACGCTAGGTGATGCCCCCTCCCCATTCATTTTTTGGGGTGCAAGACCCCCAATAAATTTAAAAATAAAGTTCGAGTTTTTTGTGGGTAGGGACCCAAATAGTTTAAAAAACAAGAAGAAAAATTTGGGGACGGCAAGCCCACCCAAGGCCCGAGGTCCAGCCCAAGAGGTCCATTCACGCCCCGGTCAGTCGGTGGGGTCTAAGCCTATTTTTTTGTTCTAGACCGTCCCAGCTCGGGGCCACTGGCCAAATTGGGCCCAGCAGGCCCGGGCCCGTGAATAGGGCATGGGTTTTGACCTGTCAATGTGTCACAAGTCGACCAGTATCTATTCCGATAAAAGGCGTAATATACCCAACCTAGATGACCCGAGACCCGATATAGAACCTAGCCGAAGAATCCGACCATCCAAATTGGGCAAGTTCGAGTCTACCCCTACCTAACCCAACCCAATCCATCCCAAGAGACCTTAGACTGCCTAAACTAGACTACCCACTACTAGGCCCAAAGCCTACTTAATACCCACTAGTCCACTTGGAGCACCATCCAATAAAGTGAAATAAAAAAAGAGAAATCCTTAAGCCCCCGTTTGGATAGAGAATTGGGTTATTCTAGGATAAATAATTATACCGGTATGAATATGAAATAAATCATTTTTTGTTTGATTGTATTTTCAGTTAATCTTATTGGGAAACATAATAATGAGTCATTGTTGTTTGATTGAATTTGAATAAGTTGTTGGATAAGTGGTTATAATTTTGAATGGACATTTTTAGTGGGCAAACAAATGGAAAAAATAATTGTGTGGGACCCACTTATTATAATGATTGGAATAGGCTAATTCTAGGGAATACATGGAATTGGTATAACTATTTATTCTTAATTATTTCAGCATCCAAATAACATTTTATTCCCCTCACCCAAACACCTGATTTTTTTGTATTCTGGCTAATTCCTAGATATTCTAGCCCCTATTCTTGAACCAAATAATGGCTAAATCTCTAATGTTAGTGTGCGACCATCTGTCGCCGGCACCTTTTCATTCTCCTCTCACGGCTCACCCTCTGCGGCTCTTCTAGATGCCGCCCGCCACCATCGGTCTACCGCTCGACACTTCCCCTCCTCTCTCTCCATTTTCTTCCTCTCACCCTCTGAAGATTGTAGGTCTGCTCGACGCACCTCAATCTGATACCGCCACTGATGCTCCTCCCTCTCTCAGTCTTTTGCCGGTAAAATTTCATGCCTAGATGCCATAGATTATGTAAATATTTGGGGAATATGTCGTTTATATTAGGAGTCGTTACATTCCTATTTGAGAGAAATTTGTGTTTCACATTAAAATTTGTTTGGTGGATGCATATATTTTATTAAGAGCTGATTACATGTCCCACCTGGCTTTGGTCCAGTGGTAGTGGACACAAACCTTATATACCTCAATATCAATTTTAGTGGTAGTGGATGATATACACTTAGTTTTATTCTCAATCCAAAACGCAAACCTTATATACCTCGTTATAGATTTAATTAAACATATACCTCGTTAGATGATGTATATATCTCATTGAAGTTTTTCTTACACTTGCTAAAAATTGGTTCATGCAATTTGAAATAGAGTGATATGCACTTTTTATCAAAGCATATACCTCATTAGATCATATTTTCTATTTAAAAAAATAATAAAACCATGTGAGGTCTAAGTTTTTATTGGTATATGTGACTGAGTGTATCTTTTTCCAAAAACAAAATAGAGCTGATTACATGTCGTGATTAGGTGTGCGAATAATCATGTATGTGAAACAATAGCATTAAAAAAATGTTTAGGGGGTGTTCATTGAACTCGGATAGTGGACCCAACTGTTGGGTCGGGTCCAGGTCCACCTTGACCCAGCCCAAACCCGACCCATTGAAAGGCCAAACTGAGTCTAATTTTTTGCTTTGGGTAGGCTTAACCTGACCCATATTAGTGCTTCTCGTAGATGGATGAGTCACACAGCCATAACACATGAATAATATGTCACCTATGATTATATATGATGCGTATACATTTGCAATGGAGGCGCATGCCCACTTTCCACGGTCACACCAACGCAGAGGGCCTAATTATAAAAGGTCAGGCCATAAATATGTTGTCACGCAGGAGAAGAGTCTTCAATATCTTGGAAAAGCTACATAGACCAACATCACATAAAAAGTTTGATCACGTCGAGTATGTCACATAGATTGTGTAACACTAAAATGATAGAATAAACGCATGCAACAATTATACGCCAACCATGAAAAAAAAAACTAACCATGCATGCAATGTACGTAATATAGATAAACTGATTCCCCAAATCATATTAGTCGTATTTGAAATCAATATTTCATATAAATAATGATGTCATTCTTACATATTTTATACACAAAATAACAGTATATTTAGTAATATAATTGATTTTTTTTTGACGATAATGGTAGGCATATTGCTTAAAATTCATTCATGAAGGAATGCCCAAAAGGTATACAACAAAAGTTGGAAAAATTAAGATTGATTTTATTTTAAACGAAAATGGTAGGCATATACGGCTGTGCCCCATCGTTTCTCTATATGTATATGATAATGTTAGGTACAGTCCAAAATGCAGCCCTACAAACAATTTTTTAAAATTTTAAAATAATATACATTTTATAATGAGCTATATACTTTGAATAAAAGTATAATCATTCCGTTTTGAATTTAAAAGAATATACATTTTATAACGAAATACATAAAACTACATTTGAGACTAGTAAAAAAAACAGTGTGTAACAGCGTCAATGTATATAAATATATATATCAATCTTTATCAAGGTGATATTTAGTGAAGCAAATATACTTCCGTGGCTTAAGTTTGAACCGGTCAATTTGAACCCCTCAAATTTCTGATCTCCACTTAAGCATTACACCGTGGCTCAAACAAAACAAACGGATGTGATGGAACCGCGATCGGACGGCCCACGTCGTGGCCGTACCTGTCGTTCGTCGCACATAATCGCGAGCGTGTGTATATATATATATATATATATATATATATATATATATATATATATATATATATATACGTGCGGCGAACGGCGAGTGCGGCCGCGACGTGGGCCATTCGATCGCGGGTCCATCGCATCTAGAGGTGTATAACGGGATGGGCCGACCCGGCCCGGCCCGGCCCGTGGCCCGTCCCGTTAAGGGCCCGTGCCGGCACGGCACGGCACGGAACGGGCAGTGCCGTGGGCCGGCCCGTTTTAGTGCCGACGCGGGCTGGGCCTGCCCCCCGGCCCGCTAGGCCCGCGGCACGGTTTGTGCCGCGGGCCCCACCTACAACGGCTAGTCCAACTAGCCGTTGGCACTAGCCGTTGGTGGGCCAATGGGCCGTGCCGGCCCGTTGGCACGGCCTGTTGGCCCGTTCGAACAAAAAAAATTTAAAATTTACAAAATTACCCCTCACATCCAAAAAAACAACTATATTCAAGGGTATATGGAATAATTTTCATCCAAACTTTACCTATAAATACCCCACTCCATCCACTCATTTCTTCATCAATTCAATCACAAATCTCTCTACTCCTCCACTACTACACTCTCTTCTTCCTCTAAAATTTTCTAGTTTTGTGTTGGAATTTCAAGTGCTCTAGTGTTCAAGTGCTCTCTTTCTCTCCAAGTAAAAACTTCAATCAAATAGAAGTGGTGGTGGAAGCTCTCTCTCTCTCTCCAATCTCCATTTCTTCAAGGCTCTTTCTAAGGGGAAGTTCACTCCAAAAGGTGACAAGGTTGAAGGCTCCAACTCTCCAAGCCTAAAGGGGACTAGGGGAAGCTCTCTCTCTCTCTCTCTTTAGTCTCTAATCTCTACTAGTCTCACACTCTCCATCTCTAGTTTCTACACTCTACACATTTGAAATTTCAAATTTTACAAATTATATTTCAAGTTTTAAATTCAAATTAATTATATATTTCAAAACCAAAGTGTATTTTAATTTTAAATTTCAAATTTTAACTATTCAAATTTTAAATTTTAAATTCAAATTTCAAATTCTAATTTTAAATTCAAATTTCAAATTCTAATTTTAAATTCAAATTTTAAATTCAAATTTCAAATTCAAATTTTAAATTCAAATTTCAAATTCAAATTTTAAATACAAATTTCAAATGGCCAACCCAAACATAGAATATTCACACACTGATGATGAATTTGACAATATCGATAGCCAACCACATGATTTTCCCCAAGACCAATCCCAAGCCCCCCATGAATCAGTTGGAGGTGATGTTGGTGCATCATCTAGTCACCCCCCAACTGGAAAACAAAAAAAACCCTCAAAAAGAAGTAGGAAGTCTGAAGTCTGGGAGCACTACATAATACAGAATATTAAATACCAAGGTAGAATGGAAGATAGAGCTGTTTGTAAATATTGTAACAAAAATTTTAGTTGTGCAAGTGCGGGGGGTACCGGACATCTCAAGAGACATGCTGAATCATGTCTGAAAAGACATCAACAACAACTGAATCCCGGTACGCAGTCTCAGATTGGGAGTTTCGGTCAAACAGGTAGTACTGAAGGTACAATTTCTACATTCACTTATAATCAATCTGGTATGAGAGAAGGTTTATCTGTATATATAGCTGGTGATGAACAACCATTTACATTTGCTGAAAGTAAAAGATTTGAACGTTTTCAAAGAAGGCATGTTAATCCACAATATAGAGGTGTTTCTAGAAATACTATTAGATTAGATATAATTAGAGTTTACAATGAAATGAAAAATTATTTAATTCAATCATTCATGAACATTCAAAAAATTGCATGCACATCTGATTTATGGACCGGTAAGAATGATTTATCTTATATTTGTGTTACTTCACATTATATTGATTCTCATTGGATGTTAAATAAAAGAATGTTAGCTTTTCGTCCACTTATATATCCACACACCGGCACAGTAATTTATCAAGCAATAATGGATATTTTTAGAGAATATAATATAACTGAAAAAATTTTATCCATAACTTTTGATAATGCTAGTAATAATAATAATGCTATTTTAAAATTTAAATCTTCTTTGGGTTTACCTTATGATTTTGAATTTTATGATTGTAAATGTGTTTGTCATATTATTAATTTAATTGTACAAGATGGATTAACTCATATTGAAGCATCTTTAGTAAATATTAGATTAGCAATAAAATTTATTACTTGTACACCTTCTAGAGTACAAGCATTTGGTGATTTTTGTGCAACACGCAATATTCCCCCTAGAAAATTTCCTCTTGATATGCATGTTCGTTGGAATTCTACATATATAATGTTGCAAAGTTGTGTAGGTTATGAAAACTTGATTATTGAATTTAATGAAATGTTTAACAATCGTGTTGATATTTCTCCTATTGATTGGCAAATTTCAAAAGTTTTTGTACAATTTTTAAGTGTTTTTTATGACGCTTCAATTGCTTGTTCAGGTGTTTATTATCCTACATCAAATCTTATACTTAGACAATTATTTAATATTTCTTGTGCATTTAAAGAATATAGAGATTATAGTATACTTCAACAATCTATTATCTTGATGGAACAAAAATTTAAAAAATATTTTGAAGATATTCCTATGCTTTTTTGTTTAGCTGCTGTAATGGATATTACAATTAAATTAGATACTGTTAAAACTATAATTTCAAGAATAAGCGATAATGTTAGATTTCCAATGGTTATAACTGGTGAAGATGTAGAATTTGCTTTAACTGAAATGTATAAAAAATATGAAAATAAATATGCAAATAGAACTCGAGCATCTTCCTCCACTTCATCTGTTACTTTATTAGGCAAAGGTAAGAAAAAAGATTATTTCTTTGATTTTGTTTCACAAGGTTCACACACTTCACATGAACATTCTAGTAGTGGTAGTTCTCATCTTAATGAATTGTTTAAATATTTAGAAAATGATTGGAAGTCTCTTTTAACTGAAAAAGAGATGGAAAATTTTGATCTCTTGCAATGGTGGAAAGCACATGAAGTGACATTTCCTGTGCTTTCTATAATGGCAAGAGATTTACTAACTCCTCCAGTGTCTACAGTGGCATCAGAATCTTCTTTTAGTACAAGTGGGAGAATTTTATCTGAGAGGAGAACCAGGCTGGCAGCAAGTTCACTGGAAGCTCTTATTTGTCTGAAGGATTGGAGTGATGCTGATGAAAGAGAACAAGAATTTGTAGATAATCTTGAGGTGGATTTTACAAAATTCAACATAGATGATGATGAATGAAGATTTCACATTTAAATCTTCTAATTATTGTATTTATTTTTTTTTTGGAAGGTGAGTTGCAAGTGATTGATAGTTTTAATAGGTGCCAACCTAGTTGGGATGTATTAAAAACTATAGTGATGCAATTATCACTCACCTTTTATGTTATATTAATTTTTTGTATTTATCAATGTATTTTTTAAGAATTGTATAATTCATTTTTATTCATTAATGTACTATTTGTGAATTTTTTATTCATTTTATCATTTATTTAATTAATGTTCAATTGTTCATGTACTCAAAAATTCAATATTCAATCAAATAAATACTTGTATTCTTAATTCCTTTTAGTTTTCAATTTTTATGAATAATTTATGTGTATTTCTTTTATTTTTCAACTTAAATCAACTAGTAAATTAAACATGAAATTAAATATTGAACTTTAAAATTTTTTAAAAAAATGAGTATATAAACGGGCCGGCCCGTTGGCCCGTCAATGGGCCCGGCCCGTTGGCCCGTCGGGCTGGCACGGCACGGAACGCTGGCCCACCGGGCTGGCATGGAGGGCCGTGCTGGGCCGACCCCCTGTGGCCCGTGCCGTGCCGGCACGGCACGGTAACATTAAACGGGCCGTGCCGTGCCGGCCCGTTGGCCCGGTTGGCTAACGGGCCGGGCCGGCACGGCACGGCCCGTTTTACACCTCTAATCGCATCCAACAGTCGACGTGAATCGCATCCGACGGTCCGATGCGATGGATCCGTGATCGACGGTCCGTGATCGCTGCCACACCCGCCGTTCGCCGCACGTAATAACCTCCCTATATATAATATATATATTAAAAAAAAAAGAAAAGCAAGCTAAATGAGTCCTATATTGAAGGGTTTAAAATGGGCAAAAAAAAAGCGCGGTTTTATTGGGTGTTCAAAGATACCCAAAAGGAGAAAGAGAGAAGAAAAATTCATTCCCCATTTTTGATACCCTCCTAGAAACCTCCTCAAATCCCTCCTCCTTGTTGAGGTGGTGTGGAGGGGTATCCTCTGATCGGACGGCAGAGATGCATCCCCACGGTCTGCCGCCGCCTCCCCATCACCAACCGCATCCGTCCGATGAGGAGAGGCATCCGGTCACCATCACGTCTGTGGTGGCCATTGACAAGGACAAGAACAGCCAACATGCATTCAAGTGGGCCGCCGACAACCTCATGATCAACTCACCCTATGTCGCCCTCATCCACGTACGCCACCGCCACGTTCACCGTAATCTAACCTCCCTCATCATCGTCTTCGGTAATCTATTTATTTTGTGTGTGAGATATTGGTTGTTCATGTACTGGTTTCCTCAATAGATGGGTTTACGATGACCGAAGCCAGCTTCGAAGCTACCAGGGAGCAAATGGAAGCCGAGCAGCAACACCTGTTCCTCCCTTATCGAAACTTCTGTAGTCACAAAGGGGTAACTCAATGTTCTTTTTCTTAGATTTAACATCTGGTTAATACAATTTTTTTTTTTGGTAGGTATATCAAGGGTGCGTTTGGTTGCGCGATTGCACTGCGATTGCGATTACAGGAAGCTCTTATCGCGCAACCAAACATTTAACAGTTTTCTGGTTGCAGGCAAATAGTGCCCAATGCGATTTCAAAAAGCTGAGAAAGTGAGCTTTGGAGAATGGTAGATTCCTACAGTATATCGCGCAACCAAACGCACCTTAGTTTTATTAATCAAGAGCATATTTGCAAAGCTTAAAAAGCAGAAACAAAAACCAAACATGGTAGATGAAAAGTCTACCCACAAATAAAAAACAATAGAGTTCCCCTACTCCTCAATAGTTAGCAAACCCTAGAATATCATCGCGTACTTGAAAAATTAAGTGATTGCACAAGTGGGACCCTAATCCCTGATAAAATTAATCACCGAATCTCAAATATTTTTTCAAACATAAACTCTGGAGCTTTGAAAAATTAAGTGATTGCAAGCGAACCAAAGCGACTATAGCACCGCTGATACGTAGGACCGGTTAATACAAGGTTTATAAAATATAAATCCATGATTGATGGGAATGATTATAATTAATATCATATAGGCACTGCTGATATGCTCAGCCCTTGATGCAATGAAACATGTAATTTTTTTATTTTCTTCTAGAAAATGTAATGCACAGTTCTTTTCTAAGGACTATTTCAATCTTTTAATATTTTAAAAATATAGCATATATTATCTTGTGACATATATGTTTTTATAAAAAATAAGTGCATACTGCAATTATTTGCACGAAAATTGGTTTCTAACGTGGTGTAATAACAATGCAATTTTTTCACGTATAGATATATATAATTCGAACGAAATAGTAGTGGGAATCAGCCCTATTCGGGGATGCATGTAAGATTGTATGTGACATTATCATATTGATCACCTTACATGAACATCTTTCGGCTCTCGAGAATCATGCAGATCCATCTAAAGGAGGTGGTTTTGGATGATTCGGATGTTACGAAAGCGATCGTTGAGTACGTAAATGCAAACTCCATTCATAACATCGTCGCCGACGCCTCGACGAGGAACGCGCTTACGAGGAAGTTGCGAAACCATGACATCCCTGGTTGTTTGATGAGAGCCGCACCGGATTTCTGCACGGTTTATGTGATATCGAAAGGGAAGGCGCCCACCATCCGATCAGCTTGCGCCGCTCCTTCTCCTCCACCGAATGCAGGCCCTCCATGGCAGCCCACAACGCTCCCCCATTCTCACCATTTGCCCGATGACATAGGACATGAAGACTCCGTCAGGCAAGTTACAAGCACTTTTGTTTCGTTTTGAAAGTTCTTTTTGAAATGAAAATTGCCCAAAGTTTACTTAAAAAAAAAATGTTATACCTGGTTTTGTATATATTAGGTTTTCAACTTCCCAACGCTTTTATTATTTTACTGGTTCAAATTTTTTTTTTTACCATTAAATTTTTTAAGTGATGAACATATATTTTTATTAAGTTTTGATTTTATATTAAAAGGGAGGAAAAAATACATATATTTTTGAACTACCAAATTTTAAAGTCTTGAAAAGATAATGTTCAATACTTACTAAATAGATAAATATTGTTATTAATAAATGAGATGATGATCCAATGTATATTTTCATTTTAAATTTTACACTATTTAATTGTAACATATCCCTTCAAGTTAAAAATTCATCTGAAGCTCACTTAATTATATTATTATTATTGTTGTTGTTATTATTATTTAAAAGGTGATATGATGCATATACTATACTCCCTTTAATATGCAGTCACCTTAAAATTATCACACAATTAATTACTTACATTGAAAAATTATCACACAATTAATTACTTACATTGAATCAAACAATGAGAAAATGATAAATAAATAAAAAATCATAAGAGAGAAAAGGGAAAATCACGTGGAGAAAGAAAACGATCACCAATTCAGGGAAGATATGTTTAACCATGTGATGAAAATCCATTCAATTGGACGATGATGACCGCACCTAAGTACATGGTGTTAAATTTAGTTATAGACATCTGCTTGAAATGTATTGTTTTTTTTAGCTTTCCTTATTTTTTTGGAGATTCAGAACACCTTTTGGTAGGGGACCTCGGAGGAGCCCTGCATTGGTACCTTCTGTGGAGAGACGGTCAATGGAGAGGAACAATGACTACATGAGGACGCCGGGGAGGGAAAGGCCTCTGTCCAATGCAAGGGCTGTCCACAACAATGTGTTGTTCGAGAATCTTGAACACCCCCCACCAGTCCGGCCGACGAGGTCATCTCTCTCGCACGACTCCTTCCCCGACGACATCGATTTTCACGGAAACAATTTGGGTTCCCAATCCATGGACTTCGGTTCTGACTCTCTCTCTTTCATCTCGAGTGAGAGCCCCAAAGGAGGGTCATATTCCCCACTCAGTTCTGTAAGTAAATTGTACTAAATTAAACAAAAATGGAAATGGTGATGGTCCCTTTTATTTCCCCTTCTTTCATTGGTTGATAATTTAATTGTTGGGGAAATGCTATGTTCAGTACAATTTTGCAATCTAGTTTGTATCTCACACATGTTTTGATTTTAAAAACATTGGGTGTTCAATGCACGTATTTTGATTTTTTTTAATCGTTAATTTCATGAGATATATAAGCTTCTATGAAAATATAAATACATTTGTGAAACGAATTGAATAATATATCTATTTATAAAATAAATGTGAAATTTATCAACGGGTATATACTTCATCTAATGAGATGTATATACCTTGTTGGATAACTATCGAGAGGTATATAATATGTTGGTGGGACAGTTCTCGAAGATTGATAACAACATTTGATGAATACTTGACTAACGAAATACATTCTTTTATAGATAATGATACATAATTCTTATGAATTGAATACATTTCTTATTAAAAAAAATGACAACGATTTGATATACTGCATTAGTGATGTGACAACTACAAAATGAAGTAAGTGTATTAGCCCCCATTTGATGAATACTTGGGCCCTACGGTTTACTAACCATGTTTTCACTTTGATTTGATTTTCTGATAGCGAGATGTAGAGGCCGAAATGAAGAGGCTAAGGCTAGAGCTGAAGCAAACCATGGACATGTACAGCACAGCCTGCAAAGAAGCAATAACAGCCAAACAAAAGGCCAGAGAGCTTCACGAGTGGAAGTTAGAGGAGGCGCGGAAGTTCGAAGAGGCAAGGCACGCGGAGGAGGCGGCCCTTGCCATGGCCGAGATGGAGAAGGCGAAGGCTAGAGCTGCCCTTGAAGCCGCAGAGGCGGCCCAAAGGCTCGCCGAGCTCGAGTCACAGAAGAGAATGAGCGCAGAAATGAAAGCCAAACGCGAGGCAGCGGAAAAGAAGAGGGCGCTGGATGCGTTGGCGCACACCGACGTACGTTACAGAAGATACTCGATTGAAGAGATCGAGAACGCAACCAACTTCTTGGCCGATACTCAGAAGATCGGAGGGGGTGGGTATGGTCCGGTCTATGGAGCGTCTCTCGATCACACACCGGTTGCGATCAAGGTCCTTAGACCGGACGCTGCACAGGGGAGGAAACAATTCCAACAAGAGGTAACCATACTAAATCTTAATGCAACAGTTTATGATAGGGCAATTTATATAAATAATCCCATTTTTTTTTATTACTAGCAAAAATAACCCCAACACATAAATATTAGTAAAAACTAATCTTTTACCGCTCAATGCTGATCGGGTTTTTTATTTTATTTTTTTCATTTGGATGAGTGATATATGTATAATGCCTCATGCATAAAGGAGTCTTGATACATATAAGTATCAGGTCTCCACTTTACTTTGACACAAAATAAAAGGTATGCTATATATCGTCTCTCTTTATACAATTTCATGTTGAATGCGGTGGAGGCTCGCGTCTACTTTTATACCACACATCCATTTACAAATAAAAAATCGATCAACACTGACATGGTAGCGCTAACCGGATACACAATTTCATGCTCAATGCGGTAGAGGCAGGATATATATACTACGCCTCTTGTATATCACACATGTTTAACAATAAAAAATTAAAAAATCGATCAGCACCGACATGGTAGAGCTGATTGAGTAAGTTAGTTTTTGCTAATTTTCGCGTGGTGATGTAATTTTTGTTAGTATTAAAAATATTGGGGTTATTTATGTAAATTACCCTAAGATAATTAAGTGTTGTTTTAGATGGAATCTGATCAAGTTTAGATTTATCATTTGTAATATTACGACAATATTTATATGTTAGTCTCATGTTGAAGACTAATCATATCTGATGAGATTTGAATCAGACAAACTCCCATCCCAGGTCACCACCAATTGTGACAATGGCACTATTTATCAATTTTGTGATAGTAAACATCAAAAGAAATTGTGCGAATAATAATGACCATATTTTTAAAATTTTGCCTAGAGCCTCGTCTCACCTGGCTAATCTCACAGTCGGTCATTTAGTTAGGTCTAAATCCAATAAGGTATATCGTATGTAGGTTTGCGAGCTTGAGTTAATTTTTAATTGTTCTGGCCCTGATTGGATCACATCCTCGGTGTGGCGATGTAGGTTGAAGTGTTGAGCTGCATCCGACACCCGAACATGGTCCTACTCCTAGGCGCCTGCCCGGAGTACGGATGTCTGGTTTACGAGTACATGGACAATGGAAGCCTGGAAGACAGGCTCTTCCGCCGCGGAAACACTCCCCCAATCCCCTGGCACACCCGTTTCAAGATCGCGGCTGAGATCGCCACTGGCCTCCTCTTCCTCCATCAGACCAAACCTGAACCACTCGTCCACCGCGACCTGAAGCCCGGGAACATCCTCCTAGACCAGAACTACGTCAGCAAGATCAGCGACGTCGGGCTTGCGAGGCTCGTCCCCCCATCTGTGGCCGACAGCGTCACCCAGTACAGAATGACCTCCACTGCGGGCACGTTCTGCTACATTGATCCTGAGTACCAGCAGACGGGGATGTTGGGCATCAAGTCTGATATCTATTCTCTGGGGATACTTTTGCTTCAGCTTATCGCAGCGAAGCTACCGATGGGGCTGACGCATCACGTTGAGAGGGCGATTGAGAGGGGGACTTTCGCCAACATGTTGGATCATATGGTGACGGATTGGCCCGTGGAGGAGGCGCTCGGATCAGGGCCGGCCCTAAGAAATTTTTTTTTAATGGGGCCCTAGGCGAACTTTTAAAACGGGGCCCTATATACATTAATTTTTTTTAATGCATATCCCTTTAAAAAAAACCATGCACATAATTTTAAAAATACATCAACTGCTCTTAAAAAGATACAATTCAAAATAAAACTTGAAAAGCAACAAAAAAAAATGATCTTAATAGAATGAAAAAAAATTCTAAAAATACCTTAAAATTCTAAAAATACCTAAAAAAAAAGCATTTTGGATACTTGGGGGATGTATAATATATGTTGTTGGGCCTGGGCAGATGGGTCTTGAGGTGAGTAATGACTAATAATTAAGCAGTCATTTTAATTTTTTTTCATGGGCTTAAACTCTATGGGCCATGAGTGGGGGCCCTAGGCAGTGGCCTTGGTGGCCTCTGCCCAGGGCCGGGCCTGGCTCGGATACGTGAAAATGGCGTTGAAGTGCTCGGAGCTTAGGAGGAAAGATAGGCCTGATCTTGGTGGGGTCATTTTGCCCGAGCTCAACAGGTTGAGGAATTTGGGGCAGGCTTACTCTTTTTCATTGGATGTTGGAAGTGGCCGCAGTGGTGGTGACGGCGGTTACAGTGGTTACTTCACTGGTGGACCGAACTCGATTATTAGCAGAACACGGGCGAGTACTGCGCAGGTTAGTTTGTGAAATATGTGTCGGCTTTTTAGAATAATGTTTACCTATAACACCTTTTCCGTCTCAATTCTAATTTATGTGTGTTTTTTTATAAGAAATTAAACACATATTCTAATAAATTATATGAATGTATTTATAAAAAATATAAAAATTTCTATCAAAGTATGTACCTCGTTTATGTAAGTATATATTTCGATAATTTTCTATTAATGCATATAAATTCGAATTGGGGCTAGAAAAAAAAACTGTGTGTAACAACATTCGATTTTTTTAATAATCATAAGATATGGAAACACAACATCCCCTTGGGGTGGGGCGTAACTGGGAAATAAGGAGGAATAAAGGAAAATAAAAAATTTATTTATTTTGAGAGAATAAACTCTGAAAACTATGTCCGGATAAGTTTCATAACTATGCTCGAAGGATTATGGAATTGTTTATCAATGCTTATCTATGTCAATGAATAAAAATATTCTTCCCTGTCATTTTAAAAGTTTTATGTCACCTAACACTCTCACACACATCCTAAAAATATGTCATATCTATCACATCTTTCACATTGATTTCCAAACACAACCAATTTATGCAAGGGTATAGTTGTCTTTTAAAAGTCATAAACTCTTATCTATTTTTTATCCACCACTTATTTTTATTTTATTCGAGATCAACCAAACAACAAAATGTTAGCTTTTAAATTTTCTAATGAGAATAATATAAAAGACAACCAAACATAATTTTTTTTATATTATACATAGATTGTTATCTATTTTGGTATAACTATTGGGGGCTAATAACTATGTCCACGGGTGCATTTGTTTATCATTGTTTTTGTGTTTCTAATGTCAGGGACACGCCATTAGTATTCCTGAAGATGGCCTTTCACGGAGATCTGGAATGAATGCCGTTGTTGAAGGGTAGTAGGGTGTGCATGGAAGAAAACTTAACATGTAGAAAAGCCAATGATGAAGAGCCTTTAATTGTGTGTATTTTTAAAGTTAGCCCTATTTGGCACCTTGGTTAGCCCTCTTGATTATGATGGTGCTCCGATCGTCGCTTGCTGTAATAACGTTTTACAGGATTGTTGGATTCATAGACTTCATGTTTGAAGTCACAAACAATTCACATGATCACAAGAATCACATCCTGAATGTATGAAATGAAACAATTAGATTGTATAAAGATAGACCTTGTCTTTTGATCTTCAAGTACTCTTGATCACCTCTTTTAAATGTGCTTTAATGGCTGAACCACAAGGAGAAGAAACTTGAAGAAGAGAAGAAACCTTTAGGCACCCCTGCTTCTCCTCCTCTTCTTTGATGAGTTAAGTTGTTGCATCTCTCTCTTTCTATTCACATGTAAGAAGGATGCAAGGACGAACATTTTATTAGGTTCATCATATCAAGGGCTCATAATATGTTTTTTCATCAAAGACACTGAATTGACTACAACACCCTTGATACTCAAATACACAATAAAAACTAATAACATTTCAATAACCATATGCATAAACAAATGGAGCAACTATAATTCACTGTTTAAAATCAAATTCTATTTGTTAAGCTATGCAAGAGTTACATGTGATTCTTTTAAAAATAAATTAATTTAAAAAAATCAAAACATTGATTTATTAAGCTACAAATACTAACACCGATGACAACACAATTTCAAATACTGCATGTTATGTATGTTGTTCACGCTCTGCCATTTTAGACTTGTAAAAAGGGAATACCATAGCTAGACTTTTGATTTTAGGAAAAGATTAATGAGTGATTGATCTACTTAACTAGTGTTTTGGATGTGTCAAGGACATACGAAATGTTGATTTTTAATAGAACAAAATCATTATGTAAACTCAAATCTATTCTTTTAGGATTTTTAACAATTTTATTTGACTGAAATAAATAATATTAATCGTGAAAAAATATTTATGTAGCCCGAAATAATCACCAAAACAATCAGAAAAATATAAAGATACGCTAACCACCATGCAACACTAGATTCAATGTGGTTCGGCTTAAACCTACATCCACGGGACACTCCAGTAACAATTCACTATATAAAAATTATAATGAAAAATAATGTCTTCTCAAGTTTTTCTCAAAAACTTGAAGAATACAAATATGATAAAGGGATATAGGGTTATCGTAAAGAGAACTCTAAATCTGATCTTCTAAATAATATGAAGAAGAAGACCATGTCGAACAACATCGGAATCTATGAAGAAGTACCGAAGAGAACTACTCCTCTCTCTCTCTCTCTCTCTCTCTCTCTCGCCACCAAACAGAAACACACGAGCGCCACTGTTTCTTTTGTCTATCTAATAAAGAGACGAAGCCCTAATAAAACAAATATATGCACTATTCATGTGCATATCTTTTCCTCCATGCATGTGCACCCTTTTGTGCACTCAAATGAAGAAAGGCTCATCATGGGCTGGGCCTAAATAAGGCTCACACCCAACAATCTCCCCCTCCAGCCCAATTAGGGGGGAATCCGGTCCATGATTCCTCACCTGGATTTCATGCTAGCCAACTTTTGCAAAGCTCAAACTTGTTCTCAAGAACAACTTTTCTCATCACATCAATGGGATTACGGTTGTGTGAATCTTCTTCATCTTCATCAAGTTTTTATCGATGGCATCACGGATCCAATGATATCTAATCAATATGCTTCGTATGAGAATGGTAAATAGCATTTTTACTCAAATTCAAAGTGCTCTGGCTATCACAAAATACTATGTACTCGTCTTGCTTCAAACCTTGCTCTTGGAGAAAACGTTTCAACCATATCATTTCTTTACTTGCTTCGGTAGCTGCAGTATATTCTACTCTATCGTAGACAAAGCGATACATTTCTGCAGTTTTGATTGCCAAGAGAACCCCCCTTGCGAAAGTAAATAAGTATCTCGATGTTGGCTTTTTATGATCAAGATCACCTGCCATGTCAGCATCTGTAAAGCCTTCCAACACTGGTTCTAAACTGCCAAAACTCAAGCACAACTTCGAATTGCCCTTTAAATACCTGAACATCCACTTTACTGCTTCTCAATGATCTTTTCCAGGATTCGCAAGATATCTGGTCACAATACTAACTGCATGTGATATATCTGGCCGAGTGCAACCATGACATACATCAAACTTCCTACTGCAGAGGAGTCGAGAATTTTCTTCATCTCTTCCTTCTCTTCCTTGGTCAAGGGTCACAGACTTCTACTCAATTTTAAATTTTCTGTGATAAGCGTGCTAACAGTGTTGGCACCTTTCATATTGAACTTTCAAGAATTCATTCAATATATTTTTCTTGTGACAACCACAATTTCTTGGCTTTCTGTCATGAACAACCTGCATGCCTAAATTTGTTGTGCTGGTCCTAAGTATTTTATTTCAAAAGACTTAAATAACTCCTATTTCAGTTTTTTTATCATCATAGCATCTAGTCCGATTATGAGCATATCATCGACATAAGCAAAAGAACTATAAAATTACCATTAGTGGACCTTTTGAGATAAACACAAGGATCCGCGGTTGTCTTTGGTATTCCTGACTCACCATGAAGGAGTCAAATTTTATATAGCACTTCTTAGTGCCTCCTTCAAACCGTAGAGACTTTTCTTCAATCTACAGACCATGTGTTCTTTTTCTTTGACTTCAAATGATATTGATATAAATTGACTAGAGAAACGCTCTAAAATGTTGATGCTACACCTCAGAGTCAAATGATATCTGTCTAGGCAATGGATTCTCGCACGTTTGTCGATTGTGACCAAACTGTTTGTTGAAAGAGCACCTATAAGGTAATGTGTCGATCTTGCCTCTGGATGGAATTCTTCTCTTCACTTCTTCATCGTAGGTAGCTTGATCACGATGTCATTCAACTATGATCTTGGCATCCCCATTGTAGGTATTGGAAAGATATTAAGTGCATAAATTTTTTATACGGGTCACACCATGTGTGCAGCGATTCATTGATGCTAACAAGGGCCGCATATGCACAGACGCATGATAATTTCGTAACCTGCCATTTTCTACATAGGCATGTTTGATTTTCTATGTTTACCTCGTATGAGCAGTCCCTAGCCAAGACCTCAAGCTTTTGACATTGGATGGTTTGACCTCCATTCCTCTTCTCTCCTCATTGATCTCTTTAAGTATTTTATGTACTCTATGACACAATAAAGTTTACCACGTTGCGGATTTAATCCTCATCCTTGCTGTTAAATCCATAATTTGGGCACGAATGTGATCAATCATTTGTAAAATCATCAAGTGACGTGCTTGCATGATCCAATTGTTGAATGATTCGGCCAATATTAGTCCTTGAAATCTAGACTTCAAGAATGTTGCATCAACACACAACATAGGTCTACATCAGTCTCAAAACCTTCAACACATGCTAAAAAAATGATGAAATACTTGAATCGTTCTGTGCTATCCGTTTCAATCACCACTAAACTAACTAGATTAGTGGCTTCAACTGCATTTTATACCATCTCATTTGATCAAAAGAACGTAATTCATTGCCATGCAATTTTTTATTCGCAATCTCCTTTCCATGCCACGAGTGATCATATGAGACATTCATCCCAAACCGTCTATTTAGTTGGATCCTCATGTCCTTTGCGGTGAATAGGAGATTAACTTGAAGATCGTCTGTAACAAGTTCAGAAACCCATTTTCTACCGGCTCTTCATCACTCCCACAAGTATGTGTCAATACATAAGTTTTGATTCTAAACATTTTTCTCCCTCGGATGCTTGCAAAAGCAATGCATGAATATGCCAAGCGCAATTGAAAGCTGCATATTTTGTAGTAACTCTGGTTTGGTTGCTCTTAATTAGATAGTAGTCAAACCCATATGCAATAGCAAAGTTGCGAAGGTCATGATGAAAGTGATTCAAATTATGAAAGATTTGACCAGGCTGTCTAATGAGATCACCACACATGCTTATCATTAGGCTATGAGCGTCACTAATCTCAATGTTCTGGATGTTCACTAGTTCCATTGCATTTGGTTGCTCGACTGTGTTTTCATTATCACCTTCGCGTGAGTCATTCTCGTGAATGGGGCCACCTTCAGGTCTAATTGTATTTACAGAAAATATACCATGAGTTACATAATATAAGAATAAACTCACTTAATGAAAATATCAATTCACAAATAACTATGATAACAAGACGATAGAGATTACAAATCTAATGTATGATAATTACATAATAAAAAAATATACGAACTACATGTGTAACAACTGTGACTTGACGGATCGGTTAGGTGCCGTCGGGCACATGGGCAATGGATCCAAGAGGAGCCGTCGGGTTATATGGGCGACGGATCCTCAAGGAGCCATCGGGTGTGTGAGCGACGGGCTCAATAAGATCTATCGATCTGGGCGAATTTCGAATTAAAAAATTTAGTCCATTTTTGGAAGGAACAAATGCATTGATTGGTGTTAATTGGCTTGATGGTGTTGCGATATTTGTCCCCACGTGCGAATGTGAATTATTAAACCTCTCTCTCTCTCCTATTGGCATTGAAACCTAAAATCCTAAATTTCTTATTTTCAACCACTGTGGTGAGGGGGCTCGGAAGGGTTCAAACGACGAGTTCTTGTGAGTATTCCCTTTAGTTTATGAAGAGTTTAGTATGGCAATGAGTCCCTTTGGTTGTTCTTTGAATATGATCTCGTTTTCAAGGTTTTTCAAACAAAAATAATAAGTTTTCCTTTGCTTTTCTTTAGATCTTGTTATGATTTCGGGTTCTAATATTTTATCAACCATACGATGGTGATTTATGGCGATTTACGAGTTCTTTGGCTTTGTTATCGAGTCTAACATATATACGATCGCTAATTTCAATTTCTTAAGCATTCTTGTTGAGTTTTCTTTTATTCCATAATCTTTAATATGAGATTTTTGATGATTTTTGGATCTGATGTTATGACTAGAGTATCATGATGCTTTTGGATGTTTTATGAACCTTTCTTGAAAGACAAATATTTTTAAATATATATATATATATCATTTTAAGGTTATTCGTTTTATGTAAACTCGTATTTTGATCCTTTAAGCATTGTTTTAAATCCTTATATACTTAGATCTAAACCGGTGTTGTGTTTTTGTGATTTTTGAAGGTTGAACATAGATCCATATTTTTATTTATACCTAAGATAGATATAGAGTTTTTCGATGAAGTTTCAATAAGTTTTGATTGTTGCTTCAATCGGATTTCGATGTATACGGTTTGATTTTAAATAAGTTTCTCATTGTTTTTATACCGTTTTGAAACGATTAGTATTTTGTTTTAAACGATAAAAGATTTTAAATAGTTTTTATAAAAATTTAATTAAAGTTTTGTGTACTGTCTCAGGTCGGCTCCCATAGGAGCCGTCGGGCTAATAAGCAATGGCCCTAGTAGGCGCCATCGGGTGTGCTTTCGGACGGACCTACGGGATCCGTCGGGTAGGTCAGTGACGCCCCTGTGGGTGCTGTCGGGTGCTGTGTGTACGGGTGCATTGGGTTTCCATACGGATTGTGCGCATTTTGATCGGTTCATATCGTTTCTTGTCATATTAGAGTTTCTGTAAGGCTTGGCTTTGTTTTGCGAATCGTTAGACCAAAGATGAGTGAGTCTACTCTTTATGTAGATTTTGAAATTATTTATATTTATATCATGACCCCATCATGCCTATGTTATGAATACAACTGTTATTTTGTGTATGAGCATATGAGCATTTCATCATGATAGATATGAGGTGGTTATTTTGTATGTCGTAAATGTTTTATGGATATTATGTTATATTGTATTGCATGCAGAAGCAGTTGGTGTGTGAGTAGTTGTTCTTGCATGCATATCATTCGTCTGCGTGACATCGTCTGCGTGACTCAGTCCAGTGGGACCGTGTTTGCGTGACACCCGTCTACGTGACGATTCGTATGCTTGATCAAGCTCTAGATGGAACACTTTCGGCTGCGTGCCATATGGGCATGCATGTCCGTTGCATCATACGCATCATGTAGATAGTACGAGATAGTGGTTATTCTCTCTAAAGAGATGCATTTCGTTTTGTCGCTATATTTATGAAAACTATATTCCGTTGATTCAGACATTTTGGATTTTATTATGAAGGTTTTAAATGTTGTTATTATTATTATTATGGGGACGCTAAGGTCCATTCACTGAGCGTGTGGTAGCTCACCCCTCCTTTTCCCCAACTTTTCAGGATAGTCGTTGGCGATCGTCGATCGTGGTGGGCGTTGGTGGTTTAGTTTCCGTTGCATCGTAGGTGTTGAATAAGCCTTCTTCTTGGCATGTAGTGGACATCCTTAGCTTTATCAGCAAAACCAAAGACTTTTTATTTTAGTAAATAAAGTACTCGTATGTAATCATTCGTTCGGGAATGAATTATTGAGGTCTTGAATTGGTTTATGTTTTAAAAATTTTTTAAGTTTATGAGATTGAATTATTATATTAACTGTTGAATATTGGGAATTATGTTGGACGTGACGCATCGTATCGCATGCCTTAATAGAGGATAATGGGTACGAGAGCATTACAGATTGGTATCAGAGCCAGGTTTTCCTGTTAGAGCTAAGGATATAGGATAGAGCTACATAGGATAGAGCTATTAGGCCTGCATTTATATAGGTCACATTCTAATTGGGTGTTATTTTATTAGAGAAACTTGAGATGGCGGGCAACAACAATACTTTGCGTCAGGATCTCCAAACCCTGACCAACCTGGTGGCACAAACAATCCAACACCAGAACGACATGACATTACATCGTTTGGGAGAGAACCAGAATCAGCCAGAGCACCTGGTGATGAGATTCAAGAAAATGGATCCATTGGCACCGAAGCACTGGATCACCGAACTCGAAGGAATGTTCAAGACTATGTTGCTGGCCGACAGCCGGCGTATTCTCATAGCAGCTCATCAATTGAGAGGGACGGCTATTCAATGGTGGAATGTTCATCAACAATCTCTGAACCGCGGCATAGAACATGTCACTTGGGAAGAATTTGTAGAAATGTTCTACAAAAAGTATTTTCCTCCGACGGAGCGTGATCGTATTGTTCAAGCGTTTCTGGACCTTCGCCAAACGCAGAACATGACGGTGACACAATACGAGAAAAAATTCCTGGAGCTGTCACACTTTGCGCCTCATTACATCCAAGGGGAGAGTGAAAAATGTCGTCGCTTCCAAGAAGAGCTAAGGATCGACATTCGTCATAGACTGCGGAACCTCCGAATCCGTGTCTACGAAGAGCTAAAGGATTGCGCGCTTGTTACGGAACAGGACTGCTTAGAGTGAAAGAAGGAGAATGATTAACGTTTTGGTGGTGGCCAGAGGACGGATAATCGAAAGAGGAACTTTGTCGACTATAATCAAGGATGAGAAGTGCGCGGATAAATCATCTGCTGTAACTGTCGGGAGCCGGGACAGAAGTCTATCGAATGTCCCCAATAGCGGAGAGACAGTCATGCGTGCTATAATTGCGAAAAGCTGGGACATCATCAGGCTAACTGCACTGAACCAAGAAAGGCACAAGGCGGAGCGCTAAGGCAGCAAAACACTAGAGGATCAGGAACTTCGAGTTCTCGTAATCAGCCGCATGGACAGGTTCATGCCCTGTCTGTGGGAGATGTTTGCGCGACTGATGAAGTCATTCAACGTACCGTTTCTGTCACTAGTTATGATGTATTCGTATTATTCGATTCTGAGCTTCGCACTCATTTGTGTCTGTCGAATTTGTAAATCGTGCGAGTCTAGTGCCAAGTTCTCTTGAGAGACATTTTATTGTTGTAACTCCTATTGACGAATTAGTCGCCATCCGATCAACCAACCGAGGGTGCATAGTTCAGATAGAAGACCAATGTTTGGTGGTGAATCTCTTGCTCTTGGAGATTCAAAAGTTCGATGCCATCCTTGACATGGATTCGCTCTCTGCCTATCATGCTAACGTGGACTGTTTTTCAAAGACAGTATCGTTCAAGATTCCAAGGTTACGAACGTTGCGATTCATCGACAATGGAGGTGTTGGACCATTGGGTCTTATTTCGGCATTGCAAACACAACATTTTCTGGAGAGCGGTTGCATGGGATACATAGCAAGCATTGTAGATACTAAGGCGGTGAATGAAAGTATCGAAGGAACATAAGTGGTCGCAGAATTTCTAGAAGTTTTTCTAGACGATCTACTCGGACTGTCACCTGATCGTGAGATTGAATTTTCTATCGATCTAATTTTTGGTATGGAGCCAATATCAAAAGCTCCTTATCGTATGGCACCTGCAGAATTAGCAGAATTGAAGGCTCAATTGGAGGAACTGCTAGAGAAAGGATTTGCATGACCAAGTGTATCTCCTTGGGGTGCACCGGTGTTGTTCGTCAGAAAGAAGGACGATTCATTGCGTTTATGTATCGATTACCGTTAGCTGAATCAGAAGACGATCAAGAACCGATATCCTCTTCTGAGAATAGATGACCTGTTCGATCAACTTTAGGGAGTTACGGTCTTCTCCAAGATCGACTTAAGGTAAGGCTATTACCAGTTGAAGATCAAGAAGGAGGACATTCCGAAGACGGCATTTCGTACTCGATATGGGCACTATGAATTTCTAGTCATGCCTTTTGGGTTGACAAATGCCCCTGGAGCATTCATGGACATGATGAATAGGGTCTTTAAGCCCTTCCTTGATGAGTTTGTGGTTGTCTTCATTAATGTCATCTTGATATACTCAAAGAACAAGGAAGAGCATGCTGAACATCTTCGGTTATTACTTCAAAAATTGAAAGAGCATCAACTCTATGCAAAATTCAGTAAGTGTGAGTTCTGGTTAGAGAGCGTGACGTTTATCAGTCAAGTCATATCTGAAACTAGAATATCAGTCGACCCCTCGAAGATCAAGGCGGTGATGGAGTGGAAGCAACCAATGAATGCTACAGAGATTCAGAGTTTTCTGGGCTTAGCAGGTTACTATCGAAGATTTGTTCATGATTTCTCAAAGATTGCGGTTCCTTTGACCTGTCTAACTCAGAAAAATGCCAAGTATGTCTGGTCGGAGCAGTGTGAGAATAGTTTTCAAGAACTGAGGCGGAGACTTACGTCCGCTCCTATTTTGACCATTCCATCCGGTCCTAAAGAGTACGTGGTGTATTGCGATGCTTCCCATCGAGGTTTGGGTTGTGTGTTGATACAACACACGAAAGTAGTCGCATATGCGTCTCATCAGCTAAAAATGAATGAAGTGAATTATCCAACTCATGACTTGGAGTTGGCAGCAGTGATCTTTGCTCTAAAGATTTGAAGACATTATTTCTATGGCGAGGAGTTTGAAGTCTTCACTAACCATAAAAGTCTGACGTATCTGCAATCTCATCCAGAATTAAATAATCGTCAGAGGCGATGGGTTGAATTTCTGAAGAATTACGATTGTAAAATCCAGTATCACCCCGGCAAAGTTAATGTGGTCGCAGATGCATTAAGTCAATAACCTTCAAAAACTTTGGTGCACATGATGGTGGGTCAGTGGAAACTGTTGAATGAAGCGGCTAATCTTTTTAGCGTGGTGCGATCCTCTGAGAAAGGGTTCATTGCACGGCTTGTTGTTAAGCCAGATCTCATCGATGAAATCAAAAGGGCACAGTTGGAGGACGAAGAGTTGAAGAAGGTCTCATCCGAGAAGGACCAAGGATTGAAGCCAGACTTTGCCATCTGAGCTAATGGAGTCCTTTGTTATCAAGGTCGTGTTTGCGTTCTTGCGGACGCTGAATTGAAAAAGGGGATCCTTGATGAGGCACATAGATCGCGGTACACCATACACCCTGGTGGTACAAAGATGTATCAGAATTTCAAATTAAACTTCTGGTGGAATGGGATGAAGAAGAATATTACAGAGTTTGTGTCGAAATGCTTGGTGTGTCAAAAAGTTAAGGTGGAACACCGAAGTGGAAGTGGGAACATGTCACCATGGACTTTGTAATTGGCCTACCAAAGTCAAAGAAGGGACATGACGCTGTTTGGGTTGTAGTGGACTGATTGATGAAGTCCGCACATTTTCTGGTAATGCGCGTGAATGATTCACTGAAACGCTAGCGAAATTATCTATTCGTGAAATTATTCATATCCACGGAGCTCCAGTCAGTATTGTTTCGGATCGTGATTCTCGTTTCATCTCATAATTTTGGAGTGCTCTTCAAACGGCACTAGGGACGAGGTTGAATTTCAGCACAGCATTTCACCCTCAGTCAGATGGACAGTCTGAGAGAACGATCCAGATATTGGAGGACATGTTAAGGGCTTGTGTGATTGATTTCGGTGAAAGCTGGGAAGATCACCTAGCTTTGCCAGAATTTACCTACAACAATAGCTTCCATGCAAGCATTCAGATGTCGCCGTTCGAAGCTTTGTATGAAAGAAATTGCCGCACACCGCTGTGCTGGGATGAAGTTGGTGAGAGAAGTCTTGTTGGGCCAGACCTCATATAGGATACGATTGACAAGGTGAAAGTGGCTCGCGACCGACTTCGAACAGCGCAGAGCAGACAGAAAAGCTATACCGACAATAGTAGGCAGGAGTTGGAGTTCGCGGTGGGAGATCATGTGTTCCTGAAAATATCTCCAGCTAAGGGCGTAGTTCGATTCGGACAACGGGGAAAGTTGAATCCACGTTTCATCGGACCATTCGAAGTTCTGGAGAGGGTTGGGTCAGTGGCATATGGTTTGGCATTGCCGCCGCAGTTGGACCGTGTGCACAATGTATTTCACGTGTCAATGCTGAGAAAATATGTACATGACCCTTCTCGTATCATCAAACCAGATTTATTTCAAGTGCAAGAAGACCTATCTATTGTCGAGCGACCGGTGAAGTTCTTAAATCGCAAGGAGCAAGTCTTGTGCACCAAAACCATTCCGTTGGTCAAAGTGCAGTGGCAGTATCATTCGGGAGCACCCAAAATGACTTGGGAACGTGAAAACAAATTGTGAGAGAAGTATCTGGCATTGTTTGCATCTCCCTCAGGTATGTCTTGAATTTTGAGGACAAAATTCCTTGAGGGGGAAATGATGTAACAACTGTGACTTTATCGGGTCAGGTAGTGCCTAGCGGATCGATTAGGTGCCGTCGGGCACATGGGCGACGGATCCAAGAGAGCCGCCAGGTTATATGGGCGACGGATCTTCAAGGAGCCGTCGGATGTGTGAGTGACGGGCTCAGTAAGAGCCGTCGATTTGGGTGAATTTCGAATTAAAAAATTTGGTCCATTTTTGGAATGAACAAACACATTGACTGGCGTTAATTGGCATGATGGTGTCACGATATTTGTCCCCACGTGCGTACGTGAATTATTAAATCTCTCTCTCTCTCTCTGTCTCTCTCTTATTAGCATTGAAACCTAAAACCTAAATTTGTTTTCTAATTTTCAGCCACTGTGGTGAGGGGGCTCAGGAAGGGTTCAAACGACGAGTTCGTGTGAGTATTCCCTTTAGTTTATGAAGAATTTAGTATGGCAATGTGTCCCTTTGGTTGTTCTTTGAATATGATCTCGTTTTAAAAGTTTTCGAAACAAAAATAATAAGTTTTCCTTTCTTTTTCTTTAGATCTTGTTATGATTTCGGGTTCTTGTATTTTAGCAATCATACGATGGTGATTTATGGCGTTTTATGAGTTCTTTGGCTTTGTTATTGAGTCTAACGTATATACAATCGCTACTTTCAATTTCTTAAGCGTTCTTGTTGAGTTTTCTTTTATTCCATGATCTTTAATATGAGATTTTTGATGATTTTTGGATCTGATGTTATGACTAGAGTATAATGATGCTTTCGGATGTTTTATGAACCTTTCTTGAAAGAGAAATATTTTTAAGTATGTACATATCATGTTAAGGTTATTCGCTTTAAGTAAACTCATATTTTGATCCTTTAAGCATTGTTTTAAATCCTTATATGCTTAGATCTAAACCGGTGTTGTGTTTTTGTGATTTTTGAAGGTTGAATATAGATCCAAATTTGTATTTATACCTAAGATAGATCTATATTTTTTTGAAGAAGTTTCAATGAGTTTTGATTGTTGCTTCAATCGATTTGATGTATACAGTTTGATTTCAAATAAGTTTCTCACTGATTTTATACTGTTTTGAAACGATTAGTATTTTGTTTTAAACGATAAAAGGTTTTAAAGAGTTTTTATAAAAATTTAATTAAAGTTGTGTTCTGTCTCGGGACGGCTCCAATAGGAGCCGTCGACAGATTTGGGACGGCTCCCAGAGGAGCCATCGGGCTGATAAGCAACGGCCCCAGTAGGCGCCGTCGGGTGTGCTTTGGATGGACCCTATGGGAGCCGTCGGGTGTTGTGTGTAAGGGTGCATTGGGTTTCGTACGTATTGTGCGCATTTTGATCGGTTCATATCGTTTCTTGTCATATTAGAGTTTCTGTAAGGCTTGGGTTGGTTTTGCGAATCATTGGACCAAAGGTGAGTGGGTCTACTCTTTTTATAGATTTTGAAATTATTTATATTTATATCATGACCCCATCATGCCTATGTTATGAATACAACTGTTATTTTGTGTACGGAGCATATGAGCATGTCATCATGATAGATATGAGGTGGTTATTTTGTATGTCGTAAATGTTTTGTGGATACTATGTTATATTGTATTGCATACGGAAGCAGCTGATGTGTGAATAGTTGTTCTTGCATACATATCATTCGTTTGCGTGACATCGTCTGCGTGACGAGGGTCTGCGTGACTCAGTCTAGTGGGACAGTGTCTGCGTGATACCCGTCTGCGTGACGCCATCTGCGTGACAATTGGTCTGCGTGATCAAGCTCTAGATGGAGCACTTTCGGCTGCGTGCCATACAGGCATGCGTGTCTGTTGCATCATACGCGTCTTGTAGATAGTATGAGATGGTGGTTATTCCCTCTAAAGAGATGCATTTCGTTTTGTCGCTATATTTATGAAAATTGTATTCCGTTGATTCAGACATTTTGTATTTTATTCTGAAGGTTTTAAATGTTGTTATTATTATTATTATTATGGGGACGCTGAGGTCCATTCACTGAGCGTGTGGTAGCTCACCCCTCCTTTTCTCTACTTTTCAGAATAGTCGTTGGCGATCGTCGATCGTGGTGGGCGTTGGCGGTTTAGTTTCCGTTGCATCGTAGGTGTTGAATAAGCCTTCTTCTTGGCATGTAGTGGACGCCATTAGCTTTATCAGCAAAACCAGGAGATGTTTGATTTTAGTAAATAAAGTACTCGTGTGTAATCATTCGTTCGGGAATGAATTATTGAGATCTGGATTGGTTTATGTTTTAAATTTTTAAAGTTTATGAGATTAAATTATTATATTAACTGTTGAATATTGGGAATTGTGTTTGACGTGACGTATCGTATCGCATGCCTTAATAGAGGATAATGGGTACGGTGGCGTTACAACATGACAACAAAAATTATAACACCTAAGCATGCCTAGAAAATCTAATGTGGAAAATGTACATTAACTAAAATTACAGTTCACGTGTATTAAATTATAGTTTAGACAATAAAGTTTACAGAAATGGATACATACCTATCACTGAAGGAATTTTGAAGATAAATATGTGCGAGCTTTGCATTGAAGTGAAAATGCACATCAACCCATCACAAAATAAATCATCACCCACAGCAATCCATAATCATCAACAATCACTAGTTCATACCCAAGCATTCCCCCAACATTACCACTTTAAAACCCTTGAGAGAGAAAGAGAGAGAGAAACCCATTTCCAGGTCAAATCCACTATCCAAAAACCCTCTCCAAAACCCAGGTTAAACCTAGCTTAACCTCTGCCAAACCCTAATCCATTTCCTACCTAGGTTCTACCCAAATTAAACCAGACACCAGACGGCTAGCCCTAACTAGCCGTCCCCTTTTAGGCGGCTAATTTCCACTTGTCGGCCCTCATCTACACCCCTGTCTTCTAAACCTCCATTTGTCAAGTTCCGGAAGCAGAAAATGATTCCTCGTTTTCACCTCTGTGTGCGGCAAGCCCATATCCCAGAGCGGAGAATCCACAATCCCCCACGAAGATGATAAATTGCAATACCTAACTTTTTCTGCTTTTTGAGGAGCTGTCGACTGGACCAGCAGGGCGCACACCGGATCCAACCCCGAAGAACCCCCACACACGCCGAAAAAAGAGGCTTTCGAAGCCCAACCCCTCCGAAATCCACTACTGATAGGAAGGTAGTAGAGAGGGCTAGTGGGAGATTGGACAGTGGTAGATCGGGCTAGTGAGAGAACGGTGAGCGGCGACGGTGGGAGATCAGTGCATGGCGATAAAGGATTCTTTTGGGGAGGAAGAAGAAGAAAAAGAGAAAAATAGGTTCTTTTGGAGAGGAGGAAGAGGAAGAGAAGAACAAAATTGGGGTTTCGACTGCTCAGGAGGAAGAAGAAGAGGGTTTAGTCATGGGTTTTGTCTTTTCTAAAGAGGTAGAGAAGGTATTAAAAAAACAAGGGCAAAAAGAAAAAGGGACCAAAAAGTAGGGGTAAAAATAAAATTCTTCAAAGTCAAGGGGTATGGAAATAATGGGGGGCTTGGTCCATGGGTATATGGACAATTCACCCTTTTGTGTTATCTAGCAATCTGGTCAACACTGTAATCTGGTCAACACTGTGGCCGACTCCTGTCAGTTAGCATGTTTTGATGAGTGGTTTATTCCTGCTCTTTACATTTGTTTTTTATTATTCTATTGTCCAGAATATCCGCTCCAACTGTCCACCGAAAAAAAAGTTCGAATTGGAGGAAAGTGTTATGTTTGCACTATGCCATTTTAATCTAAATATTCCTCTGTTACTATCTAATAGAAGAAATCAAATAGTAATCTATATGGCGGGGACAAAATCGACAAATCAGATCCAAGTTATGAGATCCGTCCACTTCGCTCTTGTTCAATTGCTTGGTATGGGTTTTCAGTGATCCAAGACCTCGAGCATCGTGAGCACGGGGAGGGGGTGACCAGGAAAATGCCCTCTGAAGCCCAAATCAGCCAATTGGAAATCTAGGGTTGTTGAAAAAAATGTCTTCACACACCTCTGAGTTAATTCCTGTTGGCCAGTGGTGCCTAGATCGACGGTCAATATCTCCCCGATCAGACGAATGGGGAAAGATCCCTATGAGATTTCTGATCTGAGTAGGATTTGGGGATCTGAATTGATTACCCCCAAATCATATTGGGATTTGGTCCTATCATTGACTTGGAATCTTATGGACGTCGGTTACAAGTGGACCGACCAACCGGACAGACGGATCGTGAGGTATTAGGGTCGTGGGCCCTTGCTAACTGGGTTGTGGGCCGTGGACACATGGTGCAATGCCATTGGATTTGGAAAATGACCCTACGCTATCAAAAAAAAAATTAAACAGTGGAGAATGTCCATTTTGTGACATAAAATGAGCATCTTTTTCAAAAAATGATACATCCAATTCTATAATCCTCAAGTGTTTTGATTTTTCAACGTCTAATGTTAGAAGTATGTACATTATATATTTTAAAAAATTTAATTTTTTATACACTAGTATAATATATATTGCACTAGTATAATATACACTCTACTAGTGAAGTGTATATACGCTAAGACAACCTCTAGTCTATAGATGAACTACAAAATTGATGAATTTGTGAGCACCCTTCTATTTCACATGATCCGAGGCAACTAAGGGAAAAAGGAAAAAAATGCATACAGCCCAGTAAAAGTTTGCTTATGTCCATATCTACTCCTCTTTTTTTTTTTAATCCATATAAACCCCTAATTGGTTGGATTATATTGATACACTTCTGCCATTAATACATTTAAACTGGGGTATGATTAACTTAACTACACATGTTTAAATTAACTTTTTACCCTTGTCACCTTCACCTGCACCTAAGGGAAAATGCATATAAACCCCTTAAGGTTTGCGAATATCTATATTGACCCCTCATTTTTCTGAATTTTCATATAACCCCTATATTTTTCTCATGGATTTTTAGGCTCTTGAATTAGTTTTTTGTTAAGTTTTAAGGAATATTCTGGGTATATTATATCCATCTAAATGTGTTTATCCAAATAATTTCATAAGATTTAAGAAAAATTCAATATGATCTTATCTAAAGTAACAGTAGGAGGTGATATGAATTAAGCGCATAATTTCATGGGGTTATATGGATATTAAAAAAATGTGGGGCCGATATGTATATTCGTAATCTTTCAGAGGGTTATATGAATAATATTTTCAGTAAGTAATGGAATATTCCATGAATATACTTTCTAAATTGACGGTAATTTAAATCAGGGTTTTTTTTGCTTAATCATGGAAACTTTCAGAGGGTTATATGGATTTTTAGAAAAAATAGGGGAAGATATGGATATAAATAAACTTTTAAGGGGCGTATTCCCAAAAAGGGAAAACTGAAACAACACCCGAAGATAAAAATGAATGATGTAGATATGAGAGATGAGTCTGGATCCAGTCATGCCTGGATTTCGCCAATATCATCAGTATCGAAACGCATAGCTTATGAATTGAACTACACAATTTATTAATCGAACTGCACAACCAATTTTTGGTATATGTGTCACTCTTCTATTGGATACTAATGATACTAATCAAACCCAAGCATGACTGGATCCAATTGGAGAGTGACACATACACCAACAATTGACTGTGTAGTTTGATTCATAGGCTGCATAGTTTGATACCGATGGTACCGACTAAACCTAGGATTGATTGGATCCAGACTGGTGAGAGATAGAGTATAGCATGCTTTATGACATTGTTGTTCGTTATTGATCAACAAAGACAAATAAGGAACCAATGAAACCATCCATTGATAAACAGAACACACCAAATAATCAGAATTAGAGACAGGCAAAGCATCCCAAATCAAATCCATGTCTAGTGATGGCATTCTGATCAGAACCCCCCTCTGCGTCCGACGAAAAAAAACCTGCTCCTTCAATGCCTAATCTGGGTCTATATATCTATACTATATATGAAGTGCGAGGGATGCCGACAAAATTTGAAAAAGCAGGCAGGCCTTGGACGTACTTGCTCAATGGGACAAATGGGATATTTTGTGGATAGACCCCCAGGTTTGCAAAGTTTTACAAAATGACCCCTAAATGTATTATAAATAGGTCCCTAATATTTATAATCAGGTCCTTGATAAGGACGGCTACTTTTGTTTTTTCTGGGCGTTTTGCAGATTTATCCATTGATTCTACCAGGTTCACCACTAGGTCCTATCTGTGTTACAAAAAGGTCCCTAATCCAGTTTTCAAAATTCATAAGTAAGTCCTTGATCTCAAAACATGATACCCATAAAATTATAAAATATAAATATTTTATTCACATTTAATAAATACAAAATTTACAAGTATCAAATTCATAAATTTTGAATCGTAAAATTATAAAATAAATATTTTAGTATCATCATTTGAGTGCATAAAGTTATTTATTACAGGTTTCTACGACAGTGGATATTCAATTCAAAACCTTTAGAATCCATGGGTAAATTTGTAAAACCACCAGAAAAAAACAGAAGTAGCCATCTTTATGAGGGACCTACTAATACATATTAGGGACCTATGTATAATACATTGAGGGGTCGTTTTATAAAACTTATAAGGGTTGTTTTGTAAAACTTCGAAATGATTGATACATATAGATCCAAAATAAATCAAAAAAAAAAACAGAACAAATTTTAAATTCAAAAGCAAGATATCTATCAATAACTTTATGGGATTAAATGGGTCTGATTCCATATGTAATTTTTGTATTCAAAAGTAAAATATACCTTATTAAGTAAATGACATTAGAAATGGTGCAATGTTTTGAATATCCACTGGAATTTATATTAAACATAAAATCTTACCATGTACCTAATATTAATTGAATATTCACTGTAGTAGAAACTTGTAATAAATAACTTTATGCGCTCAAATGATGATACATAGACAGGATCTAATTGTGAAACTAGTAGAATCCATGGGTAAATCTACAAAACGCCCAGAAAAAAAAAAGTAGGAGCGTGGGATGCGGACAAAAGTTTTCACCCATATAATCAGGTTAACGAATTATGGCGGAACACATATAAGGGTTGTTGTATAAAGCGCAACAGTAGGCACCTCTTCGCCCAGCAATCAAGGTTACCGCTAGAGAGATAGGCTCCCAGGTTTTAGAATTTTTATAAAACAGGTCCTATATGTGTTATAATCAGGTCTTAATATTTATAAACAGGACCCTGATAAAAATGGCTACTTTTGTTTTTTTCTGGGTGTTTTGCAACAAGAGATTGGTGCGAAACACTTTAATGGCATTTTTCAGATAGCCCCCAGGTTTTAGAATTTTTATAAAACAACCCCTATATGTGTTATAATTAGGTCCCTAATATTTATAAATAAGTCCCTGCTAAAAACGTCTACTTCTGTTTTTTTTCTGGATGTTTTGCAGATCCACCCACAGATTCTACCAGTTTCAGAATGAGACCCTATCTACATTGCAAACAAGTCATGGCTCCGTGTATGACTGGGGTCCGTTCCAGCAGTCCAGGTTAGCGCCAAAGAGATTAACAAGAAACACTTTAATGACATTTTTCAGATATCCCCCAACAAGTCATGCCTCCGTGTATGACTGGGGTCCGTTCCAGCAGTCCAGGTTAGCGTCAAAGAGATTAGCGCGAAACACTTTAATGACATTTTTTAGATATGCCCCCGGTTTTAGAATTGTCACAAAACGACCCCTATATGTGTTATAACCAGGTCCCTAATATTTATAAACAGGTCCGTGATAAAAATGGCTACTTTTGTTTTTTTCTGAGTGTTTTGTAGATCCACCTACAGATTCTACCAGGTTCACAATTAGACCCTATTTATGTTGCAAACTGGTCCCTGATCCAGTTTTCAAAAGTTATAAGTAGGTCTTTCATCTCAAAACATGATTTCCCAAACTTCAAATTTCATGAAGCTTCATTCAATGATTTTTCAAACCATTAAGACAATTAAGATACCAATAAAATTATAAAATATAAATATTTTAATCACATTTAATAAATATGAAATTTAAAAATGCAATCGAACTCATTTGAGCCTATAAAATTATTGATCGATGTCTTGCTTTTGAATTTAAAATTTATTATGTATCTTTTGTTTAAAATTGATTTTTGATCTATATGTATCAAATTCATAAAATTTGAATTATAAAATTATAGAATAAATATTTTAGTATCATTATTGGAGTGCATAAAATTATTTATTGTAATTTTCTACTACAGTCTCAATTTTTATTTTCATATTTATTTTGATGATCATAAAACTAATTATCTCGTAAATTTTCATAAATTCTTTTGATTTCAAGCAAAAAGTGTATCCACTTGTTTTTGAATATTTTTTTCTCTCTGGAATTTGACTTCGAATAAGAAGATTTAAAGTAGTCTCCATATTTATACGCTATATGAAGCAGCATAGCAGGCATGAGTCGTCCAACCGGAGTATTTTCTAAATTTTATGAACACAATCGGACAAATGGATACACATGCGTGAATACATTTGTTGGGCGTTTTCCACAATAATTGGGTGAATTGTGTCTGCTCTGAGATATTTGTAGATCAATCGCTGGGTTCTAGCATTTTAACATAAATGTGTTACAAAAAGTTCCATGATATTTATAACCATGTCCCTCATAAAAATCAGCTACTATTGTTCTTTTTGGGCTGTTTGTAGATCCATCCCAACAAATGGGCCCCTATACCCTATAAACAGGTTCTCTATTCAGATTTTCATATTTATAACGAGATTTCTTATCTAAAAACATCACTTTGATTCATGAACGAATCTTTCTGCATCGCAATAGGTGCATTCTTGTACAAGCGATAAGATAGATGGTTGATTTGGAATCATAAGTGTCACGCCCCAGGGCGGCCGTCCCCGAGACGTTGCAATAATATAATATCAGCTATCATAAACAAGAGGTCAACAATGACTCCAATAAACAATACACAAGGCTAATGAAGCAATGACAACTGATAATACAACTGAAAAGCGGAAGCATAAACTATCAATAAGTCTGTAAACCGAAAATATTATTACAGACTCGAATACACAATCACTGTCCTGTGAGAGCCAAGTCTAGCCAATAAAATACAACAAGTGCCACACGCACGAATTACCAATACACAAGACTCTAGGACTGCTGACAGCCTCGCACTCGCCAATCCGCCGGACAGAACGTTTCCACGTACGCAAGACCACGCCATAGGAAAACTCCAGCTCCACGCCCAACAACGCCCCTGTAAAAGAAACAGTACGCGAGGGGTGAGCTACAAGCTCAGTGAGTGGTCGGAAACCGAACACCACTATAACAATTTATTGTTAAGGCAATTTCCTTTCAAGGAAAGACATGGGTTGAAACCCAATGAATAGTAGGGTCACACGGCGGTGCAACCCGTCTCACCCACACCCTCACTCCCGAAGGGAGACTCTTGGGACTCTTGGGGAGAGACCATACCGTTTGTCAAGGAGACGCGGAATTACTGGTCTAAACAACACTATTGTGATCATCTACATAGAGATAGTTGTTATCGATATCTCTCAACATCGATACTTAACCAGACCCAACCAATATGGGAACGGGTGAACAAACCAATGGGTCACGTAGCGACGTGACTTAACACATTCATCGCCCCGACCCCGAAGGGGAGCTCCAAAGAGACCCGGGGACAAACGAGGGTTAACCATAACACCACGTGTTACTGGTTAACGAGACACAACGCATCCATCTGCTACGAGGTAGAGATATACTTCGATACCTCAAGCGTCAGAAGTAACAAACCCAGAGTATACTCGATGGGTATTTGGGTCACGTGGCGACGTGACAACAACTCATCCTCACCCTAGCCCCGGAGGGGTGACTAGGGACTTTTGAAACGAACTCAGTTGCTCTACACCCATCGTCATCCGGTAGCCCTCTCCCGGGGAGCCTCTACCTGGTAGCCTCTCCATGACCGCTATCTCTACCATATGGGCGCACCAATAGGTGTCATAAATACGTCTGGGAGCACCCCACAGGACAACTACGAGCCGGGCAGCTTCAACACGGATCCGACGAAGGGGAGAACGACTTGAAGCCCGAAATATCACTTGGTAGCTCTCTCCCGTGCAGCCTCTACCTGTCGGCCTTCCACGATCAGTACATTCCCTAGATGTGTACCGCGGTACGCATCGGTAGCACCTACAAGTGGTGGCACCCTACAGGGCAGCTTCTATGTCGGGTAGCTTCGACTCATGACGATGTCAGGAGGAAGCACCTTGCGTTCGCAATGCGAACCCTATGGGAAAGCCAACTACCCTTGGTACTTACACACATATATCGATGATATCGAATACTCTTGTATTCCCTCACGGAGGCGTCACTCGAACGCGAGGACTATCTCTACACTCATGTAGAAAGCCAGGGGCATAACCCAATAGGCGGTTCAGACACACGCCTAGCACGGGTAGGCCCAAGTTAATGCCGTAGCTATCGGTTTAACAAAGTCGATGCCACGATGAATTCTTCAGAATTCGATACGAATGCATCACTCGGATGCAAGGGTGATTACATCGCTAGCGCTTTAACTAATAGGGTACGACCCGACCGCGGGTCATACCCTCGCCTATTACGGATAGGCCAAATTAGTTAACATGCGCATATATATATATATGAGGAGAATCATAACATGATAATATGTGCCACATGCACAATAATATATATATATATAACTATAGGGGTACTCCCTAACATGGATTTACATCATAAACAACAAATCATACAATATGCATACAGGGTATGACCCACTTAAACATGCTTATAAGGCCATAATAAATATTCAATCATGTAAAGGATGACTCAAGCAGGCGTTGGATATCACCAACTCCAAGGGGGAGGGTTAAGCGTGATCTCGCGCACTAACCGATGCATACCGATAATCCCAAGCGAAACTGAGTCAAGTAGGAATCATATCTACTTACTCAGTTTACGCAAAGAGGGAGGGCGAGAGAGAGGGAAAGTCTCATCCTCTCCGAAAAGCTGGTCCTAGCTTTGCCCCAACAGATGGGTGCAACAACTACACCATTCCTCCAGTCTAATCGTAAGGGAAAATATTAGCACGCATTCGGTTATTAACCCAAGGTTTAACATGCTGGATATTACTCATATAGGGGGAGGAGTATTACAATACTACCTAAGGCATGCATATTCTATACATCCATACACTCATTCGAAAATATATGCCCGAAACACAAGGGGCGCATGAAAACACATTTATTCAAACATGAGTACATACATAAGCAAGTATAGGGTAGAATAGGGGTTCTACACAATATACGAGCTATACAACCCTAACATGCAAATATCTAGCATATTTAGGGGTCGAGATGCCCCAAGGATGCACAATGCACGTCGGCGTGCATCGAGCGCATCCCAAAGTGTTGGATCGAACCACTCACCTAACGAGCGCACGGCTCGCGAAACGCAAGAGAGCGACGAGTTGAATCCGAAGCCTGAAATCAATCCGCCAAGGATCATCCCATGGTTGCATTTGGCTATAACAAGCTGCTCGACACCACGAAGCACTCCGAACGCGTCTGAGCACCGCAAGCACGCCCTCGAGTACCCCGTGCACGCTGCCCATGCACCCTGCACGCATCAAACAACGTCAAGCACGTCCTCGAGCACCTCGTGCATGCTTCCCACGCACTCCGCACGCATTGGGCAAGGCTAAGCACGCCCTTGAGCACCTCGTGCACGCTGCCCGCACACTCCGCACGCATCGAACAACGTCAAGCACACCCTCGAGCACCTCATGCACGCTTCCCGCGCACTCCGCACGCATGCGAGCACCTTATGCACGCTTCCCGCGCACTCCGCACGCATGCGAGCACCTCATGCACGCTTCCCGCGCACTCCGCACGCATGCGAGCACCTCATGCACGCTTCCCGCGCACTCCGCACGCATGCGAGCACCTCATGCACGCCTACACAACACATAAAACTTGAGCATGTGCTTCTCCCTCTTCAGCCCTTTCAATTCCATGCACACACAACAACAACACAAGGCAATGGAGCTCTACCCCTTCTCACCAGCTACAAAAGAGATGGCTGAACCCAACCGAGGAGAGCGGGAGGTCCATACGTGGCTCCGGCATGCCCGCACACCGCTGCTCCACCGCCAACACCCCCGACGCCCCGCACCTCCTTACAAACAACACACCTTCAAATACATTGGAAGAGGAGACTTCATCACCACCTCCACCAACAACCAAGCACTCCTTATATGCATAAGAACCACAAAAAGAAGAGGGAAAACTCACCAAAGGAGAGGGGGGAAAAGGAAAGGAAAGGGGGGCATAGGGGCTCGCAAGCGCACCCTCGGCCACCCCAACCGCAACCACCGCAACCACCGCCTCTTCCTTGCTCTTCTTCTTCAATGTGGCATTACAACAAACACATGGGGGGCTGCTGTCCAAAGGGGAGGGGAAAACAATGAGGGGGAGCTTGAGGAAGATGGATTAAGAAGGGAGGATAACAAAGCACAACAACAACATAAACACACCTTTTCCACTCCTTTTTGATCTTCTTCTCCACCACCATCACCTCCTCCACCCAAAACACATACAAAAGGGGGGCTGGACCAGAAAAGAGAGGAGGAGAGACCCAAAGTCGTGCACATTTGGGGATTAAATAAGCAAAGGTCGAGTAAATGACCAAGTCATCCTCGGACTTAAAACCTCTGCGCAGCCTTCACTTAAACGGCCATAACTTCCTCAATACAGCTCAGAATTGCACGATTCCAGTGGCATTTGAAAGATAAGACGATTATCTACAACTTTCATGTTTACACCCAGATCAAATAACCTCTCCAGCTATTCCAAAATCTAGGCTAAACATCTTACAGGGCTGCTGCCTGGATTTCTCAACTTCGGGGTATACTCGGAAAAATACCCATAACTTTTAATATACGAATCCAGTTGATCCAATTCCACTTCTATATGGAAGCTATCACCAAATTTAACATCTCATAATAATATCGGATTTTTATCTCTTCGTCTTGGATTTTAACAAAATCAAATCCAAATATCAATCCGAAAGTGTATAATTCCAAAAACGTTATCGGAATTAAACGAAAATTTTATGGGCAGTATTAAACTGTACCAAGACCCATAATATGCAGTTATATCTTCAATTAGAGTCCTCCAGTCCCAGCAGGTAGCTAAAAACTAAAATTTTAGCGACTCCGATCGAAAATAGGACTCTAAATGACACAGGCCTAACAATAAGCTCTTTGTCAATTTTATCTGATTCTAAAATCAAAGTAGTTTACCACAAAATAGTTAGGAGGCAATAAACTATTTTAGGAAGAAGATAAGGCTGAATGTATGTAATCACCTCCAGATATTCGAGGATGATGAATAAATTTGATAAATTATTTTTTAAGTCACTGAGATCCCTATAAAAAAATTATTTTTTATTTTTCAAGTAAAATGATATAGTAAATCTAATTTATAAACATTCGGTTAATAAACTATAATATATTTTGTGAAAGTGCTAGATTTGTAAAACACCACAAAGATAACAATAAAATGTAACAATATATTATAAAAACAACACAAAGGTAGCAATTCTAATTTTCAGTCCCATATATTATAAAAATAAAGATAATAGTGTTTCTTCAATTCTGATTTTAGTAATATGTATTCTTAATGTCATACACTCACATTAACACAGTATGTATCTCGTACTGCACATTTCATTAACATAATTTTTACAAAATTCAGTACTACGCGCGAAACGCGTACCTCATATATATATATATATATATATATATATATATATATATATATATATATATATATATATATATATATACGGGGGCGATTATATATATATATACGGTCGATATATATATATATCGACGGCCCACGATCGACGCCGCACCTGCCGTTCGCCGCACCTAATTTCGATTAGGTGCGGCGAACGGCATTTTTTTAAGTTGAAAGAAGATGATTATTAATTAATTAAGAGTGTTGTACACGCCCTACTGTGCAGTCTCAATTTCAGTTTTATATTCTTATTTCAAAATTTTCACTTATTTTTACAAATGGGTTCACACGGTATATATATTTATTTTTTATAAAAATATATATTTTAATAGAAAAATTAAAATATGCATATAATGGAATTAAGACAGGAAAAAACACCTTATAATAACAACATTTTTTAATCGGAGGTGGAGGATGGTGGGAAAGAAGGGGTGCAATACATAAATAAAATTGAGGAAGACGAAGTAGGAAGAATAAATACATCTTAGTCGGTGGGGTTGTAGTTTTTCAAATTCTTTATTATTTGTGGGGTGGGGAGAAGCTGTGGCAATTGAACCTATAACTAGGGCTGGTAAACCAACCAAGCTGATCGGGCTCGGCTCTGGTTCGGCTTGGTTTGAGCTCGTTCAGGCTCGTTCATTTAGACAAATGAGCGAGCTTGAATAAGTTTTAAAGCTCGGTTAGGCTCGGGATCTGTATCGAGCTTCATTTTATGTTCAAATTTGACCCGTTTCTGTTATTAAAACTTAGTTGAAACTTAACTAAACTCCTTTATAAAATCAAAATATTAAATTAATACAAAGTTATGCTCGTTTAAGCTCATGAACTTGGCTCATTTAGACTAAAATTTTATTTTCAATCCCTAAAAACCCTAAAATGAAGAAGAACGCTAAGCTCGTTGAAGTTTGTGAGCTCGGTTCGACTCGGCCGAGCTTGAACATGTCAAAGCTCGACCCGTTCGACTCGTCTCTCACCCCTACCTATAACATGCTCCTAGTTTTATCTGCGAATTCACGTCATTAAAACATGAATAAACTTCTATAAACGTAGAAAAAGATTCAACTAAGATCTTTAAATACAACATTTACAGATCTTTAAAGAGTAAGGTGATCATCACAATTGATAGAGATCAATTCCGATTCGTTAAGAGAAAGAAATCATAAATATAAAAATTACTAAAAATCGTAAAAATAGTAAAATAGTTTAATTGATTTTCTAGTAATTATTTGAAAATTACTCGGTGGACCTTTTCTAGTGGTATCATCGGTCCAAGAATGTGTCAACTACTCATTCTGCATCTGACTTTGCATAAAAAAATCTGAAACAAAAACTAATTTTAAAACAAAAGGGAAATTTTTTTGGTTGAAGAAAATTTTTTTTTGGAGAGAGGTAAATCTTGTTACCAACACTTGTATTAAAAGTGGGTTACATGTTCAAAATTGGTCAAAGAAATTGTGTTGTGAATTTTAAAATATCAAATTTGATGATCTGATCCCAAATTCGTCACAAATTGGAAACTCTAAATTTTATTTATATATTAGTGAATTCCATTTGTAGACTTAAATTTCAAATTCGGTAAAATTTAAAATTCCAGGATTATAAAATAAAAATATTACTACCTAAATGCTTGATTGCATTTTTATCGGGTTCAGAATTCCTGTGAGAGTAACACAGGATCACCCTGTGAACACCAATACCAAACTGCCACCTGTCCAGACCCTCACGTGAACCTCACGGGCTTCACTTACCAAACATCCCTCTCGACTGACGCCGTTTCAGTCCGTGAACTAGATCACCACCGTCCAGATCGAGTCAATCGGACGCCCAGATCTTATGTAAAAGAAACACAGTGGTTTTATGTGTGAACCATGATTCGGACATGTGTAAAAGAATTTGGGGATCTGGGAATGAATAATAACTTTATATTAATTATTATCTATACTCTATACTATAATGCGCGTTAAGCAGACACCTCTTCGCCCAGCAGTACACGTTAAGGCTAACAATTCCTGCGAAACAATGGGGCGTTTTGCAGATAACCCCCCAGTTTTCAAAATTTTATAAAAAAGCCCCTATGTGTTATAAACAAGTTTCCCATATTTATAACCGGGTCCCTAATAAAAACGGCTGTTTTTGTCTTTTTCCAGGACTTTCTACAGATCGGCCCTAACATCTTTCATATTTATAACCGGCTCCCTGCCAAATTCTCTAAGTTTAATAAAACGACCTCTATATGTGTTATGGAAAAGTCCCTTATATTTATAATCAGGTCCCTTATAAAAAACGGCTAATTTTGTCTTTTCCTAGGCTTTCTGTCTATCCACCTTCAGATTCTTTCAGTTTCAAACTAGACCATATCTATGTTACAAACAAGTTATTGTTCCATGTTCCAAGATTTATAATCAAGCCCCTAATATCAAAACATGACTTCTCGGACTTCAAATTTCATGAAATCCCGTACCTCATCATTTTTTAGCTTTTTAAGCGAGCATTCAAATATTTGTCCCACATTTCAGGTCATGAAAATACCTATAAAATTATAAAATATAAATATTTTAGTCACATTAATAAATACAAAAATTACAAACAAAATCGGATCCATTTCAGCCCACTAAAATTATTGATGGATGTCTTATTTTTTAATTTGAAATTTGTTCTTTTGTTTATCTTTAAATTAAAATATAAAACAACATATAATTCAATTAAATATTTCATGATATTTAATTATTAAAGTTAAAAAAAATCTATACATCCTATTTTTTTTTAAATTTAAGAAACTGATTATATAAGAAAGTCACCCTCTTATTATTTTTAAACTATAAGCACTATTTACTTGAAATTGTTTACAATAAGTTATTACAATAAATTTATTCAGTTATAGGATTATAAAACCAACTTCATGTTGAGAATAATTACGTTTCATATATAATATAGATTTGGAATTCTAAAAATAATATATTCAAATAGTAATACTATAAAGATTTATATCAGATAGGTCCCCAGGTTTTAGAATTTTTATAACACATCCCCTATATGTGTTATAACCAGGTCCCTAATATTTATAAACAGGTTTTTGATAAAACAGTTACTTTTGTTTTTTTCTGAGTGTTTTGCAGATCCACCCACAGATTCTACCAGTTTCACAATTAAACTCTATTTATGTTGCAAACAGGTCCCTGATCCAGTTTATAAAAGTTATAAGTAGGTCATTCATCTCAAATATGATTTTCCGTACTTCAAATTTCATGAAGCTTCATTCAATGATTTTCAAACCATTAAGATCATTAAGATACCAATAAAATTATAAAATATAAATATTTTAGTCACATTTAATAAATATGAAAGCTTCATTCAATGATTTTTCAAACCATTAAGACCATTAAGATACCAATAAAATTATAAAATATAAATATTTTAGTCACATTTTTAATTTATTCTGTATCTTTTTTAAAAAAATTATTTTGGATCTATATGTATCAAATTCATAACATTTAAATTATAAAATTATACAATAAATATTTTAGTATTATCATTTGAATGCATAAAATTATTTATTGTAAGTTTCTACTACAGTCTCAATTTTTATTTTCATATTTATGTTGATATCATAAAACTAATTATCTCATAAATTGTCAGAAAACTATATATCTGAGATGTTTACAGATCAACCGCTGGGTTCCAGCAATTTAACAAAAATGTCTAATATTTATAGCCACGTCCCTTATAAAAAATAGCTACTATTGTTCGTTTTAGACTGCTTGCAGATCCATCCCAACAAACATGCCCCTATACCCTATAAACAGCTTTTCCATTTAGATTTTCATATTTATAACCAGATTCCTCATCTAAAAACACCACTTCCCAAACTTCAATTTCATGAAATTTTAACTAATAATTTTTAGGCCACTGAGATCCCTATAAAAAAAATATTTCTCAAGTAAAATGATATAGTAAATACAATTTATAAACATTTGGTTAATAAACTATAATATATTTTTTGAAAGTGCTAGGTTTGTAAAACAACACAAAAATAACAATAAAAGGTAACAATACTTCTTAAATTCTAATTTCATTCCCATACATTATAAAAAATGAAAATAACAGTGTTTTTTCAGTTCTGATTTTACTCATATGTATTCTTAATGTCATACACTCACATTAATACAATATATATCTCGTACTATATATTTCATTAATATAATTTTTACAAAATTCAGTACTACGTGCGAAGCACGTACATTAAACTAGTATATATTCAAATGGGACTCGTCAACTTCTACTGGGCACCTCCCTTTTCTTTTCTACATTAAAAAAATCAACTTATAAATTATCTATCTCCGAATCCAAATTTAATATTAAAAAAAAGGGAAAAATGCATATAACCCCTTGTAAGTTGGCTTATATCCATATCCCCCCTTGTTTTTTCTGAAAATCTATATAACCCCCTAAAAATTGCCTTTTAATGGATATGCCCCCCTGCCGTTAACACCCTGAAACCAGAGTCTGGTTATCCTAACCACACATGGGTAAATGACGATTTTACCCTTTTCACTTTCATATATACCCTGACTTAAAAAAACGAGACTCTGTTTTCTTCTCTTCGGAACCATACCATCTCCTTCGCTTGCTCTATTCGCCGACATGACGATCTCCCTCATCCTCTGGCTGTCAGCCAGCTATAGTCCCACGGGTTCTCCTCTCTCCAGCTTAGATGATCTCCCTCACCAAACCAGCAGATCTCCTCCCACGGGTTCTCCTCTTCCAGATTTAGACCTCGCTTTCCGTCATCGCCGTGCAATCAATATGTATGAAAGAGAAAAGGGACTTTGTTTTTCTTGGGTTTCTGAGATTCATCTGATGATATTGGTTTGATTCATGTTATTCAGTTCAGGGGATCTATTGTTTTTAATGCATTTTTCTTTCTTTCTTCCTTGTGGGGTTTTTTTAATTCTAAATCTGGTGGGGGGAACTTTGAAAGATGTGATTGAGGATTTTTTATGAGAATTGTGTGATGGGTTCAATTGAGTTACTGTTTGATTGGGCATCTGGTGCGTGTGATCTCTCACCATGCTTTATTTTGTTTGAGGATGTTTTTTAGTGGTGAAATGGGTTTGGTTGTCTCTCTGTTTGTGAAATTTGTCCTTCTTGTTCTCTCAATATTATTGAACTTTTGAGTTTTCATATCCATCAAAGGGATCGTTTTTACCACGGTTTGGTAGTTCTCCTTGGAATCATGGATTTTAATGATGGTCATCTGAAAAAAATTATGGATGGCCTTCTTAAATTGCCGGAGAACAGAGAATATTCAGACTGGAAAAGCAAGTGTATTAGATCAAGAAGTTGTAATGGTGATGTACTGATATGCGTTATTTTACCCTCTCTAGTTAAATGAAAGTTTTGACAGCTATAGTAAGAGTACGGTATTTTATCTTTTACTAATGCAACAGATGTGGTGCTCTCAAGCTGATTTGATTTTGTATTAAATACTTAAAATTATTACAATTGATTGGGATGATATGGTTTTTGAAGCTTATTCCTACTTACGCTATGCAGAAGTCCGACATGGGCAAGTGTGAATTTGGAAATCTTCATCTGTATGCAGTGTTCGGGTATTCATAGAAGTTTGGGTGTACACATATCAAAGGTCAGTGTTCTTGTTAATCAAAATCAGCCTAAATCAGCCTGGGCTACAAAGACAGATTGTCCATAAAATGATTAGTGAATATCAAAAAGCATCAAGTAGAACTTGCTTAAACACTTTGGCCTTGGTGTTGTTTCAAATTTGAGTTGTTTGGCACTTGTGAGTGTTGTTTATTATTTGGTTGTTTTAATCATTACATAATGCTAGCTGCATATATGTCACAGATGTGGTCTGCCACACTAGATACATGACTTCCAGAGCAAGTTGCATTTATTCAAAGAAATATATAGAATTCTATTGTTTTTTTTTGTACACTTGAACTTCTTTTGCATACACGGGATTCATAATTTTGATCATTTTGGTATTATATTGTACACAGCAATGGGAAATGAGAAATCAGGTAGAAATTGAAGCACTGAAAATAGTTTTTGCAATCTGAATTGTAGCAGCTGAACAGGGAAGCAAAAAATTTTTTTATTTTTTTGGTCGATAACAAAGAATTCACAAAACACCAAGAGAAGATGACTGAAACCCATGGATCACCAGCACTGGATGGTGGTTTTGAGGGCTCAGCACTCCCCACAGTAAAAAAAATTGGTCTTCCAAAGGAAGAAGGGACAGAGATTCACTGAGATTCACTGTAGGTATAAAAGGGTAATTTGGTCATTTAGAGGGGTTTTTTTGGATTTTGTCAAATATTCACGGGGTTATCTGTATATATTTTTTCAATCTGACGTAGGTAATGGAATATTCCTAGAATATTCCTTCCAATTTGACAGCAAATTAACCGAGGGGGGTATTTGCTTAACCAGGAAAACTTTCAGGGGGTTATATGGATTTTTAGAAATAACAAGGGGGGATATGGATATAAGTCAACTACAGGGGGTTATATGCATTTTTCCCTAAAAAAAAAATCGAATGAAGGGGGTGTAATACATATCACACAATTATAGGGATTTAAATCTAACAAATTCACATAATGATGCAATTTTTTTAAAAAATTTTTATATTTGTTTAGATGTGATATATAGAAAAAACATATAACTATCATGTATCTTTAACATCTTCAAATTCAAATAAATTCATCTAAAAATAATAGCATCGGAATAAAAAATGTCATTCAACATTGTTTTAACACCCGAAATGTAATTGTGAAATCTAAATAAAAACATTTTTTTATTCAAATTATTAACCCTAAGACATGAATTTAATATTATGGCTTTGATATAAAAAATATATTTAGATGTCCTTTCTTTTATCTAATAGTATCCCTATTTTTATGAGATTTGCTTCTTCATTCTGGGCATATCTTTGTTGACTATATTTTTTAAATAGCTTGGTTATAGTTGTTAGAAGTGTGGGTTATTAACATGCGCTAAACCCAAGCATCATGACTTAATAGTGTTCAAATCACGTTTGTTTGTTGAGAAAAAAAAATCAACCAAGATCCCTCCTATCTATGCATCTTACTTAGTTTGCTTAAGTGGCATACACTGCCATTTTTAAAATAACTACTAAATTCGTAAACGTCAAATGTCAAAATGGAATGACCTCTTAAGACCCCAAGCAACAACATTAACTGGTTAACATTTATCTAAAAAAGCCCATCCAATAGTAGTAACTTTAAAAAATGAAAATATGAACTCATGCCCCTGTTCATTGAACATACCTATCATAATCCAGCAACCAACTTTGCTCATTTGATCTTAGAATTGTCACAAGAACAGATTAATATGTTAAACCAACTTTAATCACAAAAACACAAAAAAAAAAAAATACATCACAAAAATCAGAAATACAAAAGCTTCAAAACATCTAATCAGTCTAAAATTTACAATGCCAGATTTTGATCCGTCAATCTGTATAAATTCATTATCTTCCCCTCCAACAATTGATCACCAAAACGAGCAAAAAAAAATACCACACAATCCAGCGCTTCAAAACGACACCAAAATCCAACATGAAACGTATAATCCGGTGGGGGCTTCGTTGGTGGTTGTGGTGGGGTGGTGGGGGAGGGGGGGGGGGGGGGGGGGGGGGGTTGGTTCGAAGAGGGTCAGGGGCGGTTGTGGGGTGGGGGATGAACCTCTGTGTCGGTGAAGGGGAGAGGGACGAACCTCTGCATCAGTGAAGGGGTCAGACAGTGGATCGTCAGGCGTCGGCAGAGGGGATTGTGAAGGGTTCGGATAGTGGATCGTCAGGCGTCGGTGAACAGTTCGGACTGGGGATCGTCAGGCGTCGGTGAACGGTTCGAACAGGGGATCGTTAGGCGTCGGTGGCGGGGATCGTGAAGGCTTCGGACATGGATTCTCAGGCGTCGGTGGTGCCGGTTAGCGGTGCTGGACGGACATGGCAGATGAGGGTGGCTAGGGTTTGAAAGAGGAAAGAATGGTGGCTAGGGTTTCATTCCATCTAAAACTAAGGAGAGAGAAGATGGAGGGTATTCATACCCTCCATCATTTAATCCCAACCGTCCATATTAAATCGGACGGTGGGAATGCCAAAAAAAACCTAAAAAAAACACACTATTCAAACCGTTCGATGAAGTCGACTTGGATGGTGGTGATCTGGCGTGAAGAGACGGCGTGTTCACGGCGTGAAAAAGCGGGCGTAACCCACCTTTGACAGGATGAGTTTTTGTGAGCAGAACGTGCCGGTCTGGACAGGTGTCGCAGCCTCGTTGGTGTTCACAGGCTGACCCTGCGGTGTTTACACAGGCGTTCCGAACCCTTTTTTTTATCAAACTTTGTGGCTGGCTTTGTCAGTTTTCAAGTTTTCAGAGGTTTTCGATATTCAGGTGCATTTTTGTTCTAGACAAATATAACGCGCGCGGATCTAAACTTTTTTTTTTCCCCTCGAATGTGGCGTTTATCGCGTTTTCTGCTTTCACGGTGTTATTTCTCCACCAATTAAAAATCCGTCAAAATAATACTTTTAAAAAACCAGACGTATTTGCAAAATCTCATCTACCAATCACATTTCCAAACAGAGCTAAAGTTGGATTTCTGTGGTCCACAATACCCGCTTCAACCGTCATGCTTCACTATGCCATAATAATTTAAACATTTCGCTGTTGTCATCTAATTAAAGAAATCAAACAGTGGAGATGCCCATTATGTGACATCATAAGCATTTTTTTTTCCTTTAAGAAGAAAATATGGGAAACAAAGCATAACAAAGCAGACAAATGTCTGAGGCCGATAGGGAGGGATAGAAGAACAGAAAAGCCAATACAAAATGAGAATAAAATAAAGAAGATCCAAGGAAACCCCGGGATCAAAACAGCTTAATAGAAAAGATTTCTACCTGACTATACTTTGCCACTGTCAATTTCTCCTCAGTTACATAGATACGAACGGCCCCCGGCATCTCTGTCCCACACTCCATTAAAAAACCTGAAACAAGATCCCCAAATCGAATGAAATACTATGACGGATATGTTTTCAACCATTGTTCGATAGATACAGAAGAACAGAAACAAGCAACAATGAAACCATGGGGAGCTATTTGTGAGGGGGGGGGGGGGGTTCTATTGAGGAATAAAGTAGTAGTTTTTTAGGGATTGGGAGTGTTTTGGTAGATCCTTCCTCATCTATTTCCCCATCCCTGGTTTGCTCGTTTAATTCAAGGCGTCTGCCTATCTTTCCATTAAATAAATAAATAATCAAGAATCAGAGACAGGCAAAGCATCCCAAATCAAATCCATGTCCAGCGATGGCATTCTGAACAGAACCCCCTCCGCATCCGACGACAAGACCTGCGCTTTCCTCTTCCGATGACCCTCCGTCTCTTCAACCGCCGCCTTTTTCTCCTCCTCATTAACCAAACAAGGCTTTTTCTGATCAAGAGGCGGCGGCGGAGACAAAGCATCCAGCTTGGCATTGAGTAGGGATACCGTGGAAGAATGCAAAAGTCCGGCGCCGTCACTGGCCGAGGAGAGGCGGCTTTTGAGGTGGGGGAAGTTGAGGTTGGCGTGGTCACCGCGGAACTTGTAGGCGGCGATGTCGTAGGCCATGGCGGCGGACTCGGCCGTGTCGAACGTGCCGAGCCAGACCCTCGTCCGGTTCCTCGGAAGCCGTATCTCCGCCACCCACTTCCCCCAGTGCCTCTGCCTCACCCCCCTGAACAGCTTCATCATTGGCTGCTGCTTCTGCTGCCTAATTGGCTTGCTTGGTTGGGTGAATTTTCTTCTTGCATGGCTGCTGCTGTTGCATTGGAGTTGGAACCACTCCATTCCCACTTCTTGTTGCTGCTGCTGTTGCTGATGCATTTGAAGCTGGGAGGCTCCGTCTCTCTCCATTGGTGGGTTGAAATATGATAGGAACGAATGATAAATATTAGTGAAATAAGGGCAACTTGCATAAAAAACCTCAATTTTTTTAAGGGAAATCCATACAACCCCCTGAAATCTGATTGAGATCCATATAACCTCTTGTCTTTTCTTAAAATCCATATAACTCACTGAAAACACCTAATAAATCCAAATAACCCTCTGAATAAAATTTTTGTTGACATATAATGAATATTTTAGGAATATCTTGTTTGGTTAACACTAGCTGAAAATATAATATACTAAAAAAACCGCTACAATGTATTAAAAATGCGAAAAATCTTATGAAAATGATAATTTTACCCTCTATGGATATATTATAAAACCTATCCGGAGGGGATAATCATCATTTGTAGATGATTTTTCACATTTTGATCACATTGTAGATTTTTTTGTATACTGTGTTCTCTATTAGGGTTAACCAAACATAATATTTACAAAATAATCATCGTCTATAATATAAATTTTATGCAAGGGGTTATTTGAATTTACTAGATGTTTTCAGGGATTATATAAATTTTAAGAAAAGTCAGGAGTATGAATTTCAGTAAGTTTACAAGGGGTTATATGGATTTTTCCTTTTTTTTTAATATTAGCACAAATAAGCCCACCCCATTCCCGGCTTACAAAGAACTGGGGACATTATCTTATATGGGCAAGGGGCTTCGCCTGGGCAGGGAGAGGGCTTAACATTGAGAGTAAGGTTGGACCCATGGGTTAAGTAGAGTGATAAGGGTTAATTGTGGGAAAAGTGAGGGGGATGACAACTTATTTCGTTTGATATAGAAAATAATCAGGATAAAATGTAGACAATTGTTCTCATTTTGTAATGAAAATAAGAATTTACTGTTCCACCTAAAAGTTAAAATAATATTTATTCCTTTTTTTGTTCCAATTTAGATAAATATAAATATAGACAAAATTGATAAATTTTTTATCTTCTAAAATTAAACTAATTTATCTTCAAAATTTTAATCTCTTATCAAACTAGTACCCTCTTGTTTTCCATTTCTCCGTAAACACTTTTGTCCTATTTTTCTTTTTTCCCCTAGGCTCATTTGCAGCCCAGTGAATTTTTTCTATTCTCTCTCTTTCCCCTATTAGCTTTCGGACCAATTTTAACCGTTTTCCATTAGTTATGACAAATCTAATTTCTAGTAAAAAAAAATCACATTCCTTCAATATTTATGAAATGTAACATTTTATTTTTATTTTTTTAAAGAAAGATATATATAGAGACCGGATCCGGTCAGTGTCGAGCTCGGTCAGTACCGAACTGCACCACGTTCAAATCGAACTGCATCACTTATAAATCGAACTGCACAATCAATTGTTGGGTATATTTTTTACTATCTTATTGGATACTGATGATACTTAGTAATTCATATTTTCTCCAATAGAAAATATGAATTACTAAGAGAGTAAAAAATATACCCAACAATTGGTTGTGCAGTTCGATTTATAAGTGGTGCAGTTCGATTTGCACGTGGTACAGTTCGGTACTGACCGAACTGATCGAGGTCGAGCACTGACCAGATCCGATCCCATATATATAACGTTACAGAAAGCGTGTCAAAACTTGGCTTTTGCTAATATTCAAGGCTTGGTCTATTTTTACTAATATTCTAAAGATGGAGGTTGTTAATGCAAATTGTCCGAGAAATAATAGATGTGATGATCCTAGGGCCTGTGATGGAAATTAACATGCCTTTTTATTATTTCAAAAGTATAAACCATTATAAACAAAAAAAAAAGAAAAAGAAAAGAAAGTACAAACCCATGTGTGTCTTTAAGATTAGTTTAGACTTATTGACATCTGACAGCAGAACAGGTGATGATTAATTTAGAGGCTTGTGTGTTTAATTAATTGGTGCGTGTGATGTGATGATTTCGGTGATCATGTGCCCCTACACCGAATGCCCCAAATAAAAGCCAGTTAAAAGGTGACAAGTCATCACTCTTTGGGGCATGTTCTTTCTGATTGGGTGGCTAGTGGGTGTTGCCGAGGGTTTTTTTTGTTTATTGTTGTTAGAAATCCTTTACGGAAAAGGCCAGTGTGACTGTGACACGGACCAACCAAGTATCATCACGTGTCTAGAGCCAATCAGAAACCACCACGTCTTGAGTTTTATTAAATTAATTCAGTTTTCAAGTATATCCCATAAGAATATATCGATCAAAAAAAATATATGAAAAATTAAATAATTGTTAATAAAAATACCATACCCCATTATTTTATATTTCATTTTAATTGATTTAAAATATTTTAATTAAATAATTGATCATGTGTCCTTTTTTTCATTATCTATAATAATTGTTTTTTACAATATATTTTTATGAGCGCTGTTACACGCAACCGCACAACAGTGTCACAGACAATTTATATCTTCATAACTATCTAGTGAAATATATTGTTTATAAAATGAGTTAATTTAATTTAAAATAAAATGATAAACACTTTTTATTAAAATATGCTATGAAATTTATTATTTAAAAAAATTAAAACATGTGCGAACTTTTACTATTGTAACAAACATTATTCTAATTTTATTTTAAGGATTTAATTAAATATCATCGCTTAGATTGAATAGGTCAGATTCATTTTAGCCGAACAATATGGATTAACAAACTCTCATCATCAATCGCTCTAGTTGACTAAAAACAGTTTAATCTACAGAGTTTATTTAATCATTGATGGTAACTACGTACGGGGAGGTATTAGTTGATGTGTGATGGGTTCTATCACTAGTTCTAGTTGTGTGGTTGTTGAGTTTTTGTTGTGATTATTATTTTTTTATTACTTTGTTTTTTCATCACTTGAAACAGCATCTGAACTAAAAGTGACAGTGACAATGTAACGGCTAATATATAATGTAGTTTGGGATGCCAATCTGAGTTAGAGTTTTCTCAATAATAGCTCTGCATTGATGCACCTAATAACTTTTACAAAGTCAACTGTAGCCTTGATTGATTGAGAAACTCCTCCTTCAATGTCATTTTCATTGCTTAATCTTTTGAATGACATTGATTTGCTCTTGCTTTCTGTCTTATTTGTTTTCTTCTTTTGCATTTGATTAAGTGTCTATTTGGGACAGAGTTTAGGCAGAGTTTGCGGTGGTGAACATCAGCAGACTTAGTCGCGGAAACAAACAAAAAATGGAGCGTTGGCGTTGGACGCATGAGTTAGCGGTGCATGTGTATTTTTCCCCAATTGTCCGACGCAGTGAAACACCGCTTCCCTCGACGCAATGGTAACAGTGCTCGCTTGGACTCATGCGGTGGTGCCGACCGCACACTCAAACGGGGTCTAAGAAAAAAAACCTTGGGGCTACATATTCCCATTGGATCATGACTGCTTCAGTTGAAGAAAATTGAATAAATAATAAACTAGGAGTTAATTGATTACGAATGTGGAGAGGTCTATGATTTCTTGTAAGGGTAGTTCAAACGAGTTCTCAGTCACTCTTAACATTTTTACTCCCATTTGGATGGAGAATTAAATTATTCTGAGGTTTTTTTACTATTCTAACATAAATAAGGATAAACTAATTCACTTTTTTTAAAAATAATATGTTTGAATAAATGGTAGAATTGAAACCAATTTAGATGTCGCCATAATAAATACAATTGAAAAAACTAAAAACTATGAGAAAAACTTCTAGCTATTCGAAAGGCTCAATCTCCACAATGGCAGATAGTTGATGTTTTCAAAAGAAAAAGAATGAAAAAAGAAAAAGCTAAAAGAAAAAGAAACTTGAGTGGCATGATTCATCACTGTATTATTGTTGAATTATATTTTACCCGCGCATACACAAGAGGCACAGGCACTGTAATGTTGATTCACTCACTGCATTTGTTAGCTAGTTTAGTTCATTTATATTTTTCAGTGTAACAGCAATTTCATATTGTGAGGCAGTCGAGTTGCAGTTGAGATATCATTTAGGTATACTTTTTGTTCATGATTTTTACATTCATAGCATCCTCGTTCTCTGATAGAACATATCATTTGATTATATCATGCTTGTGTGGAAAATTAGTTGGAAGATTTAATAATGTCACAAATATTATCCATGTATTGGTAGAATCTTCAGGATTGTTACGGTTAGTATTTGTGGCTTAATAAATCAATGTTTAGATTTTTCAAATGAATTTTGTTTTGAAAGAATCACATTTAACTCTTGCATAGCTTAACAAGTGGAGATTTGTATTTAAGCAGTGAATTAAGGTTGCCCCATTTATTTATGAGTATGGTTGATGGAAGATTATAAGTTTTAATTTGTGTATTTGGTTTGCAAGGGCTTTTTGGTCAATTTTAATGTCTTTGATGAGAAGACATATTGTAAGCCTTTGATGTGGTGAACCCACAAAAAGGTCCACCCCTGTTTCCTTCTTTTATGTGTATGGAGTGAGAAATACACACATGACACACTTGACTCATCAAAAAGAAGAGGAGGAACAACATGGGTGCTTGGGGGTTTTTTATTTTTATTATTTTTTTGAGCTCTTCTTCTCCAGGTGTATATCAAGCAAGATAGATAAGGCTCAACTAATGAAGCAAGATCAAAGGAGGTGATTTATAGCACTTGAAAATCTGAAACAAAAGGTATTTCTCCATACTTATGGATTCTTGTTTTCTTCCATACCTTTCAAGATGTATAGATCCGAATTATATGTTTTGTTTGTGACATCAAAACATGAAGCTTAAGTCTTCCAACAATGGTATCAGAGCATGTCATCTTGATATGTATGAATTTAATTTTGTTTAGGATTTGGGCATATTAACACCCTAATCCAAATTTGGGATAAACCCTAACCTAGGGTTTAATCTTTGTACTTTTGAATGTGGTTCTTCATGCTTTAATCTCCTCTATTTATTGTTTTAATATTGAGATTAAATTTTCTCTTAAAAGAACCCATATGAAGTATTTTTGGTTGTTGTGTGTTTCCATGTACATGAAGTCACTACAAGAAAAGCTATTTATGGTAACAGTTTTAAACCGTTGTTGTAAGTTAATAACCGTTACTAAAATTATGGTAACGGTTTAGTATCAGTTAACATAGATGGGGTGATATTATCTATATGGTAACGGTTTACCCTATTTTTTGTCACAGTTTTTTTATCCAAATATTGACGGTTTTTTTAACCGTTACTGTAAAGTAAATAGTAACATTTTATTAAACGTTATATTATTATATCCAAATCTGTGAAATTATATAGTAACTGATATAAAACTGTTACCATATCAATGCAAAAGTGACAATAAAGCTCTAGTGACACTTGTAAACCGTTGCTAGAAATAATAAAATTGTCACTTTTCATAATTTAAAATATTTTAATTTCTTGTATATTTGCATAAACAAGAAATGAAATCCAAATATCAGTTAGAATCAAACATTACAACAACATCCAACATTACAAACGTTATAAAACATTAAAAATAAAATATACATCATCTAATGTTGACGAGATAATTCCGTTATGCTTAGGAATGACTGTGAAAGCTGCGAAATATATTGTTGCACCTATTGTTGTATTATCTCTTGCATATGTTGCTCCATCTGCTGCTCCAATTTTTAGACTTTCTCTTGCATCTGCTATTTCATTTGATGTTGCATTTGTCTCGTTTATTCATGTAATTGGGTCGATGTGTCACAAAACTCTCATGAATTTGATTGTAAGTACAACAAATTAAATTAACATCAGGAGAAAAATAATTTGACTGTAAGTACAACAAATTAAATTCATCTTACATATCCCGCGTCTAGATGAAGCTTAAGTATAATCATAACAAATAAATGATAAAAAAGTGGCTCTAACACGGTTACACGAATACAATGGAATACTTGTATATAATTAAATTATTTATTTATTGTAAACTAAAAATTAAAGTACATATGCAATTGGATCACAATATCTAAATACCTATCAGGTAACACCCAAAAAAAATGTAATTTTTTCAACCAGTGTTTTTGTAATTTTCAACCAATGTAACATGGTTAAAAATTTACTTTCTATTATTTTAAAACTAATATTAGCGATTATTGTGGTGAATTAAGCGGAAGAACCATTTATACACGTGTGACTTTCCTGAAGAAATCCACTATGATCATGCATGCATTTGAAAACTCAAATCCTATATATTCATGTAATCAATTGACTATTTTTTGTGTGGTATGAGTGAAGAGTTTATTTAATATTATATCTTATATAATCTTTGACTCATTTGTTATTTAGCATATGTTAATAATCCACACAAAATTTTTTTTATGTTTTTTCTAACTATAACAACCAAGCTATTTAAAAAAATTATCAATAAAGATATGTATTAGCCATAAGATAGATTAGAATTCATACATTAAAGCTCAATAAAATGGATAAAAAATGTTTTGATTTAAATTTCACACTTATATATAGTTCGGGTGTTAAAAAAATGATGAATGTCCTTTTTTTATTTGGATGTTAATTTTTTTTGGGTGAATTTATTTGAATTTGAAGATGTGAAATATATGTGATTGTTATAAATCCCTATAATGGTGGTGTGATTTTCTCCATACATTACATCTAAACAAATCTGAATTTTTTTTAAAAAAATACACTATTTATGTGATTTGGTGATGTGAAATGTGTTAGAAATCCCTATAATTGTGGTATGTATTACGTCCCCTTCATACTAATTTTTTTTAGGAAGTTATTCATACTAAATTTTTATTAAAGTAGAGTATGTCATTCATTATTATGTGAAATATGTAATATAAATTGGTTTTAAAAATCAAATCCCAAAAATAAATAAAATTCATAGAGATCATATTCAACACAAAAAAAAAATTCAAGATTAAAAGATCATATTCGGCACAACAAAAAAAAGTTTTCATGCATACAAAAGTGGATTTTTTTTTTTATTATTTAGCCAACCAAATATATAATTTTTTTTTGGGTGAAGATTGAAACAAACAATTAAAAAAAAAATGCCACAAAGGGTATGAAGCACTACCTTAATATCTTTAAGGGATTTTTATTTTTAACTCCCCGCAAATCATCGTATTTAGCGATCGCCCCCTCCATTCTTCGTATTTGGGTTTTACTCCCCACATTCAAAGGATAATTCCTTTTTACTCCCTGTGAGGGAGCTATCTGTAAATTATTTAATTTTCTTTTTAGTCCCTGATAGGGAGTAAAAAGGAATTATCCTTTGAATGTGGGGAGTAAAACCCAAATACGAAGAATGGAGGGGGCGATCGCTAAATACGATAGTTTGCAGGGAGTTAAAACTAAAAAACCCTATCTTTAAATGATAGAAGCTTTGGTTTGTTGATGCAGAGAAGAAGAAAGAGGAATCTGCAAAATAGAGGGATATTTTATCATTATTTAATAATAATAATAATAATAATAACAAACCCTCTTTTCAATTGCATATTTGTTAGGGTGCATCATAATATCACATTTGGATTCAGAGAAAGATAATATTTGGGTTGATTTTTTTTAGTATTGAGAATACCATATCTACTAATTGTCGATCTGGATTTTCGACCACGACTTATAGTCATGAATATCATTAGGATTTTAATTAGTGATCGCCACTTGTTTTTACTTAAAAGCAAGAAAAGAGGATGTTCTTCTGTTACTCGCATTTGCCGGGAAATGGTGGATTCTCTTCACGTTGACGCAGCCGGCCACGCAACACAGTGAAGCTCAGGTACCTCGCACAAAATGATTAAGATCCGATTAGAAAAAAATGGTGTAGTAAATTATTCTAAAATAAAAGTAAACAAAGAAATTAAATATAAGTATTAAAACGCACCGCGTTAGTTGGTTTGGGGAGGGGACTAGCAATGTTTTACTAACCCCTCCCCAAAAGATTTACCCCTTTAAAATGCAATAAAAATGGATTTGAATTGATGCATTAAACTAAATTATGTAGATGAGATTAACTAATAAATAACAAAATGAAAATAAATAAAAATACAAAGAGAGAGTCCTGTTTATAAGCTTTATCAATTTCTTCTACATCCTCTGTTTACACTCCCTCTTGAGCAATAGAAAAAACTTTTCCACTCACTTTCTTTTACTCTCTTTCTCACGTACTCACACACACACAACACAATAAAAAAAAAAATGTCTTCCTTCTTCCACTCTTCTAAATAGCCTCCGACCTCTCTCTGTTTTCTCCCTCCTTTAAAACAGTCAAGTCCCCTTTATTTATAGTACCATAAAAACCACTATTTACCCATAGTTTTCACTCCATGTACTGAAAACCATCCCAAATGATCACCTGTTACTTCTCTTTTTCTCTCGTACTTCAAATAAACCACAACCACCCATTCTCCTTCTATTGAAAGCGATCCGAATGGCATCTTCACAGTCCAATCATTTCTCTTTTTTCTCTCTTATACTTCCCCTTTTAAGCAGCCAATACAACTCCTAGACCGACGGCACTATCAGCAGCCGTCAGAAAAATTAATACAAAATGCTATTTTTAAAGTGTGTTTCATGAGTCCCTGCCGTCAACTTTGGAGGTCATGATCCTCATTCTGTAAGCTTTCCAACGCCACTGACGGATCGAGAATTGGAGCTGTATTGCTCAAGTTATGGTCCGATCTTGTGGGGTGTCCGAGTGCGTAAGGAAAACCGACGGCTCCTATTGCTGCCATCGCTCAGACCCGACGGACCATGTCCCTACCGTCAATTTTGGAGGTCATGATCCTCATTCTATAAGCTTTCCAACGCCGCTGACAGATCGAGAATCAGAGCTGTATTGCTCAAGTTATGATCCAATCTTGTGGGAGGTGTCTGACAGTCTGTATAGGGGCATTCCTTCTGCTTCTTGGGCCAAACCACCATGATCTTGGATTGTTTGTTGTTGTCTGGCCTTGGATGATTATTTGTGAGAGAATATATGGTTCAAGCCTGCATAAACCAGATATTACAAGCGATAAGTATTATGCTATTTTGATCGGTCAAAAATGGGGTATCTACACTAATAAGACAAACCTATAAACCATATACACATTAGATATTGATGTAATCTAATTTGATTTTTCATTCAAACTAGGAAACAAATCAAATCTAAAAATCATATGAAAAAAAAATGAAGTAAAAATAGAAAAATTGAAACACAATCAGATTAGAGTGTTTCACATATCAAACAAAAATACTGTGATTTTATTGACATAAAAAACCTGTTTGGAGGAGCTCTTGATTTCATCTGATCTTAACAAAATGGCAATGCTAAGAGAAGGTGATAGTGGAGTCGAAGAGGTGAAAACGGGATGGAGAAAAAAAAGAAAAATAAAACGTGATCCCATGGTGTTAGTTTTTTCTTCTCAAACCGTTATTTTTTATGTGTTAACCGTTACCTTTTCTATGTTATTTATTATTACAGTTTATAACCGTTACTTTAAGATTGTATGGTAACATTTTAAATAAAATCGTTACAAAAAATATTTCACACACCCCTGATATCTCCCGCCAAGGACTTCCCCCCACCCACTTCCTTTATTTGACAACAGTTTAATATTAAATGTTACTATAAGTTATGTAAAGTAATGGTTTTCCAAAACCATTATAATAAAATTGTCACCGCAGAGCTATTTTGTTGTAGTGAGTGTTTGTTAAAATGCTTCAAAGAAGCTTTTATGCTTGTTTCATGCCCCATTTGTGTGATATCATTAAAACAGCAAGTTAATGCTCATTTTCACATGTCTTTGCAAGTTTAGTGCAAGCTCATGACTTGTAATTGCTGAAATTTATTTTTAAGAGTGTTTGAAATAATTGATTGTCATTTTGGCTTTATAGAAATCATGTTTATTTATTTAATCAATTATTGCACTCCAAGTTTTGTGAAAATATGTTTCTAATATGCATTGGGCCATGCTAGTTCTTCATAGGGAGATTTTTGTGTTGTGAGATATTCATCTTACTATTTGTTCTCTTTTTATTGAAGTCAATACATGCATGTTTATGATTAAATGAATTATTTAGATCATGTTATGCACACATAAGTTATTGTGTATCTAAATGCATGTTAGAGTTGCATAAATACTCTACATTTGTATTAAGTATGAGATGAGCCCAAATGCAAGTTTGTATTTGATATGAATGTTAGGGTGCAACAATTGCAATTAGTCTTGGGCATGTTGGGACTAACCCAAAGGTTGGTGGCCGATGTGTTCGAGGTCTAGTTGTGGCACAAGGAGTTATGTAGGCTTATAGTAAAGTGAGAACGGAGTGCCCAAAGGCTCACGTGTCTTGCTTGATCTATGAGATATATAATTTACTTGTGTGTTTGGGGTATTTCACTAGATCCAAGGGCAACCACCCAAAGGTAGAGTCTGAGGAGTCTGAAGTAAATACCATGAGATCATGTTTGATCTTATTGATTTTGTCTTGTATGATAATCCATATTTGTGTATGATATCTTGATTGTGTTAGACTCTAAATTGTGTTAGATTCTAAATCATACATATGGATATTTGTGTTTAGTCATGAATCCAGCTATGATGATGTCGGGAATGTTTTCCATTGAGCCTCTCTCTGGATCGAACTTCAGAGAATGAAAAGGAAAGATCATGATGTTGTTATCATTTCATAATTTTGACATTGCAATTACGGATGGTGTCCCACCTGAACCACCTCTGAATGCTCCAGCTTCAAGATATGAATATTATGAGAAATGGTTGAAGGCCAACAAAATGGCTAAGAATTTTATTTTGAATTTTGTGAGCCCGGTTCTTCGGAATAGCTTGCAAGAATTTAAGCATGCCAAGGATTTGTTGGATCATATAGAACAAAGGTTTGTTGGGACATCCAAAGCCAAGAAGCAAGCAGTGTTTCAGAAATTCCATAACACGAAACTGGCTCCTGGTGAGAGTGCTAAAGAGCACATTCTGAGATTGATTGGCTACAACAACGAATTGACATATTTGGGGAGTAAACTTGATGAATATTACATTTGTCATGTTATTCTAAATAGCCTCCCAAAATCTTATGAAAGCTTCCAGATCAATTATAATACAAGTGATATGAAGTGGACGCTGGATGAATTGCTGAATCATTGTGTGCTTGAAGAAGAGCGCCAAGCTCAGAACAAGAATGAATATGCACACTTTGCAGCTACTGATGCCAAAGGGAAGCAACCCTTGAAGAAGAAAAAGTTTAAGAAATCTGGGAAGTCCAAAAAGAATTTTGGATCCCAAAAGAAAAAAATAGAAGCTAGATCAAAGGGTTTGCTACTATTGCAAGTAGCCAGGGCATTTTAAAGCTGAGTGTTCTAAATTGAAGAAGAAACAGAAGTCCCTTGGGCAAGGTATTATGAACTCCTTTGTTTGCACATAGATTAATTATGTGGATGTACCATCTAACACTTGGTGGTTGGATTCTGGATGTACAATTCACATTTTCAAGACCTTGCAGGGGTTTCTAGATCTAAAGAAGCTTAAGGAGGATGAGATGTATGTCTACATGGGGAACAATCAACGAGCAGCTGTTCTGGGAGTTGGCTCATATGTTTTGAAGTTTCCTGGTGGACGCTCTCTTGTTTTGGAGTCTGTGGTATATGCGCCTGATATGAGGCGTAACTTGGTGTCTGTAGGCAGATTGGATGATATGGGTTTGTCTGTAATTTTTGAAAGTGGAAAAGTTGTTGTAAAGAAACATGGTGATTTTTTTGCTAGTGGCAAGAAGATTGATCATCTGTATAAATTTTTCCTTGATGAATCTTTTATAGCTTCTATATCATCTGTGTGTATTGGTTTGAATGTTGAATCATTTGGTTTAAAAAGAAAAATTGCTTCACATAATCTTCTCTATTTATGGCATTTGCGTTTGGGCTACATAAACAAGCAGAGACTCCAAATTTTGTGTAAGGAATGCATTCTGACTGAAAGTGGCATGGAAGATTATGGGTCATGTGAAAATTGTCTGAAAGGCAAGATAGTGAAGTCTGCTTTTCCAAAGGCAGAAAGGTCAAAAAATCTTCTTGACCTTTTTCATTCTGATGTTTGCGGACCCATGGATGTTCAAACGAGAAATGGTTAACAATATTTTGTTACTTTTATTGATGACTTTTCTCGCTATGGATATATTTATTTGTTGGCTAGAAAATCAGATGTCTTTGATGTTTTTAAAGACTGTAAGGCACAGGTGGAAAATCAGTTAGAGAAGAAGATTAAAATTCTTAGAACTGATAGAGGAGGTGAGTATATGTCAGATCAATTTGAAAGTTTCTGCTCAGAGCATGGCATTTGCAGGCATCTCTATCTCTTACACTCCACAACAAAATGGTGTAGCTGAAAGGAGGAATAGAACCTTGTTGGAGATGGTCAGATGCATGATAAATATGGCCACTTTACCCCAATCCTTCTGGTGTGAGGCCTTGAAAACATCTGTGTATATTCTTAACAGGGTTCCCTCTAAATCTGTGCCGAAGATGTCGGTGGTGAATAAGGGGAGGTTAATGGTTATTTAGAGTGGCTGCTAGTGTGGGAGGTGGTAGAGCTCATAAATGGAGGGTGGAGGGTGGTGAGGTGTTGTTGGTGATGAAAAAGGGTGGATGGGTTCGGATGGGTGGTTTTGGGAGGGAGAGAGGGGAGTTTAGGTGGTGAATGAGGGTGGTGGATGGCTGTTGAAGTGGCTGCTGGTGTAAGGGGTGGTGGTGGTTGAAAATAGAGGGTGGAGGGTGGTGAGGAGCTGCTGGTCTCGAATGGGGAGGCTAGGGGAGGCTTTGGGTGGCTTTGAGGGAGCAAAAGGTGAGTAGTGGATGTCTTTAAGCCTCCCATTGCCTCCCTTTTATAGCCCAAACGAGCCACCACCTTCTTGACACATGTTTGGGGAGGTAATGAGTGCCCCACGACGCTCCCACGTCGCTAGGAGTGGCTGACGTCGGCGGAGAGGTCGCAAAATGAAGCCCATGCCGTCCTTTTTCGAGCTGAAATCATCCTAGTATTTTCGACGATCCGTCATCCCATCGTCTAGGTCGAAAATCCATCAAAGATTGTCGAAGTCGACAATCCTTCGACCGATTGTCTTGATCGACAATCCATCCAAGGTCGTCGAAGTCGACAATCCTTCGAGTGATTGTCTTGATCAACAATCCATCCAAGGTTGTCGAAGTCGACAATCCCTCAAGCGATTGTCTTGATCGACAATCTCTCCAAGGTCGTCGAAGTCGACAATCCCTCCAAAGTCGTCGAAGTCGACAATCCCTCAAGAGATCGTCTTGATCGACAATCCCTCCAGGGTCGTCGAAGTCGACAATCCTTCAAGCGATCGTCTTGATCGGCAATCTTTAATGGGTTGTCCTGGTTGACTATCCATGAGGGGTTGTCTATGATGACAAGTGATTGGCCGTTTGTCTTGGTCGGCAGACAGAATTTCAGATGTCTTGTTCAACAGCCCAAGGCTTGACTGTTCCGGGCAATGGTACTGCTCTCTAAGCTTCTCTTTAAGAACTTGTATGCTCATGTCTTCTTTCCCTTCTTCACTCAGGTGATTGTTCTGGCTCGAAGAAGATCATCGGGGTTTAGACCTGCAAATTAAGATATCGCAAGTGATAAGTATTTCACAGTTCTGGCTGATCAAAATGGGGTATCTACAATTGCCCCTCCTCGGATGGTGTTTCAAGTAAAACTTGAAGCACCATTCGAGGATAAGAAGAGAGACCTCATTTTGATCAGTTTAACCATCAGGCATTGTTTTCTGGTAAATACTGGTCAGGAGATAAACATGGAAGCAATTTTCTTATGATCCATCAATGAAATGATCCTTGAAGGGGAAAAAAAATTTGATCTAAATGTCAATGAGCGATCCAACCCTCGATTGGGGTTCCTAGCCTTCGTGTGCTGCAGCCCGGCTTCCCTGTGCCTACCGTGCGTTGCAACTCAGCAAACAGGGGATATCATGACGAAAAAATAAAAAAGGGAACACTATCGAATAATCGAAGAAGGATCATTTTATTGATAATTCAAAGAAAACTGGACTATGGGGAATCAATCCTGGCTTGCATGTACTGAGAGACAAAATGCCCGGGTTTAAGTGTCTTAACCCTAATGAAAATCTTGAAAATGTACCAAAATCCTACTAACATATGCAATAAGAATGCTTATAGATGCCTAAAATCTAAAAATGTGCCCAAAATCTGCTATAAGATATATGCAATAAAATGCCCAAAAAGCGCTCAAAACAGAAAGAGAGCGCAGCAAACCAAGACATCGATTGACATAGGTGATATAACACCCAGAAACGACCAAAGTAAATTCAAAACCCGCTCGAGATATATACAATAAAAAGGCCCAAAGATACCCAAAAACACAAGAAAAGCACAGAAGATCGAGACACCAATTGATATAGGCAATATAACACTCGGAAATGTCCAAAATCGGAAAAGGGCCCGTCTAACCCCACCCACGTATTTTCTTACCCCACCAAGCAATAAAAAAACAATCGGTGTTTTGCTATCCCCACCAATTCGACCCGTTCGACCGGATTTGGTCGTCATTTCAGGTTTCGCGCGACTGAATTTGGTCGCCATTTCAGGTTTCGCGCGACCGAAACTGGTCGAACAGGATTTGTAATAAAATTTATAATTTTTTTTTTTGAAAACATAATCTCACGACGTGTATCCTCCTTGAATTTTCATATCACTCCAAGTCTGAGTTGTAATGTAGGGAGAATAAGTCATTATTCTTAAATGTAGAATATAAGAACAATTTTTTTTACATAGGTTACAGACAAATTTCAAAAGTCAAATATAAAATGTGTTTGAATCAACTGATATGTTTTTTTGTTTTCAAACAAAAATTCATCTTAACTATGAATTCAAACGAAGCTTAAAAATGATATATATTTGTCTAATAAGATATTTTTCTATAAAAATTTGAATTAATTGAAAGTATATCTACTTACATTTTTTTTAATCCCTTAGTTGTTGTTTGGATAAAAGAATAAATGTAGAATATGATGGATAAATCCAAAAATTTATTTGTTTACAAAAAATAAGTAGATATAATTCTGAACCCTGTTCGACCCATTCCGGTCGCCCAAAACCTGAAATGACGACCCATTACGGTCGCCCAAAACTTGAAATGGCGACCGGATTCGGTCGAACTGAATCGGTGGGAACAGACAAACACCGTTTTTTTTTTTTTTGGATCGGTGGGATTGGAAAATTGTTTGGTGGGGATAGACGGGCCCATCGGAAAAATGTGTTCAAAATCTACTTGAGATATGTGCAGCAAAGTGTCTAAAGATGTTCATACGGCAGAACTATACAAACTCAAACCATGTATATGCTTATATATATATATATATATATATATATATATATATATATATATATATATATACATATGGGGGTTGGACATACCTGCGCGGGCTTTAAACATGGCTTGACTATTGATCGCATCGTAAGTAAATTGCCCAACCTGACGGTCCGCTTAAGGATTGTTCTAGTCGACGTTCACTACCAGGAATTTCCAAGTCGACATTCATTGTGCCCTCGTTCTGCTCTTCTTTCTTAGGGACCCTAATCAATGTCCATCTAGGGATCATCCAATTTCATTCTACTTGTTTAACGACCATTGATTCATCCATTCCCTTTTGGCTTCTCCTAGGCTCTGCAAAACAACTAAAGACACTAGACCAAATGATCATATCTGCTCCGTTTGGGCCCCTGCTCATTTTTTTTATTTCTCCTTGTTAATTTGTCAAAGGCCCAAATAATGACACAAGATCGGAGTATGGGTTATGGGGAAACAAACCTGATGATGTGTGGTGCTATCTTGACTTTGATGCCAACAAGAAGGGATTATTCACATGCTTACCAATTATGAAAAGGACGCATAGTGGTCAACTGTTTGCCATATCAAGGATACCTTGCGTGGTTTTGTCGATTGGGACAGTTTCCAAGTCTGGAAGTTCTCGTATGCTTGATCATGTTACCAAAATGTACTAAGAAAACCATAAATGTGCTAGGATAATATTCAAAGACCGATTTTTAGATAAACAAAGTTTTAAGTAGACTCACGTGCAGTGTGTGATAGCAGTTTAAGAAATGGTTCACTTCTAGATTGGAAATTTCACTTATCCCAAAAGAACTGGTTTAATTCATATCCTGTCACAAAAGGGGGAAATGAATGAATGGGGGTGAGAGTAATGTCCTCCTTGAACCAACTAAAAATTGCCCTAGTCCTAGCACATGTCCTAAGTCACTCAGTCCCTCCGGCTTTCTTCTTTACTGCTTTTTTTTTTTGGATGGAGGACGCAGGCCCGCATTGGATACCCACTTTATCCTCTCTTTTTTTCTTTTTTTTTAATGGCCAACTTGCCCTATTTTGGAGGGTGTTTCTGTTTTTACCCTCTCCTCGAAAGCATCAACAGTGCCAGAGCCAGTTCTTTTGGGACATGCGTCAAGACTAAGGCATTTTCGTGGGTCATGGACAACACGAGTTAAAATACAAACAAAAGAATGACAATTACAAATTGCCCCAGTCTAATGGTGTGGGTGATCTTTCTATCCAATAGTGGACCAGGTCTTAAACTGTATAAGTGTGATGACGGTGACAGGAATGGTGAGTGTGGGTCTAGATAAAACACATGCTATCTTCAAGACTGTCAAATCATATCATCAGGCATAGATACTGGGATTCACAGTAGATAATGGTAAAATTTCTCAAACATCAAGTACTAAGCATAAATTTTTTTCAAATAAAGTGCATTCCATGTACCTGAGACCTCGTCCCCTTCGGCATTCACCAGGCGATAAGCATTCCCGGAATAGGCATGGGTGATTACATAGGGTCCTTCCCAAATTGGTTGCAGTTTACCTCTTGGGTGTGGTTGTCGAGAAGGCATAAGCTGCTTTAGCACCATTTCCCCAACTTGGAATTTTCTTTCAATTACCTTTTTCTGGAAGGCTCTGGACATTCTTCTTTGGTAAATTTGGGCATGCTCGGCTGCTCGCAACCTTTTCTCATCCAATAGTTCAAGTTGTAGAAGAAGTGCTTCCCTTCTATCCTCGGGTTGCAAATCCTTGTCCAGTTCCACTCTCAAAGACGGGATAAGAACTTCATAGGGAACCACCGCCTCCATCCCAAAAGTAAGGGCGTAAGGAGTCTGACCTGTGGGGGTCCTGATGGAGGTGCGATAAGCCCAAAGTGCATCAATCAGCTTGTCCGGCCAATCGGTAGCCTTATGTGTCTCCACAGTCGTTTTGATGATTTTCAGGAGAGTCTTGTTTGTAGCCTCCGCTTGTCCATTCCCTTGGGGATAATATGGAGTGGAGTGATGCAGCTCAATGTGGTGCTTGTTGCAGAGGTCTTGAAATTCCTGAGAAATGAACTGAGGACCATTGTCAGTAATGATTACCTTCGGAGAGACGAATCGTGCGAGGATATGAGTACGAACAAAGCGAACAAGAGTAGAACTCTTAATCACTATGTATGACTCAGCCTCAGCCCATTTGGTGAAGTATTATGTGGCAGTGAGGATGAAGGCTTTTGACTGGTGTTTTCAACTGTGTCTCTAAAGGGGCCGATGATGTCGAGGGCCCACATGGAGAAAGGCCAAGGAGAAGTCATGGAGTGCAATGTGGAGGCAGGTGCATGGATCTTATTGGCATGGGTTTGGCACTGAACACAGCGTCTGACAAACTTGTGGCAATCCTCTTCCATCGTGGGCCAGTAGTAACCCATCCTTAAAACTTTCTTCGCGAGCATCTGTGAATTCACATGACCTCCACAAATTCCGGAATGCGCCTCTTTCACAATAGTGAATGCCTCTTCATCTTCCAAGCATCTCAACAATTCTCCATTGAAGGACATGCGAAAGAGAATGCCTCCTCGAAGACAATATTTGGTCGCCATTCTTTTGACGGTTTTTCGATCATCACCGGTGGCGTACTCCGGAAAGGAGCCATCTTCAAGGTAGTTCTTGATGTCGAAGAACCAAGGCTTTCCATCATCAGGTTCCTCCAAATCTATTGCATAAATTCCAGCAGACTTGAGGATCTCATCTTCTTCTCTTGCTGCTCCATTAGGTCTTGAATCTTGCAGTCTCGAAGGTCAGTGGCCGGAGTTTCTAGTCTTTGGACAATGATAGTCTCCGCCCTTTTGGATACTGGGAGGGTGAGTGAGGAAGCCAACAAAGCCAAGGCATCGGCGAGGATGTTGCCGGCCCGAGGTGTGAAGATGTGGATCACTTCTTGGAACTGGCGCAACAGGGTGATAGTCAGTTCCTGTAGGGCTTGAGTTTCGGGTCCCTTGTCTGGCACTTCTTCAAAGTTTGACGAATCACCAAGAGTGAATCTCCAACAATCTTTAGATAACGAACTCCAAGAGCTAGGGTTGACTTCAAACCTGCAATCAACGCTTCATACTCTGCAATATTGTTAGTAGCATTAAAAGCAAGTTGGAAAGCACGCGGGATGATGACACCTTCAGGGGAAAGTAAGGCCATTCCAATTCCTCTTCCTTTTTGATTGACCGCTCCATCAAAATACAGTGTCCATGTCTTGCGGTCATCTTCCTCAACTAATGCAAACAACTCTTCGTCAGGGAAATCCGTCCTGACAGGCTCATAATCTGGCAATGGGAGGTGAGCAAGATGGTCGGCGATGGCCTGTCCCTTGATGGACTTTTGAGTGACATATGTGATGTCAAACTCATTTAGTTGGACCTGCCATCGAGCTAGCCGACCAGTAACTGAGGCCTTCTCAAACAAATATCTCACGTGATCCATCTTTGCCAAATACTTTACTTGGTGTGCAACGCTAAACATGTTCTTTCCATGAGCGGGTAGGCTTGCTCATATTCAATCAGAGTCTTGCTCAAATAATAGATAGCCTTTTCCTTCCTTCCTTCATCGTAGTGTTGTGCGAGCACCGCGCCAACAGCTTCTTCAGTGGCTGCTAGGTAGAGAAGCAGCGGACGCCCAGGGACAGGGGCTGAGAGAACAGGGGGCTGAGTAAGTATTTCTTAAGTTCATCAAATGCTTGTTGACACTTGTCATCCCAAATGAATTCAGCCCCTCCCTTCAACAGCTTGTAGAAGGGTTTACACCGTTCGGCATGCTGTAAAATGAATCGACGGATAAATTGCAGCCGACCGATAAGTCCCCTGAGCTCCTTCAAATTTTTCGGAGGAGGCATTTGAGCGATCGCTCTTGCTTTAGATGGATCAACTTCAATCCCCCTCTTACTTATCATGAATCCTAATAGCTTTCCAGACGACACTCCAAACCTACACTTCTTAGGGTTCATTTTCAAACTGAAATCCCTACACCTCTGTAGAACCCTTTCAAGTGTCTCTGCATGACCTTCTCGCGTCTTAGACTTGACCAAGATGTCATCCACGTAGACTTCCATCAATTTGTGCATCATGTCGTGGAAAATCGAGGTCATAGCGCGCTGATACGTTGCCCCAGCATTTTTAAGGCCAAAGGGCATTACAACGTAGCAGTAGGTCCCCCAAGGAGTGATGAATGATGTCTTCTCTTGATCTTCTTTTGCCAGACGGATCTGATTGTAGCCTGAGAAACCATCCATAAAGGACAGCATCTCATGTCCCGCAGTATTGTCAACAAGAATGTCAATGTGTGGAAGAGGGAAATCATCTTTCGGGCAAGCCGATTGAGATCTCGAAAGTCTATACACACACGGACTTTGCCATCTTTCTTGCTTACCGGGACAATGTTGGCTATCCACTTTGGGTACAACACCACCCCGACAAACTTTGCTTGGTGTAGCTTATCCACTTCCTCCTTCACTTTTAGGGCCAATTTCGGATGGAGTCGTCTTAGCTTCTGCTTTATCGGTTTGGCATCGGGTTCCAGAACTAGCCTATGCTCAACCAATGACGGGTCAAGACCAGGCATGTCTTCGTAAGACCAGGCGAACACATCCGAATAGCTTCTCAACACCTTCTCCAAACTCTCTCGCTCACTCGGATTCAATTCCGCACTAATCAAGATGATCTTAGGATCAGTGGCGGTCTCGAGATTCAACTCCTCCATCCTCTCTTCTTCACTTTCCGCCTGCTCGTCAAAGCGTCGCAAGCTTTCTGCGAACCCCTCTGACATCTCCTCTTCTTGCTCCGCTTCTTCAATGTCGTCACAAATTTCAAATACCCCCAAGTCATCATCAAAATCCTCAAGGTTTTCCAAATCAGGTTCCTCGATGACAGCTATTGACTCGGATCGTTCTATTCCATGGATTACATGAATACGTTCCCTGATATGTTCGATAATCCGAGTAGGGATTTGAAACCGTGACGCCTTGCTAGATCTTTGAGACACATGGGGCATCGACACCTTAGGAGGGTCGACCAAACTCCGCAGTTTGTCAAGGAGACCAGAATTAAAAAGCGAGGGGTGCCAGACCACCAAAGCGTCATCCTTTATCTCAAACAGGGAACCTAATGTCTTAGGTTGTTCTATGTTGTCCATATCTATATCCTACCCCTCCCTAAAAAAAAATTTTAATAATTTTTTTTAGCAAGCAAAGCAAGGAATAAAGCAAGGAAATTTTATGTGCAAGCAGAAATTGATAGCAAATAAAGCAAGAAATAAAGCAAGGAAATTTCATGCACCAGCAGAGATTGATTTTTTTTTAGTAGCAAGTAAAGCAAGAAATAAAGCAAGGAAATTTCATGTACAAGCAGAAATTGATTTTTTTTTAAATAAGCAATGCAGGAAATAAAGGAAGGAAATTTCATGTACAAACAGAATTTTTTTTTTCAAGATCAGAGTGAGCAGGATCTATATAGAGTGAAAGGCAGGGAAGAAATGAACCTTAGATATGAGAAGAGAGTGCTTACCTGAATGGCGCCCTCAAGAATAGAGAAAATAGGATCATCCTTTCGCAAGGTTGAGGGCTGAGTTCAATCTGATCATCCTAGAGAGTCTCGCTCCCCAATGCTCCCGAACTGCATGGATGGGGCATCTCATCAGCGGAATCCGGGTCCTTGACATAGTATTCTGGCAGTTTATGAGAATCGCTTGGCAATTGTGTATGTGGTTCAGAAAATAACTGATCAAGAGACTCAGTAAGAGAGTCTTCCTTTGGTGGAACTGAAGAGGAGAGTCCTGATTGGTCCTCAATGGGAGTCAGTTGACTGGGTGTGGGCCGTTCTGATCCAGTGCTACGGACAAAATGTTCTTCCAAGCTCCAATGCATAGTGCCACCTAATGGTCCCCAATTATAGACATCATAGACTGTGAGTGATCCGATGCCCATGTAGTCCGGCCATATGAAGATGTGAATGATGTCTGTGGTGCCTTGATTGTACCTCCCAAGACCTTGGCCTCGATGGTAACCCATCTGTTCCATGAGCCGCCATCCTGGATTACTGTCAGTTGATGTGTGTGCCTGACCTTTGCCCAATCGGGTGGAAATTCTGATATGTGCACAACTGGCTGCTTGCCTTCTCTCCTAGAAGGGCTTTTCACTGTTGTGATAGCCTCCTCTTCTTCTGTTTCATACCGGATGCCTCTAACTGCGTCCCCACCTATTTTGACGATCTGTTCTCCAACAGGAAATTTGAGGCATTGGTGGAGCGGGGAGGAAACGCCTCAGATCGTTGCCAACCATTTTCTTCCCAAGATCATGTTGTAATCGGAGTCCATCTCCAGAACATAGGCTTCAAACGTGGTCTTGAGGGGACCGATCTCCAAGCTGAATGAACGGAAGCCCACTACTTGTCGAGCACTCCTGTCATAGGCAAAAATTCGCGTATCTGACTCTGCTAGTGAAGTGATGTCACCATCGATGTGCTGGAATGTGTGGAGGGACATGAGGTTGACACCTGCACCAGTATCGATGAGGATTCGATTAACCAATGTTTTTTCCACCAAGGCGGTGACGCAAAGTGCCGAAATGTTGGTGAGGGAATCTTCGATGACTTCCTTGGGCCAGAATGAGATCACAGGACCCAATCCTTCAGAAACTAGTGCAGCTGGCATATCAAAGGCAGAAATATGGCGGTCCACCTTAACCTTTTCCAGGAAAGCCCTTACCGCCTCCTGATGGCGTTCTGAAGTCTCAATTAGCTCCAATATCGAGATCTTGGCTGGAATTTTGCGCAGTTGTTCAAGCAGGTCCACCTTATCACCAGCTCTCCCCTCTTCCACTTCCGCTTCTTGTCTGGTCTGTTGGAGAACTTGAGATGGCATATTGTTGAAGATGCGTCCAGTCCTGGTGGTGTGGAGAACTGCAGTATCGGAAACGATGCCAGGAGGACAAAGGTGGCCGGATGGGGCTGAAGCTGATGGCTCGGATGGGACTCCTGATTGATGGTGGGTTCGTGGATGGAACCGAACTTCTAGGAGCTGGACGGATGATGCCACCTGGTATGATTGGGGTGGAGGATCGTCTTGAGGCTGGTGTGCACAGTTCTTTGGTTCAGTACTTAGCTCGCACATTTGACAATTGAAGAATCTCGACCAGTCCTGGAGGCGGGCTTCCCCCCATACCGAAATGATTTCCCCATTGCTTGGGAAACGTAAGCATTGGTGACGCGTAGAAGAGACACCTTCAACATTGTCGAGCCAGGTTCTCCCAAGGATCATGGAATGAAGCGACTCGATCTTCATAACCTCGCAGTCTACAGAAGTACATACTGGCCCCACCTTTAGAACACAAGAGATCCTCCGTATGAAGATTGGCTTGAGTTGTCATATGCGTGGAGAAGGGTTTCTGATTGTTGGAGCTTGGGGAGCCCACGTTGAAGCTTGCGGTAGGTGGAATAGGTCATGATGTCTACCCCAGCACCTGTGTCCACGAGAACATTTCGGAGAGCTTTACCAGCAATGGTTACTTTGATCACAAGAGGGAAGGTGCGTATGCCAGGCTCAGCAAGCTCATGAGGGGTGAATGTGATGGAAGGGGAACCGGCCAAGTAAGTGATCGAGTCATGCTCCTCTGATGAGTCTTCGGTTGATGTTGGGGAGTCAGATGGCTCAAAATCCAAGGAGTCTTCTTCAAGCTCCTCCTCTCGTTTCCTTCTTCCGACGTTTCTTTTAGCACCCTTTCTATCCCTCCTTCTGAACCGATGGTTAATACATTAACAGTCCAATTTGGTTCATTCGGTCCCCCCCAGAGGATGTTTTCTCCCCACACAGAGACAATCTTTCCCCATAATGGAAACCGAAGGCATTGATGACGAGTGGACGGAACTGCTCTGGCATTGTTGAGCCAGGCCCTCCCGAGAATTATGTTGTGGACCCCCCCCCTCGAGCTTCACGACATGAAAATATACCTCAGTGTGCAACGGGCCCACCATCAAAGGGATCGTGACTGTTCCAACCACCGGTCGTCTTGTGCCATCGTATGCTTCTATGAACTCATTAGAGGGCTCAAGCTCAGGACGGTCTTCTATGTCTTCAAATGAGCAATAAACCCCATATGCCATGATGTTTCCTCCTGTCCCGGTGTCAATATATGTATATCGAAAGGGGATCCCTGCTATTTCCACCATGATACGGAGAGGGCGATTATGCATTGCTAGTGGGGTGAGCTCACTCTCGAGGAACACAATAGGAGGTGGTCCCACCGGGCCATCAACGGTTCCGGTCGATGCTGAAGGTTCTTGAATTGTGCTTACCAGTGTGGACTGATCAGATAGATCTTGCTCGAAGACCTCTTCATCAAATATTGGTTCTTCAGGTTCTTCCATCAGCTCTTCTTCAGGCTCTTCCTCCTCAAATTCTTCTTCTGGCTTTGGTTCTTCCTCCTCAAGCTCTTCTTCTAGCTCTTCTTCATCAGGTTCCTCCTCTGGCTCTTCCTCCTCAGGTTCTTCTTCTGGCTCTTCCTCAGGCTCTTCTTCCTCAGGTTCCTTCTCTGGCTCCTCTTCTGGTTCCTCTTCTGGCTCCTCCTCCTTGGGGTACTCTTCTGGATCCTCTTCCTCAGGCTCCTCTTCTGGCTCCTCCTCAGGGTACTCCTCTGGTTCTTCCTCCTTGGGGTACTCTTCATGCTCTTCTTCTGGCTCGTCTTCTTCCATGGGTTCCTCTTCAGATTCAGATTCACCGCTATCAGGTGTGCTGGTGGGGTGACAATGTTAGCCCAAATGTGCGATGAGGAATTGGACTGGTTGGGGGATGGAGAGTTGGTTCCAATGAAGTTGACAACTGGACCAGATGAAGTAGACGGCTGAGTATGAGAAGGCAGTGGGTCAACATGGATGCCAAGGGGTGTGGAGGAGGGTTGTGCAGGGTGGGCCGAGCGGGACCTGGTGATGATACTTCGCAATAGTGCCCAATCAATGCGATCTTGTTCATGGAGATCATAAACAAAATCTCGAAACGTGTAGCAACCACGGATGTCGTGACCATGCATCCGGTGATATGGGCAGTAGCGTGAACTGTCAACACCAGGGGGTGAGGGTCTCTCGGGGGGCAAGGTGATGCTGTTGGATTCCATCAGTGCCATAAAAATGTCGGGCAAGGATTCTGGCAGTGGAGGGTAAGTATCACGTTTGCCCATCTTTCGAGCTTGGTAAGATGTTGGTGGAGGAACGGCAGTGTATTGTCTTTCAGGGATTGGTCGGGGGGTTATTTGATTGGGTTGCGAGGCTCGAACGGGTTGGGCTTGGGGAGCGGAGTGATGATACTGGAATGGCTGGCGGAGAGGTGGGTGGTGGGTTGGAAATGAGGATATTGGTGTGGGGCGTGTCGGATGGTACACCGGCGTCTGTTGAGGAGCAATCTCTTGATAACGGGCTACCGGTCGAGGCGGTGTATACCTAGACGGTCCAGGTGCATACGGCCTTGTTACCGGTCCTCGACCAGGGGCTGATGATCCATTCGGGTAGAACGCCGAGATTTGTGGGGTGACCCCTTCTACCGTAGGGGATGGAACATGGTTTTTCTTGAAAGGAGGGCGCGGGTTGCCAGTTGGTAAAGCAGTGGTAGTGTTGGCACAACGCTGAATACGGTTGTGGCGATCAATCAGCATTTCATAAGTAGAGCAATCACCATAGGCGAGATTCATTCGCAATTCTGGAGTGAGATTTTGCAGCATCATGTCTATCTCCTGGCTTTCTGTCAATTGCAATCTGTCCTGTGCACCAACATGCGCCAACGTGCCACAAAAGATTCAAACTCTTCTCGCGGCCTCATCTTCTCTGCTGTAAGGTCTGATAGGGATGGAATGCGCATTCTCTGATACCCATAACGCCGGGGAAACCTCTCGCTCACAGCAGAAAAATCATGGAGGCATTCGGCCGGGAGGGTCGCATACCATTGAACCGCCTCTCCTTCAAGAGATTTCTGGAAAAGGAACACCAGAAGCGACTCGTCTCCCAGGAATGGACGTGAGTCCATATAAAAAGTAGTCAAGTGAGCATCTGGATCTCCTCGTCCATTATATCTGCGGTACTTGGGGATCTTAAGGTCGGGTGGGAGAGCAATGGGGGGAATTTGGCGCAAATTGGACTGGTGGGGGGTTTGGAACAAGGTTGGGTTGAGTTCTGACATTATCCTTCGGACAGTGTCATCCAAGGTTTCAATGGGTTGGGGGTGGGGTTGGACTCTAGGCTGTGGTGGAGCAGGAGGGGGTTGAAGAGTAGTAGGATTTGGATTCTGGGAGGCTGAGTGCGATCGGTTGAGGTTGTCAAGGGCATTCACAATTTCATCAATCGAGTGATATCCCATGGCCTCCATTCTTTCCTCGAGTCTCCTCCAGGCTGGTTTTTCTGAGGTCTCAGTGGTTTCCTGGTTACGGGTGGCTTGCCCATAGGGCATACCGGTATCAGGAAATACTTGGTTCTCATAAAAGTCATATCCCATGTCTACTCTTGAACCTTCGGGTCTACTGAAGGGGTCCATGTGTGTGTTTTGGGGTGAGCAATAAGTGATACAGAAATGGCAAGCACGCAATTCAACAGCTTAACAGACCAAGCAAGCAATTCCACAATCTAACAAGGCATGCAACTACAAAACTCAAATAATAATGGGATGTAAATGACTCCTGGACGAACAAGGGCTAGACGTCGAAGATTCTGCTAGGATTTTGAAATGCCAAAAGAAAAAGGTTTTTTTTTTATATTTTTTTAATGATTTGAAGGAAATCTTGGGGAAACAACTAGTGAAGGAAAGAGAATTTTAGTACTAAAGATTTTGATTTCAAGGCAAGGAAAGAGAATTCTTTTTTTTTTTTTTGGAATCAAAGGAAAAGGAAAGGAATTGCAAGGAAATTAAGAAATAGAAACCATTGAAGAAAATAATTTGGTTGAAAAACAAGTGAAGGGAAGAGAAACTTAGTACTAGGGATTTTGACTTCAAGCAGAGGAGGGAGATTTTTTTTTGGAAAAGTAAGGAACAAAATTTTTTTTTTTGGCAAATAGTGCAATAAAAAGGAGATTTGTTTCACAAAAATAAGAGAAAAGGAAGACTATGAAACCATTTTTTTTTAGAAAACAAATGACACAGGAAAGCAAGAAATTTTGACAATAAATGAGTAATTGGAATCAAATGAAAGCCAGAAAGCGAAAGAAAACAGGGGAGTAGAGATAGAAACTTCAACGACCACCTAGGGAGTTTGTCCAGGAGTCAACACAGTACAAATATTCAGCAGCATGCAAGAGCAACAATCATCATGCATTCATTAAACAGAAAAGATTCAATCCTGTCGACGTCCACGTGGGGTGTTCGTCCAATGAAAGTTACAAGAATTCTTTTTAAAACAGCACTACTCTCAGCTTAGGGGTTTAGAGGACCAACCTGATTGAGCTTTTCACGAAGGGAGTCCCACCGTGATCGCCAGACTGTCGGTACTGGATTATGACACCGGTGGTGGCGAATGGGTTGTGTCGTGAATCCGGGTTCCTTCAAGTTCGGTTCCGTTACGCGCACGGCACTCCGAATCGCCACTTGATGGATCGTCCAAGGTCACCCGACCGCTTCCAAGGACGTTGGTGTGATTGTCACTTGCTTTTCCTCAAAAGAAAGAAAAGAAAATGTTCTTCTATTACTCGCCTTCAACGGGGGATGTGGATTCTCCTCTCAAGGATCACGGCCGGCCGTGCCTTGAGGTGTTCAAGCTCGGATTGATCCTGCAAACCCAAAGAGAGAGAGAGAAAGATACTTCTTTTTTTGGAGGATTGACAGATGGGATGAAAAGGGGTGTTCTTTCTGGTCAATGGACTGGAGGTGAGTTATCAGGCTCGACAAACCAGGAGGGATTTGTCAAGTTTGACGAACCAGAGGTGAGTTGTCAGGGTAGACGAACCAGGGTTGGATTGTCGAACTCGACGAACCAGGGTTGGATTGTCGAACTCGACGAACCAGGGTTGGATTGTCGAACTCGATGAACCAGGGTTGGATTGTCGAATTCGACGAACCAGGGACGGATTGTCGGGATCGACGAACCAGGGTTGGATTGTCGAATATGACGAACCAGGGATGGATTGTCGGACTCGACGAACCGGGGTGGATTGTCAAGTTAGACAAACCAGGGACGGGTTGTCGGGATCGACGAACAAGATATGGATTGTCGAGATCGACGGACCAAATATGGATTGTCGAGCTCGACGAACCAAGGGGGATTGTCAGGCTCAACGAACCAAAGGGGGATTGTCAAGCTTGACGAACCAGGGAGGGTTGTCGAGGGTTAACTCAAAGAAAATCCAACAAAATTAGTGGGAGATCTTATATTAACAAGAAACTAAGACAAAATAAAATAAAATGAAATAAAATAAAAATAAAAAAATAAAAAAAAGCATAAAAAGAAAAAAGAAAAAGAAAAATAACATATAAAATAACAAGCATATAAAACAGTAAATGAAGTAAACAAAGTAAACAAAAGGGGTTAGTAGTCCTTGGGAGATACCCAAACTTGCAAAGGGGAGTGTTCAAATGGTCCCTAGACCAACCGACCGACGATCCAAGTTAGGGTCGTTCGTCAGCTGCGTATAGTTTCCAAAAGAACTGATAATAGTCCAAAATGTGCTCCAACACTTTCAACTTTGATTAAACTTATATTTATTTAATTAATAAGCTTATTACAACTTGCTTAAAGGTTTCTTATGAAAAGATGATATATTATACAAGTTCTTAAATAAAAAAAAAGAAGAGAAAAGAAATGGAAGTGAGGGTAGGGAGGTATGAACTCTCTCTTTCTCTTTGGCAAGGGAGGGTGGAGGATAGACGATGGTGATGAAAAAAAGGGTGGTTAACTTTGGGTGGTAGTGAATGAGTTCGGATGGGTGACTTTTGGTGGGAAAGAGAAGCACTTGGGTGGTGAATAAGGGGAGGTTAATGGTTATTTAGAGTGGCTGCTAGTGTGGGAGGTGGTAGAGCTCATAAATGGAGGGTGGAGGGTGGTGAGGTGCTGTTGGTGATGAAAAAGGGTGGATGGGTTCGGATGGGTAGTTTTGGGAGGGAGAGAGGGGAGTTTAGGTGGTGAATGAGGGTGGTGGATGGCTGTTGAAGTGGCTGCTGGTGTAAGGGGTGGTGGTGGTCGAAAATGGAGGGTGGAGGATGGTGAGGAGCTGCTGGTCTCGAATGGGGAGGCTAGGGGAGGCTTTGGGTGGCTTTTGGGGAGCAAAAGGTGAGTAGTGGATGTCTTTAAGCCTCCAATTGCCTCCCTTTTATAGCCCAAATGAGCCACCACCTTCTTGACACATGTTTGGAGAGGTAATGAGTGCCCCACGACGCTCCCACGTCGCTCGGAGTGGCTGACGTTGGCGGAGAGGTCGCAAAATGAAGCCCATGCCGTCCTTTTTCGAGCTGAAATCATCCCAGTATTTTCGACGATCCGTCATCCCATCATCTAGGTCGACAATCCATCAAAGATCGTCGAAGTCGACAATCCTTCGACCGATTGTCTTGATCAACAATCCATCCAAGGTTGTCAAAGTCGACAATCCCTCAAGCGATTGTCTTGATCGACAATCTGTCCAAGGTCGTCGAAGTCGACAATCCTTCGAGCGATTGTCTTGATCGACAATCCATCCAAGGTTGTCGAAGTCGACAATCCCTCAAGCGATTGTCTTGATCGACAATCTCTCCAAGGTCGTCGAAGTCGACAATCCCTCCAAAGTCGTCGAAGTCGACAATCCCTCGAGAGATCGTCTTGATCGACAATCCCTCTAGGGTCGTCGAAGTCGACAATCCTTCAAGCGATCGTCTTGATCGGCAATCTTTAATGGGTTGTCCTGGTTGATTATCCATGAGGGGTTGTCTATGATGACAAGTGATTGGCCGTTTGTCTTGGTCGGCAGACAGAATTTCAGATGTCTTGTTCAACAGCCCAAGGCTTGACTGATCCGGGCAATGGTACTGCTCTCTAAGCTTCTCTTTAAGAACTTGTATGCTCATGTCTTCTTTCCCTTCTTCACTCAGGTGATTGTTCTGGCTCGAAGAAGATCATCGGGGTTTAGACCTGCAAATTAAGATATCGCAAGTGATAAGTATTTCACAGTTCTGGCTGACCAAAATGGGGTATCTACAGAAGACACCATATGAACTGTGGACAGGCAGGAGGCCAAGCCTAAATCATATGAAGGTGTGGGGTTGCAATGCTTATGCAATGGTTCTTGGTCCTAGCAGTTCAAAACTAGCTGATAGATATGTGTCCTGTCGATTTATAGGATACCCAGATCTCTCAAAGGGGTACATGTTATATGGAAAAATAGCTGAATCAGAGGGTAAAGTTTTTGAAAGCAGAAATGTCAGATTTAATGAGAATTCTTTCATCAGTGGGAGTGAGAAGAAGTTTCAGGTAGCAGTGCCTCCACCACCTGCACAAAGTGATGTTCCAGTCAGATCTGAAAGGCCACAGAGAATTAGAAGTCCTGCCATAAGCGATGATTATATCACTTATCTCGGAGAATATTATCCCATGGTGCCAGATGTTAAGTCTGTATCATTTAGAGTCCTAATTTCGATCAAAGTCGCTAAAATTTTTCTTTTTAGCTACCTGCTGGGGTTTGAGGACTCTGATTAAAAATATAACTGCATATTATGGGTCCTGGTACTGATTTGTACTGCCCATAAAATTTTCATTAAATTCTGATAACATTTTTGGAATTATGCAGTTTGGATTGGTATTCGGATTTGATTTTGTTAAAATCAAAGATGAAGAGGTAAAAATCTGATATTATCATGAGACATTCATTTTGATCTAGTTTTCATACAGAAGTGAAATTGGATCAACTGGATTCATGTATCAAAAGTTATGGGTATTTTTCTGATTATACCCTGAAGATATGAAATCCAGGCAGTAGCTCTGTAAGATGTTTAGCCTAGATTTCAAAATAGCTGGAGAAGTTATTTGATCTGGATATAGCCATTTTATGGCCATTTTAGTGAAGGCTGTCCAGAGTTTTTAAGTCCGATGACAGCTTGGTCATTCCACCCCTCTTTTGCCTATTTAAATGCCCCAAATCCCACGACTTCCACTTCTTTTGCTCTCTGATCCAGCCCTTTGTGTAGGTTTTCTTGGTGAAGAAGATGATGGAGTGCATGGAAGAGGTGGTACAAGAAGAGTATGATTAGGGTGTGCATGTTTGGTGGTGGTTGCCTCCTCCCTCTTCTCTCTCTCAAGCCCCTCTAATGGTTTCCCCTCTTTTCTTGATCCAGCCTTTTGTAGGTGTTCTGCCCCCCCAATTATGTATCAAAGAAGAGAGGTTAGAAGTAGCACAAGAAGAGAGTGCAAAAGAAGGTGTGTAAGTGTGTTGTTGTTGGTTTCTCCTCCCTCTCCTCCTCCCCAAGCTGATTTCCCCATTTTTCCTCCCCCTTTTCCCCCTTTGGTTCAGCCATGTAAAGAAGAGAAGCCAAAGAGAGGTGGTGGTAGTGGTGGTCGAGATGGTCGTGGCGTACTCGAGGGCCCCAACATCTCCCCTTCCCTCCCTCTTATGTTTGGTGTTTGGTGAGTTTTCCCTCTTCTTTTGGTGGTTTTCTTGCATATTAGATATGTTTGGGATTGTGCATGTCATGTGGTTGGGTTTGGGTGCATGTGGGCGGCTTGGAGGAGGGTTTGGAGGCTTGGGCGCGCGGGTCTGCACGCGGGCGCGCGCTCGCGGGTGCAGGCGCCTGGGTGAGCGCGGGGCTGCCGGGAGTGCGCGCGGGGTGCCCGGGGCTGCGCCCGGGGCTCCCAGGGGTGCGTGCGGGGCTACCCGAAGCCCGGTTTGGGCGTGCTGAGGGTCGGCACTCTCGGGCGGGTGTCCGGGGGGCTCAGGCACGCGTGCGTGTGCATGCTTGCGTGCGTTCGAGCCCATATGTGTGCTTGTCTAGTCTTATGCATTCTTAATTGATTTTATGTGTTTGTATGTGTTTTACTCACCCCTTTTGGTACCCATACCTTGCAGACCTCGTCGGATGGGATGCGCGTCGATCTGGATATCGGTGAGTAGTTTGATTTCAACCCTTCCGGGAGCGCTCGATGCACGCAGTCGTGCTTCGCGCTTCCATGAGGCTTTAATTGCACCCTAAATATGCTAGTTATCATACATACTAGGTTGTATAGCTCGTATATTGTGTAGAACCCCTATTCTACCTTATACCTGCCTATGTATTGTATAGAATATAGCATGACTTAGGTAGTTGTTTGAAATACTACCCCTATTATTATTTAGACATATCTAGCATGTTTATCTTGGGTTAACAATGGAGTACATGCATAATATTCCTCTGATTTTGGACTTGGGGGTGTGGTATAGTTGTTGCACCCATCTTGTTGGGGTAAAACTATGACCCACTTCAGGAGAGGATGAGACATTCCCTCTCTCTCGCCCTCCCTCTTTTCGTGAATCGAGTGAGTAGATGTAGTTCCTACTTGACTCAGGTTTGCTTGAAATTATTGGCATGCACCTATTGTCGTGCGGATCGTGCTTAACCCTTCTCTTTTAAGTTGGTGCTATCCAACGTATGTTAGGTTGTAACTTGTGTGTTTGCTTGATTGATACCATGTATGCATGTTTATGTAGGTCATCTTTGGCAAACAATTGTATGTTGTAAATATTTATGTTAGTATGGTCATGATTCTTGTCTAATGTGTTAGACAAGTGTATGACCTCTTGTGGGGTCATACCATGGCTTTGACACTTAGAACAAAATGTCTTTCCCTCATCTAAGTTATGCGCCCTGGAGGGAATTCACGAGAATTTATTGCGCTTATCGGTGTTTGATAACCGATGATGACGGATCCATAGGGATCGTATTCGCGTGTGTTGAATGTTCTTCCCTTCGTCGGCTCCGAGTAGAGACTGCTCGGCGTAGTAAAGTCCAGCGGGGTGCTCCTAGATACTACTCATGACGCGTGTTGGTGTGGCCATACGGCCGAGGTAGTGGTCATGGGAGGCTACCCGGTATAGGCCAGAACCCTGTGAGGTGCTCCTTCTACTATCCACGATGCTTGTTGGTGTGCCCATATAGCAGAGATAGGGGATGTAGGAGGCTACCAAGTAGTAGAGGCCACACCGGGAGAGACTACCGGATGACGAGCGGTGTAGAACTGTCGACCTCTTCTCTAAGAGCCTATGTCACCCCGAGGAGGGGGTGAGGGTGAGGGTGTTGGTGTGAATGTGGTGGGCTCGAGTTGATACTCGACCCATCAACTTGTATAGTTGGTTTTCCCATAGGGTTCGCGTTGCGAACATGTAGTGGTTCCTCCCGATATCGTCGTATGCCGAAGCCTCGATGTTGAAGCTGTCCTGACAGAGGACTCCCACTTGTAGGTACTCCCGATGCATTCTGCAGATACTGATCATGGGAGTGTACCAGGTACATGCTACATGACGGTGAGCAACCGGACGATATTGCGAGTATGAATCGTTCTCCCCTTCGCCGGATCCGTGTTGAAGCTGCCTAGGTTCGAGCCGCCCTGGGTGGACCCCCACCTATAGGTACCATCAACACTGTCGACAGTGTACTAACCATGAGAGGCTCCAGGTAGAGGCTGCCCGGGAGAGTGCTATCGGATGATGAACGGTGTATAACAGCAAGTTATGTCCTCTAAGTCCCTAGGGTCACCCCTGTGGGGTCTAGGGTGAGGGCAAGTGTGAGTTGGAGTCACGTCGTAATGTGACTCTCATACCCATCGAGTATACTCTGGGGCGACGTGACTCTCATACCCATCGAGTATACTCTGGGTACGCTGCTTCTAACGCTTGAGGTATCGAAGTATATCTCTACCTCGTAGTGGATGGACTCGTAATAACTGTTACCCAGTGACACGAGGTGTTATGGTTAACAGTTTTTCCTCCCTATGAGTCCCAAAAGCCTCCCTTTTTGGGAGTGAGGGCGAGGTCAGGGTATGATCACGTCGCCGCGTGATCTTGTTACCCGTTGGGTTTCTACCCATGCTTTTCCTTGATAGGAATTAGCCTAAATGTTGAATTGTTGTGTTGATGTTTGGTTTCTGACCACTCACTGAGCTTGTAGTTCACCCCTCGCGTACTGTTTCTTTTACAGGGGCTTTGTTGGGTGTGGAGCTAGAGTGTCCTTGTGGCATGGTCTTGCGTGCGTGGAAGCGTCATGTCCGGCGGATTGGTGAGTGCGAGGCTGTCAGCAGTCCTAGAGTCTTATGTATTTGTAAATCGTGTGTGTGGCACTTGTTGTATTTTATTGGCTAGACTTGGCTCTCACATGACAGTGATTGTGTATTCGAGTCTGTAATAATGTTTTTGATTTACAGACTCATTGATATTTTTATGCTTCCGCTTTTCATTTGGGTTATCAGTTATCATTGCTTGCTAGCCTTGTGTATTATTTGTTAGTGCCATTGTTGACCTCTTGTATGATAGCTGATATTTTATATTATTGCCACGTCTCGGGGACGTCTGGGGTGTGACACCAGATGTTGATGAGACTGATCCATCAAGCTTTGAAGATGCAGTTAGTGCTCCTGATGCTCTATTATGGAGAACTGCAATGCAAGTTGAGATGAATTCCATGTACTAGAATGATGTGTGGGAGTTGGTTGATCTTCCTGAAAATTCTAAGCCTATTGGTTGTAAGTGAATTTTCAAGAAAAAGAAGAATTCTGAAGGGAAGATTGAAACCTATAAAGCAAGGTTAGTTGCTAAAGGTTACACACAAAGAGAAGGTATTGATTTCTATGATACATTTTCTCCGGTGTGTACAAAAGACTATTTGTGCATTATTATGTCCATTATTGCATATTATGATTATGATTGCATCAGGTTGACGTGAAAACTGATTTTTTGAATGGAGAACTAGAAGAAGACATATACATGGATCAACCTGATGGCTTTGTCATTGAAGGGCAGGAGCAGAAAGTGTGTAAATTGCAGAAATCCTTGTATGGCCTCAAACAAACTTCTCGTCAGTGCTATTTGAAGTTTCATTCAGCAATTTTGGCATATGGATTTGTTAACAATTCTGTTGACAGTTGCATATATGTGAAGATCAGTGGGAGTAGAATTCTGATCTTAACTCTTTACGTGGATGATATTTTGCTTACAAGGAATGATATATCATTAATTTAAGAGAGCAAGTTATGGTTGTCTCTGTAATTTGAGATGAAAGATCTGGGGGAAGCTTCTTATGTGCTTGGGATAAAAATCCACAGAAATAGAAAGCTGAAGATGTTGGGTTTATCTCAAGAAGCATATTTAGACTCAGTCCTGAAAAGATTTTCTATGGAGAATTGTAAAGAAGGTTTATCTCCTATTGTCAAGGGAGATAAGTTGGATAAATCTAGTTGCCCCAAGAATGAGCTTGAAAAGGCTGAGATGAATAAAATTCCCTTTGCATCTGTTGTTGGCAGTTTGATGTATGCTATGACTTGCACAAGACCTGATCTATGCTATGTTGTTGGGTTTCTAGATAGATTCCAAGCTAATCCAGGACATGATCATTGGGTTGCTGCTAAATAGGTGTTGCGTTACATCAAGAGGACCAAGAGTTTCAAGTTTATTTATTGTGCCAATGATCTGAAAGTCCAATGCTATTCAGATTCAGATTATAAAGGCTGTCCAGATACTTTGAAGTCCACTTCAGGATATATTTTTACATTGGGAGGTGGAGCAGTCTCTTGGCGAAGCAAAATGCAGTGTTGCATTGCTCAGTCAACAATGGAAGCTGAATATATTTCTTGCAGTGAAGCTACTAAGCATGCTATTTGGTTGAAGCAGTTCATTAGTGAACTCAGAGTTGTGGATAGTATTATATATCCTTTGAGCATATTTTGTGATAATACTGCAGCCATCAATCTCACCAAGGATGTCAGGTATAATAGTAGTTCGAAGCATATAGAAGTGAAATATCATTATGTGAGAGAGAAAGTTCAGCAGGGTCATGTTGTTGTCTCTCACATCTCTTATGAAGAAATGCTGGCTGATTCCCTGACTAAACCATTACCCATCAAAGTGTTTAATGAACATGTCAATTGCATGGGTTTGAAGTTCATAGATATGTAAATGTTTTGTTAGTTTTGTGACATCTTGCATATCTGTATGTACATGTACATTTTGTGAAAAAAATAATGACTAACCAGTCATATTTTGCGCATCCATGATAATATGTTGTTTCAAATATTGTCATTAATTTATCATCATGATGATTGTGTTAATTAAAATTGTCTTTCTTGTTGGAAAGATGTTTGTTCATGGGAATGCCGCAGACTGTTTGGTGAGCGATGGCTGCGGGTCTGCTCACAGGGAGATTAGACTGTCATTGGGGATGATTCCTGAAACTCGCTTGGGTGATAGGTGTGTTGGGGCAGACAATCTGTAAGCCTTCGTTGTAGATAGTGTACTTGATACACATGGTGTGTCTCAGTCACATAATTTTATCTACATGATATGTGTTATTAAATACATGAAGCAATTTGGACCATTATAGGAGAACAATTTATATCATAATCACTGTTATTGAAAGTGTTGCTTCTATTTGTACACATTTAAACTGTAACATTTGACTTGAGGATTCATGACACTGATTTTCTATGAGTTTCATGCATACTTTGATGCAGGAACAGTCAGTACTCATTCATGAGTGCGTCTGTCTGTGTTGGGTAGAAATGGATTCATGGATTTTAGTGGTCTCACATCCAATAAAGGACTTCATTCGACCGTATCATAGTTGGTGAGCCAGATGTAGTTATTTGTGATTCTCAATCAGTTTGTTTGTTTTTAAATAAAAGGGTGGCCAATAGTCATTTTGAAATTGATTCAAAACTTGTGTTCAAATATGAAAACCCATTGATTTATGAGCTAAGTGGGAGATTGTTAGTATTTGTGGCTTAATAAATTAATGTCTAGCATTTTCAAATGAATTTTATTTTGAGAGAATCACATTTAACTCTTCAATAGCTTAACAAGTGGGGATTTGTATTTAAGTGAATTAAGGTTGCCCCATTTGTTTATGAGTATGGTTGATGGGAGGTTATAAGTTTTAATTTATGTATTTGGTTTGCAAGGGCTTTTTGGTCAATTTAATGTCTTTGATGAGAAGACATATTATAAGTCTTTGATGTGGTGAACCCATAAAAAGGTCCACCCCTGTTTCCTTCTTTTATGTGTATGGAGTGAGAAATACACACATGACACACTTGACTCATCAAAAAGAAGAAGAGGAACAACATGGGTGCCTGGGTTTTTTTTTTTTTGAGCTCTTCTTCTCCAGGTGTATATCAAGCAAGGTAGATAAGGCTCAACCAATGAAGCAAGATCAAAGGAGGTGATTTATAGCACTTGAAAATCTGAAACAAAAGGTATTTCTCCATACTTATGGATTCTTGTTTTCTTCCATGCCTTTCAAGATGTATAGATCCGAATTATATGTTTTGTTTGTGACATCAAAACATGAAGCATAAGTCTTCCAACAGTTACAATGCACAACAAATAAAATTCTTAATTTTGCTTTCACTGCTATGGTATCGAAAATCCATCAATAATTAAACACCAAATTCTAGAATGTGCCAAACATTGCCAATATTTGCTTGTTTGCATCGTCAATGGAAAAATGAATGCATAAATACATAGACACATATTAATTCATCCATAAATAAACATCAGAACAAAAAAATAAATAAATAATGATCTTCTGGTTTATATGCAGTAGTATTAATACTATAGATTAAAGGAATACTGTTATATATGTGTCACTTTTTGGTCTAATAGTCACATTTGAGTCATTTCTGACCGTTTTTTAATTTTTTATTTTCGATAGGAGCCGCTAAAATTTTACTTTTTAACCATCTGCATGAGCTGGAGTACTTCGATTGAAAATCTGACTGCATATTACGGGTCCTGGTACCGTTTTATATCACCCATAAAAATTTCATTGAATTCCGATAACGTTTTAAAAATTATGCAGTTCCGAACCGTATCCGGGTTTTGGTCGTTACTGGTTTGTTTGGTGGAATTGTAAACGATATTTTGGGTGATTATGGTGACTCTTGGTAACCTCACCACCCCTTACTTAATAGCTAAGTAAAGCTTTGGTTTTTGTGTATGTGAGTGGGTGTGGTTAGATTAGGTTCACCTCCCTATCTTTTCCTTCACACCACCCCCCCCCCCCCCCCCAAGTGAGAATTTCACTCACTCTCTCTCACTTTTTCTCCCTCTCACGTCTCTCTCACTCTCTTTTCCTCTCTGTTTGTGAGTGTGTGTATGTGTGTTTTGAAGAGAAGAAGTGGAAGAAGGAACACAAAGAGAATTAGAAGGTGAGTGTGTTGTGGTTGTGGTTGTTGGTCTTCTTCTCTCTCAATCTCCCTCTCTTGCTCGGTTTTTCCCCCTGTTTTTCAGCCAAGGTAGGCTAAGGAGAGGCTGGGGAGGTGGTGGTGTTGGTGGTGGAGGTAGAGGTGGCTGTGGGCGCATCGGAGGCTCCGAAACCCCCCCATTTCCCTCCCCCCTTCTTTTCTTGGATTTACAAGTGTTGGGGGTGTTAGTGGGGCCTTGCATGCTATGTATTTGGGTTTGGGTGAGTGAGAGGGCTGGGAAGGGGTTGGAAGGGGCCTGGGCGCACGCGAGCGGGCCTATCGCGCGCGTGCGTGCACTGGCAGGCGCAGGCAGACGGGCGCGGGAGGTCTACGGGCGCGCGCGTGCGGGTTCGGAGGGTTGTCTGGGCATGCGGGGAGTGCGCCAGGGGCTCGGGGAGTGTGTGCGCGCGCATGCAGGGACGCGCGCAAGGGCTGCCGGGGGGCTAGGGGCTCGGGCATGCGTGCATGTGTGTGCAAGCTCGCATGTGCGCGTGTCTTTGCCCTTCCGCTTTGTTTTTGCCTATTTTAAGTGTTTTTATGTGATTATACTTACCTTATTTGATGCCCTTGTCTTGCAGATATTGGCGAACGATCACGCAACGACCTGGATTGCGGTGAGTAGGTCAATCCAACTCAGTTGGGAGGCGTTCGATGCATGTTGACGTGCATTGCCCTCCTCTGGGGCACCATAACTGCATATTAACTTGTTAATTAAGAATATATGTTAATTCATGTTTTGCTATGATGCACCCATACCTTGTTAGACATTGTATGCTAGGATTATACATCCATGTATCATGTATAGGAGCTCATACATGCTTAGATACCATGTCCCATGTTAGCATACCCTGATCCATGTATGTCCCCACCTAGTTTAATTTAATTAAACCAAAATGAGAATGTATAAGTATAAGCATTGCTTAAAAATGTTATGGGTTATTGTTATATCATTTAAAATGCTTCCATGATTAATTCCTTGTATAATGAATTATTGTTGTATATTTATTTATACATATGTGCCATGAATCTTGTCTAATGAGGTTAAGCAAGTGTATGACCTCTGATGGGGTCATACCATGGCATCGACATTATGAATGATAGGATTTCCCGTATCTGAGTTATGCGCCCTGGAGGGAATTCTTGAGAATTCGTTACCGTATCGGTGTTTAGTAACCGGTGACGACGGATTCAAGATGATCGTATCCGCGAGTGTAGATTATTTTTCCCCTTCGTTGGATCCGTGTAGGAACTTTTCGGCGTCGAAACGCTGTCCTGGCACCGGCTCCCATCTATAGGTATTACCGATGCATCTAAGGACGTACTGATCATGAGAGTATGTCAGGAAGAGGCTACCCGGGGAAAGGGCTACCGATAGACCAAGGGTTTAGAGCAATCTAATCTCTCCCAAGAGGCCTATGTCACCCCTAGAGGGTGAGGGTGAGGGTGAGGGTGGGGTGAGTCGACGTCGCTACGACCCACCAATTGTGCAGTTGCTACCATTTTAGGGACTTCAATGTTTTGAAGGTTAATATAAGCTATGTTGCGTGGATTGTGCTATTCATAGAGCGTGTGACTCACCCCTCGCATATGTATTTTCTCTAATTGTCGCTGAGTTGAATCTGTAGGAGGAGCTCCCCGATGCGTAGTACTTGTAGCGGAGCAACGTTCGCGTTTTGGGTCTGCAAGTGAGAGAGGCCATCAGCATCCCCCTTTTTCTTTGTATGTATCGTTACTTGTGCTTGCGCACGGTACATGTATGTTGATGCCTTTGTTGTATATTAGCTCTCACAGACAATTGATTATGTATTCTAGTATGTAATATGTCTTGAATTACAGACTTAGTCTTTTAAACTTCCGTTATATGTATATACATATATATTATGTCAGCTGCTTTATTAACTGCCTTATTGCCTTTGTTGTTGTGTGGAGTCTTTATTGACCTCGTGTATGGATTGCTGATATTTTATATATTTGTCACATCTCGGGGACGGCCGCCCTGGGGCGTGACAAATACCCCCTTTTTTTGCTAGTAATTCTTAACTACTAAAGAAACAAGGTAACTCTCTCAATTTGAATGCCCTTGGGATGCAAGGTATTGGAGTTGGATGTTGTAGGATTCTTTCAACTCCACCAGTACTTCAGCAATTGTTGGCCTTTGAGATGCATCTCTCTCCACACACTTTACAGCAATACAAGCTGCTTTTCTCATGCTTTCCACATCAAAATCTCCCACCAAGCTCTCATCAACTATCTCAAATGCACCTGCCTGCAAATAGGGCTTGGCCTGCAGTCCAAAAACATAAGAAATTAATCTCAGATAAACATGAACAACTTCCCAGCATGTCAACTGTTAAACAATTTAAATTTAATACCCAAACCATTTAAAGACTAAACAGGCATGTCCTTCATACATGAATTATGGATTTCAAGAGCATAGATTCCAACACATCTGCATCTAATAAATTATTTGAATAAAGAAACGAAACCATTGAGATACTACACACATGAGACCTTAATTTATGAATTAACGGGCCCATAATTCACCCAATCTTCCACTTGGATACATCCATGCATGTATTGACATTGCTAAAATTGTATAGTAGAAAGATGATTTCTAAAACAGCAAGATGGTGCAAAGGAAGGCATCAATGACACATCTTCCTCAAGAATGCCTTTTGATTTCGGTACTTTCCCAAAACACACTTTTTTTAAAGGAAGGACATGTTGATCTATATAGAACAGGACTATCTCTTATTCTAATAGGACATGGGAGAGAAATGAAGGAATGCAAGAGGGAAAGAAAAGAAGCAAAAGATAAAATGATGATAATTTAATTTCCAAAACCCATAAAACTGAACTGCGAATATAAGCTATCATGCCATGCCACCAAATTGCACCACACAGTATGGCATACACTCAAACTGTGCTAGCAAGAGCACCCACTGACCCATCCACATCTCCAAGTTTTTGGATAACTCAAGCAAAACATGATGTGTTTTTGTTACAAAGCAGTAAGTTCATTTTATCCATGATCATTGTCCAGCAAAGTTGACCTCAGCATGCACATAAAAGTTGAGCCATCATAACTGATTTTATAAATATTTTTGAAACTGATAACCTAAGATTGAAAAGCAAGGGTAATGTCTGGGTACCCATAACACCAAATTGTAGGAATCTGGGGTGCCAGCGTGACATAATGGTTCCCTCCCACAGATAAGCTCCAACAAAACAACACCAAAGCTGTAGACGTCGCTTTTCTCATTTAATTGCTGGGTGTAATAGTATCTACACATGAAAGTCAAAATAAACATGGGAATAATCATAAATAATGAATGAAAGAATAGCAATAAGCCAAGAGCTTTACTCGGGATCAAGGTATCCAGCAGTGCCCTTGACAGCAGTGGTCACATGGGTAACATCTGCCTGAGGTAGTTGCTTGGAGAGGCCAAAGTCACTGACCTTGGCATTCATTTCTAGATCCAAAAGGATGTTGCTGCACTTCACGTCGCGATGAATGATTCGAGGACTGTTTCCATTATGTAAATAATCTAGTCCTTCAAAAAATCAAGAAAATCAAACGCTTCAATTGAAGAATTTGTAGAGATGTTGAAAGGAATGCTTACAGGTTACATTGTTACAATGATTTTGTAGTGTTTTTCCTGAATGATGAAAAATCAAGGTGGAGCATACACGACCTATTAGCTGGTTTATCTAGGATCCTAAACATATCTCTAAAGGGTTGACTAACATGGATTGACAGCCTGCTTAAAAGATTTCTCAATCTCTTGATAAACATTTTTTGTCACGTTAAAGTAAACCACATCAATTTGTCACATAGAAGATCTATACTTGTCTTACTGATTCTATTTTCCCTCTACTTTGTGTATGGGTGATGGTGGGTGAGGGTGGATTGATGGTCACTTGGCAGCCATACCTAGGTATTTGGCAATGACTTCTTCAATGCAAAGGAGATTATAACATTAAACTTCAATATCTAGCTACAGATTCTTCATTGTTCATTAAATATGTTCAGAAATTCATATGTAAGTATGTAACTTTGAACTCTGGTATACTATATTGGTGAAGGATTTCAAGTTTCCATGCTGCAATGCAATAAATTCGAGATATTTGAAAAACAAAAGTTGAAGTAAATGTATGCCTTTTGCAGAATCAACAGCAATCTTCATTCTGCGAGCCCAATTCAACGTTGTCTTTTTACTCTTTGAACCTGGAAAAAATAATTTACTTCAAAACAAACAAATAATAAATCTAATTTTTGGTACGAATGTTTGGAGAGAAAGTAAAAGGATTACCATACAAAATGTCAGCTAATGATCCACCAGGTAAATATTCATAAACTAATATCTGCCTCTGTGATTCATGACAAAATCCTTCCAAGGATACCAGATTTTGGTGGCGAATTTGAGACAAAATATAAACCTGAAAAACCAGCATAAGAAAACGATCAAGAAAATTTGGATACGAGATGAAAAATATGAATCTAATGCAGAAGAATGATGCTGGCTAAGAGGATGTGATATTGGACATACATTATACAGTAGTTAAAGCAAACAGGTTTGTTATCTAGTTCCTGAACTTTTCTTCTTTCTTATTCAAGTTTTAAAATAGATTAACCCAAGATCGCATTTCCGTGTATAACTTTCTTAACCTTTCATTTGCTAACAAAACTAAAACAACAAAAGAAATACAGTGGTAACTAGAAATTTTGTGAATTGTGATGTGTACTAGAACTCATAAAATGGATTAGGGACTGAGTATTCCATTTATTAACCAGTAAATATATATGAGATTTAGCCTAAATAAAGCTTGTGATAATAATTCCACTTCTTTATTATAATCATCATTGGAAAGACAACAGTCAGCATTAAACTCTAGTTAATCCTTGGAGGAAATCAAGGATCATACGCATTTTCAAATAGCTTTGGAAAGAGGGAGATGAACATCAGAAACAAAAAGTCATTCATCACAAAACTCCTTCGAACTGATGGAAGCCCCAACAACTCTCTTCTACTAGAGTTATAGAGATATTTGAATTTTTAAATGACTTGCTTCTGTCTGGATGTCAAGCTGTGCTGAATATGAGTAATCATAGTATATTTAAGATGATGAAATTAATGTTAACTTGTTTCATTTTTCAACAGAATCTGCTCAATGAGTAGCCTAAGTCAATATTACAAAATTATGAACACGTCAGACAGGAAGATGGTTTTTGGGATAATATTAGAAAAGAACCTAAATCCCTAATTAATCATTAAAAATATTTGTCAGTGAACTTTTTGGTGCTGTTAAATTTATGAATGTATACCATAATGTTTAAGAGGATATTGGTCCGGTTCAGATGGTTAGGGATATTTGATTAATAGCAGTATTTGATCTTCAGGCCACCAAATTGTAGTCACTTTGATTGATCAATACACTAACCACAGTTTGTAGTCACTTTGATTGATCAATACACTAACCACAGTTTGTAGTCACTTTGATTGATCGATACACTAAATTTATAAAATAGCTTGTAAGAATCAGAGTTTGTTGTTTTTTTTTTTTTTGGACTTAAACAATATTTGGAGGTTCCTTTCAGACCTCGTAACACAATTGATAAAATCTGATTCCTTGGCAGAGAGGGGTAAACACAAATCTTTCTTCCTATATGGAGCCATTGAAAGAAGTCCTGACTGATCCACCATAAAAGTTAGTACTTTAAAGGTAAGGTGTCTATTATTATAAGTGTGAATAGATGCAACAAAACTCAAATTAATAAACAAATATCACATATTAAATTCAAAAGACTGCAGAAATATCCTTTTCAAAGAACATGAAGAAATAGCTGTGCACCTCATTTACAAAAGAATCAGCTCCAAGCTGTGTTTGGTCAGATCGCACTTTAACAGCAACAAGTTTTCCATCTGAAAGCTTTCCAAGGTAGACAGATCCAAAACTTCCGCTGCCTATGACATCCTTAAAATTGTTTGTGGCCAATTTTATCTCTTTGTAAGAATAAATGGTTGTTGCATTCCAGTTTCGTAAATTTCTTTCTGCCACTTAATAATCCATGAAGTTGGCCTGAGTAAAAAAATACTTGTTTTCTTGCAAATAATACTATCAAATGTGATTCATGCATACCTGTTCTTGATGCGACTTCCTCTTCTCTTCTCTTTTTCCTAAGTATAAAAGTTGCAAGTGCAATGACTAGAAGTACACACAAGCCACCAGCTACTGAACCAGCAATAATCACCCTTCGATAATAGCCATGGTGCTTTTTCATGTTAAAATCTGTCACCTGTGGAATCTGGATTGAGGGTTGTTCTGATGGGGCATTGCATGTTGAAGTGGAGAAAGAAAGGCAGAGATCTCCTGATGTTCTACAGTAAGACATACAGACAGATATGAGTAATTATGCCAGACCTCCAATATCAAAATGTTTTAATCAAAAAGTGAAACGGCATACCTCACTTCCAAACTGTCCTTGTTCAATGATTGCGGTAGGGGACCCTGAAGTCGATTGTTTTCCAAATTTCTACAGGACAATTGTCATTTTTTTTGTTGAAAAAGTATTTGTATATAAGTGTGGAGATGAAAAGGTATATACCTTTTTAAAGATGCAGCAAGTGTTTTTGTTATGGTTATAACTTATAAGAAATAAATAAAAACAAATCTCTTTGACATGATAAGCTAAGTTACTTACAGTAAGTGCAGATTAGTTATGCTTCCTAAGCTCTCTGGGACCGTTCCTTGTAAACTATTGTTTTGCAAGTCCCTATATGAAGACCAAAAAAATTGAAAGAAATTAACATTGAACAATTCTGAAATGCTTAGCTGCTGCATTGGAAGCTGTTAGGCAGAGGTTTCCAAGGATGAGTTGCCAACTGGGTTTGGAACATAAATGCAGTCATTAAATACTCATTTTGCACCTGGGAAGCTGTATAGGATGTTTTGAACACAACATATATATATATATATATATATATATATATATATATATATATATATATATATATATATAGTAAAGCGATAATATGCGGTCGTGCGGTCGCGATCGCGGGCCGTCCGATCGCGGGTCCATCGCATCCAACGGTCGACGTGATTCGCACCCGACCGTCCGATGCGATGGATCCGTGATCGACGGCCCGTGATCGACGACCGCACGACCGCAGGATATCACGAGTCTATATATATATATATATATATAAGGTGAAGTTCTGAATCAAAAATGAAAACATAACAGTTCAATATAATATGTAACTTTTAGAACAGGTTTATGCCATAATTTGAACGATGAGAATTCCCACATTATGCCTCAAGTGCAGAAAATATTGGGTAGATAAGGATGGTTTACCATTTGTTCAGAGATGGTTCTCCAGATATTTTGGAAAAACTCACCACTGGGCTGCTTAAGTAGCCAAATAAAGTGCAAAAAATCTATTCTTTTGGTAGATGGATGGAGCAGCCAATGTACACAGCCAATGTAATATGTGAGAGTGTATGTAACCAAAACAACTCCTAACAAGGATAATTCAATGGATGGTCAAAATTTGAAAAAAAAAATTCAGTAAACTACGGTCCTAAATTATCTCATCACTTCATGTCCATGATCCATGTACCATTCAACCTATACACAGGCTGTGGTTCCCATTATTACACCTTTTGCTCCTTGAGTGAATGACAGAATGAGTGTACATTACGTCGGTTCATATCATTTCATCATGGGATAAAAATTGGCTTGGTTCAATTTATTAAAGATTTCAAGTAAATGGTTCAGACAGAGTACAATTTTTGCTGGGGTTGCTTACACATTTGTTCACTTTTTTTTTCCTCTTTTACCATGAATCAGATCATTGTAAAGAGTTCTGTTCATTGAATAAATTCAAAAGTTAACTAACTGTTCTGGATATGGCGACCTCTACTAGAAATAAATTTCATGGGAAATAAAGATGAACAAAACTTACAAGAATTTAAGGCTGACCAATTTGATGAGATCAGACCCGAAGGACGTTAGCTTGTTGAAGCTCAGGTTCCTGCAAAGTCCAGTTCAAGTTATCTTAAAAAATAAGGCAAGACTTTTCCAGACAAAAGTAGAAAAAATTTACAAGATTTCAAGTTTCTGCAGGCTGCCCAAGTTCTTTATTTCTCCAGAAAGTGACGTGTTATGCAAATCCCTGGAAAATGACAAATTAAAATAAAGCAGCCAAGTTGGAAAGAAGATAACTAAATGAGCAAAGAAGCTATAGACATGGAGGCTTACAATGTTTTGAGGTAAATCAAGTCACTGAATGTTGGGCTGATCACCCTCATGTCCATATCTGAAATCTCCCTAACAGATAATTATGATAAAACAATGTGTGAACAGGCAAAACATGAGCTGTAGATAAAATACTGAAGAACCAATCTCAAATATTATTCTCACAATGATGTGACCAAGTTCTCCTCACACCCAATATGCTCCCACGGCACTGGATAACATGGATCACCGTCCCACCCTAAATTGAATCCAGCGGACTGCTGGATGACCTGAAGTGCAGAAACTGCATCAAGAACAAACATGTGATGAGCTCATTGGGCAAGAAATATTATGAAAGTAAAGTGGATATCATGGAGATGTTTAATCCGTTAACCTTGAGTTGCTGAGGATTCCATGGGTATTTCAATTATTTCATATATTTCAATGGCATTCATTTGTGGGTAGTAACTAATGTTCCTAAGTGTTATATTCAAAGTGTTGATTCTGTTTCTTGAGATGAACACAGCACTGGCTTCCATATTTTTAACTTGGTAATTTGATCTCACAACCTTGCTATTAACAAGAACATCGAATGTGGATGACACAGGTAAAGTGCCAGCAAAGTACATAACAATGTAGTAATCCCCCAATGAGCCAACAGAAAAATCATAACTCAAGATGTTCTTCCGAGCTAAAACCCTTGCTGACTGAAGGACACTAACAGGGGGGGTCTCTTTGAGTTCCAAAATATCAAGTTGAATTGGAATGCTGAAGCCAGCTGATAAGTGTGCCGGTGAGTAGTTTTGATCGGGATCCCAAATTCGATCATAAAGATCAACTGGGTACCTGAGCATGCAAAAGAAAAGCCACAAGCCAATCTTGGGTATGAAAAATGGCAATTGAGAACAGGAAAAATGAAGTTGCAGTTGATTAAATTAGATGTAATTCTTTCTTGTTACCGCAAAGATCCATTGCTATAACCACAATTGATTCTGAATCGTTTTCGAAGTAAGCTGTTTGAGGAGTTACCAATACCACTTGCATAAGCTCCCGTTGGGAGGGGACGCAGTTCTAATGATGAAATAACAGGATGCCCACCTCCTGGGATCGGGTGCAGACAAAACAGAAGATTTTCCTTGCTTACTGGCCATACAAACTCTTCCACCCAGGGATCATAAACAGTGAGATTAACAGTGGTGACAATTGCTGTGCCCAGGGAAACAAAGAAGGACGGAGGATTCATCAGCCCATCATAGTTTTTGTATATGAACTGTGGTCTGACAAGAACTAGTGACATATTTTGAACAGGTAATCTGTAGCAGTTGAGTGATTTTGGTTTTGAACTGGGAAAGAAGCGCAATGGAAATGCACACGGAGTGATGCCCTCGATGGAATTCACAGAACTCGCATTGCCAGTAGTGATATAGGAGCTATCTGGGATCCATAAAATGTTTGATGAGTCCGTGAAATTTGATGTACCCCCGCAATAAAGGCTCAAGAAACCTGCATTAACAAGAGTTATCAGAAATGACTGACTATAGAAGTTCTGGCTATCCATATTTCAGTTTTTTTTTTTCACAAACACCTGGTATGCAAATAATGGAAATTGAAGGCATTGCCAAATGAAGAGAATTTATAGAATGCCATAAAAACAAAGATTGATAAATTTGTGTTCTTTTCATTCTTTTGTTCACTTTGCATAAAATAAATGAGTAAAGAAAATGTAAGTAATGTCTCCCAAATAATTTCACAACTGCCTAACCAAAAAAAAATATTATTGAGAGGTTAGTCATAATTTAAATAACGAAAGTCCAAATCGAAGTCCGCCCATGTTTTTATTTTTTTTTAAATCATATACTTCATCTAATAAAATATGTATTTTTATAAAACGTGAAGTAATTGAATGTTATCATTTATTATAAATGTGAAAATTTTCCACCTAGGTTTTTACCTTGTTACTAGTGGAGGGGGCTAACGAGGTATATGAGACTGTAAAAAGGGCTGAGTGTGACAGCGCTCTTCAAAGAATATATGGTGAATAAGTTAGGATCCATGACAAACCAAATGCACCAATTAATATGCATGAACAGACAAAACAAAACAACTATTTTATGAAAGAAGAGAACAAAACGAAAGCAATATACAGAACTGAAAACTAAAAATTTTGGAAAACATATTCAAGAGAGTCAGAATCTCACCTTGTTGATCGAGAAAGGCAATTCTCCAAAAGAAGCCACACATAATCAAGAACCTGACATACCAAGAACATCCCAACCCCATCTCTTCCTCCTCAACAACAAAAACAAAGACTCAGAAACTAGAACATATTTATATACAATAATAATTTGATCAACTCGGACAACCCACTCTCCCTCCACTTCAGACTTTCTTTCTTTCTTCTTTTTATGCCCATTGTTGTGATGAAGATGAATATTGAAATGGTGGTGGTGGTGGTGGTGATGATGATGATGATGATGCGAAGGACAAGGGGGAAGGGACATGAATGATGGGTAATGGAGTTGAGCGTGGTGAGGAGGAAAATCATTAGGATTTGTAAGTGGCAGGCCACGGTGATTGCGGCTGAACGACGTCTCTCTTTTCAATATCTTTTCCATACATTTTTCTTCCTTCCCTCCCACCGTTTCAAAGTTTCTCAAATCATGTAAAAAAGTTCATTCTCATAGAGTTATTGAATCAAGATCCAAGAACCTTAATTTCATATGCAAATAAGTTAAGTGTTATTGAATTGATAAAAAGTTAAATATTATTCAATTGAGACTCTATAGATAAAATGTCACGTGTTATTTGATATTAATGAGGGTTTGTGAACACTTTCATAAGTCATGAATTTTTGTGAATTTAGAAAAAAAAAATCATTTCAAAATCTCACCCCTTTATGAACTTTAACTCCATCTTCTTCGTTTTTACAAAACTTCCTTCTTTTTCTACTTTTTAATTTTTATCTTGTTTTTATAATTATTTTTATTTTCTAATGGATGTTTATTTTTACATCTCATATATTTTGTAAATTTGTTCTTATTTTTTTATGATTTATCTATTTTTCATCTTAGTTTTTTTACAAAACATGACTTCTGTCTTTTATTTTGGATGAATATGCATATACATGAAATCTTATTATCGCCCATATATTTGATAAAATGTCTTAGAATGGTGGATTTTCATCTGCTGCAACTTGCAAGCAATCATTTTCATTATTGTTATTATTTATTATATAATACATGCATATCCATCATTATTTTCATAAATAAAAATATATTTCCTATATAATTTATTTGATTATATATACAAAAACTCCATGTGTATAAAAACTTGAATTTTATGACGGTTAAACTTTATGAGTTGATCTTAGTTAAATTTGAATTTATGGTTGAACTTATATTATTTTATTTTATTAATTATATTGTTTATGATGTTTTTTATTTTTTATATTATCATATATTTGATATAGTAAACCTTCATTCTTTAAAATATTCTTAATTACATTTTTAAATAATGTGACTTGTTATTCTATTGAAAAGCATGATTTCTCTGCGGTGCATTGAATATCCACTAGCTTAACATTCCATTTCTAGGATTGAATACACTGTACATGATGAATTAATAGGTGATGACCTAGAAGAATTTGTAAGTTGTACATGATGTATATTGATGTCTTTACAAGATATTAGATTTATTTGTATTCAAGGGATGCTTGCTATTTTTCTAATATTTGTTAGGCAAAATTCTTATCATTGTCAAACTTGTAAGACTTTTGACCGGTTTAAATAGACTATTAATCAGAATTTTAATAAAATATTGAAGGCGGTGAATACAATAGCATCGGAATTCATAGATAAAAAACGATATTTAGTTTTACTAAAAATTAGTAAAAGTATTAGTCTTCCCTACACATGATGTGCGTATAAATAAATAAATAATACCTTGATCCAACACCCTCACTTTTTTAACCCATTTATATGTTGTATGATATTCGATGTGCGTGTAAATAAAAAAATTGCCCACAAACAATACCCTCAATTTTTTTCAATCCATGTTATGTATACATAAATGTTATAATGAAAATTTTAACATTAAATAAATCATTTGTAGAATTTGTTATCAAATTACGTATAAAAGAGATATGTTACAACTGAAAATGAGTTTTTTTGTATATATACCCCTCAATCAACCCTATATTGTAAAAATATCATATTTGAAACTCTAAAATCAATAATGTTGCTTGAAAGGATAAAAAATATCATTCATACACAATTTAAACCCTTTTAAATAGTATTATTGAAAATAACATATCATTAGGGATATTTTGATAAAATGTGATTTTTTAGGAATATATATACAAAATAAATCATTAATATTTGGTGGATATGGACGATATTATCAAATGTATATATAGATACAAAAAAAACTAAGAATTAAACTATTTTTGAAATTCTTTAAAATTTTATAACTTTTCAAGTACAACCCTAATTTAGGTGATTATTGTCTTGTTTGAAAGATCTTTTCGATATATATTTATGATTGTGAAATATGTGTTTCTCAATAAATGACTATTTCATGATAAAAAGTGAGATCAAACATTAAACTCATACTTAACCCGAAATTAGCTATTTATGATTTATATTCCATGATTATCTTAATATATACAAATCTATTAAAAATAATAACAAAAAATATATATGATGATGTGGCACGATCACCACCATTCATTCAATATATCTTAAAAAATTATTAAAATTATTGAGATAAATTTATTTGGTGGATATGAATATGATATTATTCAATTTATATATATACACATATATAAATGGATATATTTTTTTATCCTTATCCCAATATAAACTAGGGTTTTGTTAACGAGTGCCCTTAGGGTACTGGTTAACCCACATTTATTGCTACCTCTTTAAGCAACCCAATAAATTAATTATGATATGAGTATAAAATTAATTTTTTTTAAAATACCACCAACACCCCTAATAAATTTATCATTTTTTTTTCTTCTTCCCACTCATACCCTATTTTTTCCCTCCAATATTTTTTTTCTTGTTCCCTCCCATACCCGATTTACTCATAAATAATAAACAATATATAAAAAATTGAATTTATACACATAAAAATATTGTTCAATTGTTTGGTATACATATTTTTTTTTTACATAAATAGGACATTTTTCTTGAAAATATCTAATATATGCTTATAACATTTTTTATTTTTAAACATTGTGTAAGAGAAGGAAAAATTGACTGTGGGAGGGAAGAAGAAAAAAATGTGATGAATTTATTAGGGGTGTTGTTGGTATTTTAAAAAATCTTTTTTTTAACCATATCATAATTAATTTGTTAAGTTGCCTAAAAAGTGAACAATTAATGTGGATTAACCAGTACCCTCTGGGCACTCGCTAACAAAACTCTATAAACTAATAAAAATATTTTTCTATTCTTAACCTTAATCTAAAATCAAAGATAATTAATAACTAAGAGTAATCTCAGTAAATGAAAATGTTACAAAGGAACGGACTAGAAAACTTAAACACTTTTCACTTGGTATAATAGAATAGATGTAGGCGCCAAATTTTTTGACTCCTCAAAGCGGGCCGGATCGTGGATCCCTTCGGATCTGACCCGATAAGACAACGACCTAATCTACCCGAGTCCGATTGGGTTCGACCAGAAGGCCCATACCAGACCTGCTGCATCAGGCCAAGTCAGTACTTATCCAATCATATATTGCATTGATCTTTTCATATATATTGCATAACAGATAATTATCAGCATTCAAATTCAATCAAGGTCAGTATATATCATCAAATCAAGTCATCATTGACTATGTCCACAAAATCCCAACTAAATATCGATATACATGTCAACTAATGTTTGGACAAATCCTATGAATATATCTATTGTCCCCTCACTAATGACTAATGGATTCTCGTCCGTCCGATGGAAAGGGCTCGATCAGAAACCCTAAAACCATCCGAAATCCTCTATAAATAGGGGGAAACTTTTCACAAAAAAGGTATGCACAATTCTTTTTGAAATTATCTTCCCTCGACCACCTTGACTAACTTGAGCATCGGATGGTCTTTCGTAGGTCCCCACCTCCCTGTGTCCGCGGCGTTCAAGGAGTGCTTCCCGACGGACGACGATCAAACCAGGAGGAGGAGAACGGGAGTGGTCAGATCCGTTAACCCGAATCCGGTAAGTTAAATTTCTGCCCCTCCAATAGATATACAGAAAACAATCATTAATATTTGGTGGATATTGATAGGTGGGTGCTAGACCTAGCTCGGGTTGGCATGCTTATTCCAAGCGTTCGGCTCATGCGAGGCGTTCGGAAGGTGCAGGACGTTGACGTGCAAGGCTGGCAGTCAAATCTCCTTGAGATTTGACATGCTGAATCAGAGGAGAAATAAATTATTTAGTTTTAATTAGTTTCCTTATTCGTATGCCTAATTAGTTTCTTAATTCGTATGCTTAATTAGTTTAATTAGTTTCCTTATTTGAATTTATTAATTGAAGGAGAATTCCTAAATTGTAGGAAGTTGTTAGGTGTTTGGCTATATAAGCCTTATGGATCAATAAAGAATGCATCAGAGAATATTCCAAATTCCTTCTTGTTTCCTTCTTGTTCTTCTTTCTCCTTCTCCTCTGAATCTCTTTAACCTCTTCTTCTTATTATTATTTAGATCGCAGTTGTTTGATAGGTCTCTTCCTATCAGATATGGATCTACAAGGCAGAACAATTCTTCACTTATCAGAGGACCCCTGAGGATCAAAAGGTTCTCTTAGCGTCATTCCACCTACAAGATGAAGCCCTGCAATGGTTCCAGTGGTATTCATCATACCATCCACGCGCGACCTGGCAGGAGTTTACCAAAGAATTATGTGTTCGATTTGGGCCCTCTGAATATGAAAACTTTGATGAAGCATTGGCCAAGCTCCAACAAACCGGAACCGTCCGTGAGTACCAAACCCAATTTGAGCGCTTAGCATCTCGGGTTCGAAACTGGCCGGAAGAGGCGCTCCTCGGCAGTTTCATTGGCGGGTTAAGGGAAGACATCCGGATAGAGGTGAAACTATTTCGACCGACGACAATGGCACACGCTGTTGGTCTTGCGCGACTGCACGAGGACAAGATCTTGCGTGTCCGAAGGTCCAACCCACGGATGGGGCTCCTACCTACACCTCAACAACAACCAGCACTACAGTCCCCGTGAAAACCGCGACAAGTCATGCACCACCGGTTTCCACAACACCAACCCGATTTTTCCAAACACCAGGTTCTCCACGACCGCAAGCAGGGGAGGGGTTCAAAAAGTTGACATGGGAACAGATGCAAGCGCGACGCGAGAAGAACCTCTGTTATAATTGCGACGAACGATTCGTGCCGGGCCATGTTTGCAAGACTCAACAGTTATTCCTATTGGATGGTTCCATAGAGACGATTGAAGAAACTAATGTTGAGGAGGAGAATTGGAATCGAGAGCCCCAGGAGACAGATGGCACATTACTAAGACCCGAATTGCCCAAAATCTTGATACATGCATTGCTAGATTGCATGTCCCCACAAACAATGCACGTGTTAGGAGTCGTGGAAGGTCGACGGGTCTCCATTCTAATTGATAGCGGTAGTACGCATAACTTCATCAATGATCGGTTAATCAAGAAGCTCAGTTACGTTGCGTCACCCGCAACACCATTCTTAGTCATGGTGGCCGACGGTAACAAGATAGCGTGCAAGGGGATATGTAGAGAGGTGGGAATTCAAATACAAGGATATCGTTTCTCTACTGACATATATCCTTTGAAACTCCAAAGCTTAGACATTATACTAGGCATCCAATGGCTAAGGACCTTGGGTCCCATGATTTGTAACTGGGAGAAGCTCACCATGGAATTCACGATGAATGGGGATCACTACCGGGTTGTGGGAGATACTAGCGAGCCGGTGCTACCAGGAACAGTGCAATCCTATTCTTCTCCTGCCCTGCTGGTCAAGAAAAAATATGTACCCTGGCGATTTTGTGTCGATTATCGCGTTCTTAATAAGATTACCATAAAGGAGCGATACCCAATTCAAATGATCTACGAGATGTTGAATGAACGGCATGCAATAGAGTACTACACTAAACTGAATCTGAAATCTGGTTATCACCAGATACGGGTTGCGGCTGAAGATGTGAACATGATCGCTTTTCATACTCATGATGGACATTATGAGTTTGTGGTGATGCTGTTTGGCCTTACCAATGCTTCAGCCATATTCCAAGCCTTGATGAACGACACAGTCAGGCTCGTGGCGAACCATAAGAAGTGTACCTTCGGCCAAAGAACGAACAACTTTTCAGGCTATCGTTGGAGAATGCTATTTGGGAACCTTACGAGAGATTGAAGCTTCAATTTTTTCATCTAAACCTTGAGGACAAGGTTTGTTTGGAAGGGGAAGGGAGTGATAGGTGGGTGCTAGACCTAGCCCGGGTTGGCATGCTTATTCCAAGCGTTCGGCTCGTGCGGGGCGTTCGTAAGGTGCAGGACGTTGATGTGCAAGGCTGGCAGTCAAATCTCCTTGAGATTTGACATGCTGAATTAGAGGAGAAATAAATTATTTAGTTTTAATTAGTTTCCTTATTCGTATGCCTAATTAGTTTCTTAATTCGTATGCTTAATTAGTTTAATTAGTTTCCTTATTTGAATTTATTAATTGAAGGAGAATTCCTAAATTGTAGGAAGTTGTTAGGTGTTTGGCTATATAAGCCTTATGGATCAATAAAGAATGCATCAGAGAATATTCCAAATTCCTTCTTGTTTCCTTCTTGTTCTTCTTTCTCCTTCTCCTCTGAATCTCTTTAACCTCTTCTTCTTATTATTATTTAGATCGCAGTTGTTTGATAGGTCTCTTCCTATCAGATATGGACGATATTATCCAATGTATATATAGATACAAAAAAAGAAAAAGAAAAAAGAATTAAACTATTTTCGAAATTCATTAAAAATTCATATCTTTTCAACTATAACTTCGATTTAGGTGATCATTGTCTTGTTTGAAATATTTTTGCAATATATATTTATGATTGTGAAATAGATTTTTTCCCAAAAATGATTATTTCATCATGAAAAAATGAGATCAAACATCGAACTCATACTTAACCCAAAATTAGTTGTTTATGATCTATATTCTATGATTATCTCAATCTAAATATATTAAAAATAATAACAAAAAATTAAATATGATGATGTGGCACGATCACCACCATTCATTCAATATATCTTAAAAAATTATTAAAAATATTGAGATTAATTAATTTGTTGGATGTGAATATGATATAATCCAATTTACATATATACACATATATAAATAGTTTTTTTATCATTATCCCAATATAAACTAATAAAAATATTTTTTCATTTCTTAACCTGAATATAAAATCAAAGATAATTAATAACTAAGGGTAATCTCGAAAAATGAAAAATAAGGGTAATCTTCATTCTTCATTTTTAAAATTTTTAAAATCTTCATATAGTATGATAGAATAGATGTGATTTTATCTTTATTTTAAAGTAAGGATAAAGTAATGTCTGTAGTAAAAATCTATAAGAGTATATAAAACTTAAATCACTTAAATAATGTTAGTAGAAATCTATCAATGTCTGAATCAATTATCCCTGTTAAAGTAACCCAATTTTTTTGTCTCAGTTAATCACACAATTTGCACATTCATCCTCCGACAATTTCATATTTGTAGGCGTACCTTGACAAAAGTATTTATATGACCTACAATTTTTTTGAATTTTTTTAAGAATGATTTCCAACAGAATGACACAGCCTCGTTTATAGCCTTCCAACAGTCCTTATTTTGATTTTTCTTTAAAAAAAGCACACCTTATATAACGAGTCACGTGTAATTTTATAAAAAATTGAAATAACTATTATAATGAATTGTAAACACCAATTTTTTTTAAAAAAATTTAAAATCTTCCAATGATATATATAAATTGACTCAGACAGTATACACCTTATTAGATAGCTACAGAGATATATCGTACTACATATTGTATTATTGTATTATTGTAATGCTATAGAGATATATCGAACTACATATTGTATTATTGTAATGCTATTTTATATAAATATAGAAAAACATTTTATATAAATATATCCTCCTTAATCTATTCGTTCCACGTAGAAATCAACTTTACGAACGAGACGGCTTCTCCTGATCCTTCTGTTCCACACGCCATGAATGCAAAATTCATGTTTTACATTTAATTTTTGTATGAAATCGCCCAATGTATTATATATTTTATTGTGTTAGCATATAAGTAAAATGATCAAAAAAATCTCTTAAAAGTTAAAAATACCTTAATCAACCACTTTTTAAAATTATATCTAAAAAAGTCTTATTTCACAATTTTGAAAACACAAAAGACTAGTATACCCTTGTGTAATTAGATCCCTAAAATCTCCTCCAACCCTTGTTGGTTATTCCACACCAAAAATATATATTTTCTACAAAACAATAATGTAACTCTATATGTCCTAAATCAATCCATTTAGATGTTATGTTATTACATATCATATTGTGTGTTTCTTATATATATTTTACATAATGTTATTTGTTATCTTTCGTTATGTATAATCATAATATGTAATTTAAATTTATGTTGTGCTCCAATGCAACATATGATATTTTAATATTCTAAATCCTTATTACATTTTTTTTGCTTGGCTATTCACATATTTTAATACATCATTAGTACATATCCAATTTTTTAAAGAAAGATCAACATTTAATAGAGTTCATCGTAAAAAACTTAAATTATATTGCACATATCTCACAAAGTCTACCTAATCACAAAGAATCTAGAAGAAAAAAAAAATTTGCATGAGAATGTGTGAAATACATTTAACAAAATTAAGACGATAAAATATTTTAACAAAATTAAGAAGTATGGAATATGTTAAGTATCAAATTACATAAGAGTATATTAGTCTTTTGTGTTTCCAAAATTGTGAAATGAGATTTTTTTAGGTATAATTTTAAAAAGTGACTGATTTGAGTATTCTTATTATAAAAAAACATAACTAAAATTATAAGTATTCAATTTATACAAGAACTGTACATATGTATTTCATTTCTTTTATAAAAAGATTTCTAATCTAAATAATAAAAGACAAGTTAGTTCAAAATCAGCTCAATATTCCTAAAACTTTAATTAATGTGTATATTTTTTTATAGTGTTTTGGATAAAGTTACATAATCCAATCTTTTGTGTTTCCAAAATTGTGAAATGAAACTTTTTTAGGTATAATTTTAAACAGTGGCTGATTTCGGTATTTCTAACTTTTATAAGTCTTTTTTAGTCATTTTCCCTAGTATATACTTATTGTAGAAAAAAATAACTAAAATTATAAGTATTCAATTTATACAAGTACTGTACATATGTATTTCATTTCTTTTATAAAAAGATTTCTAATCTAAATACATAAAAGACAAGTTAATTCAAAATCTGTAACACCCCCGTACCCATTATCCTTAATTGAGGCATGCGATACGGTGCGTCATGTAAATCACAATTTTTACAATTCAACGGATAACATAATAATTCAATATCTCATAATTTAAAACATAAACCAACAACAGGATCTCAAAAATTCATCCTTAAAACGAATGATTACACACGAGTTCTTTATTTATTATTAAATAAACATCCCCTGGTTTTGCTGATAAACCTAAGGTCGTCCACTACATGTCAAGAAGAAGGCTTATTCAACACCTACAATGCAACAGAATAAACATGAACTAAATGCCAACGCCCACCACGAACGACGATCGCCAACAGCTATTCTGAAAGGATGGGAAAAGAGGGGTGAGCTACCACACGCTCAATGAATGAACCTTAGCGTCCCAATAATAATAATAAAACCTTCAAAAAATTTTCTAATATATCCGAACCAACAGAATATAACTTTCACAAGTATAGCGATAAAACAGAATGCATCTCTTTAGAGGAATAACCACAATCTTATATTGTCTACATGATGCGTATGATGCAACGGACACGCATGCTCGTATGGCACGCAGCTGAAATGTGCTCCATCTAGAGCTTGGTCATCCAGACCAGTTGTCATGCAGATGGCGTCATGCAGATGGTCCCACTGGACTAACTCACGCAGACTGATGTCACGCAGATGATGTCACACAAACGAATGATATGCATGCATGATAACCTCCACAATTCACATGTTTGCATGCACGAATAACATAATATCCAGTATATAATTCATACAAAATAATGCCTCAAAACATGAAGCCATGCTCATGTATTCCATACTCAGGATAACAATTTATTCATAACATAGATATGGTGCGAACATGATAAATATAGGTAGTTTTCAAAAGCTACATAGAGACTAGACCCACTTAGCTTCGGTCCAACGATTCGCAAACCAAATCCAAGCCTTACAGTAAATCTAATATGACAAGAAACGATATGAATCGATCAAAATACGTACAACCCGTATGAACTCGATGTACCCGTATACACAATACCGATGGCTCACACATGGACCGTCACTGACTCACCCGACTGATCCCATAGGGACCGTCCGAAACAAAACCCGACGGCTCCTACTAGGGCCGTCCCTTACCAAACCCGACAGTTCCTCTGGGAGCCGTCCCAAACATGCCCGACGGCTCCTACAGTGGCCGTCCCGAGTCAGAATACAAAACCCTAATTTATTTTTTGTAAAAATTCATTAAACACTTTATCATTGAAAGCAAAACACCAATCGTTTTGAAACAGTATAAAACAGTGAGAAAACTTACTTGAAATCAATCACATATATCGAAATCTGATCGAAACAAAAAAATCAAAATTCATTGAAACCTCTTCAAAAACCCTAGATCTGACATGGGAATATAGATCTACGTTTAAAATCCCAAAAATCACAATATTACATGCATATGTTCGGATCAATGCATTTATGGTTTTAAAATAAGGTTTAAAAGATCAAATCACGATTCTACTTAAAACGAATAACCCTAAACATGATATATTCTTAAACATATTCTTTTTCTTTCATGGAAGGCTTTTAAAACATCTAATAATATCATAGTATCCTATCTATAACATCAGATCCAAAAACTCAATTAAATCGTCCTAAGTATCATACAAATCAAATAGGGAAACTAAGAAAATATTTTAAACTTCGAGTATATAAATGTAAGACATATTATTATAACTAAAACTTGTAAAACACCATGAAATTCTCATCACATCATTGTCAAAACATAATGACCCGAAATCATGCGAGATCATCGAAGAAAAAACCCTCTCTCTTGTTTGAAAATCCACGAAGCACAGATCATATGTAATTAAATTTCAAGGGATTCATCACCATTCAAAAGCTCTTTAAAATCTTTAGAATACTCACCAATACTTCATCGAAACACCCTATCCCGAGCCTCCAATCATTGGTGCCGAAAAGAAGAGGAGAAAAATGTTTTAGGTTTTAGGGTTTTAATGCAAAGGGAGAGAGAAAAAGGACTTAACAACCTCACATGCACGTGGGGACAAATTTCGCGACACCATCAAGCCAATTAACGCCTATCAATGCGTTTGTTCCTTCCAAAAATGGACCAAATTTGAAATCAAATCCCACCCAGATCGACGGCTCTTACTGAGCCCGTTGCGCGACTACTTGACGGCTCTTGGTGTAGCCATCTCCCAGGTTTTCAACGGTTCTTCTAAGACCCGTTGCCCATTCACCCGATGGCTTCACCCAAAGCCGTCGCCCAAGTGCCCGACGGCACTTATAGGACCCGTCAGACACTGTCTGACCCGATTAAGTCACAATTGTTACAAAATCAGCTCAATATTCCTAAAACTTTAATTAATGTGTATATTTTTTTATAGTGTTTTGGATAAAGTAACATAATCCAAACTCTATAATGGAAATTCACTGCTAGTACTTTTAGACATACATGGATCAACATGGACCAAGAACAGGCTCAAAAATTCATCCCAATCTGTAGGGTTTTAATTGAACACAGGATTGGTCCCTGGGTCATGGGGGTAAATGGGTAATATCTCACACCACTCAGCAAAGACCGTGAGGACATATTGTAACGCCCCACATTTACCTAACCGCTTATCAGACGATAAACGGGTCGCTACTAAATTTAATCCAATTACAAGACCAAAATTTGCAACTCTTTTTTTTTCCTTATATGATACCCATATAATATAAATATAATAAAACCGATAATAATAAAATAAATAATACCAGCGGTATTAAATCACTAATGACTTTACAATATATCAGAGTTTTTGTGAAGACCAGATACTGAAAAGAAAATACATAACAAACCACCCCTGTAGGAGCCATCTAAATTAAAGTAAATCCAAATAGTTGACCGTGACTATTATTTATTCTCCAATATTGCTACTTCGACGAGATCCCTGAAGCGTATGAAAGTTCAAGCTTTGTCTTGGTCCTCAGAAGATGAGCTACCTGATTATGAAACAACCAGCTCATATCGAATAGGGTGAGTGATTAACTCAGTGAATAAGTCCACTAACAAATTATCTCACGTGACAGTATATATAAAAATAAAGTTTTATGAAAATTAGAATTTTATTTAATAAATCTTTTATTTTATTAAATCAATTTAAAATCATAATTTTTTTTTTAAAATATTTTAATGCGCACGTGACCCAATCCTTGGCCCACATCAGAGAAATCATGAGAGAAAATGTCACGCCCCAGGGCGGCCGTCCCCGAGACGTGGCAAATATATAAATGATATCAGTAATCCATACACGAGGTCAAATAAATACTCCACAATAGAAAAGGCAATACACAAGTAACTGACATCAAATATATACAAAAAAGCGGAAGCTCAAATGACTAAGTCCGTAATTCAAAGACATATTACAGACTAGAATACACAATCAACTGTCCTGTGAGAGCCAATATATACAATAACTGACATCAACAGTCTACATACCGTGCACAAGCACAAGTATAATACATACAATGAAAAGGGAATGCTGATAGCCTCCGACTCGCAAGACATCCAACGCGAACGCGGGTCTCCTACTCGGAAGGCGCCAGGGGAGCTCTTCTCTTGGATCCGACTCAGCGTCAACTGGGGAAAAACATAAGCGAGGGGTGAGCTACAAGCTCAGTGAGTGGTCAGAAACCAAACACCAACACCAACATTCGATCCTAAGGCAATCTCCTATCAAGGAAACCATGGGTAGAAACCCAACGGTTAACAAGGTCACACGGCGGTGCAACCATACCTCGTCCACGCCCTAGCCCCCACAGGGGTGAGCCTAGGGACTTGAAGGACAAAACTTTCTGTTCTACACCGTTCGTCATCCGGTAGCGCTCTCCCGGGCAGCCTCTACCTGGAGCCGGCCACGGTCAGTACACTGTCGACAGCGTCGATGGTACCTACAGGTGGGGGTCCACCCAGGGCGGCTCGTACCTAGGAAGCATCCACACGGATCCGGCGAAGGGGAGAACGATAATTCATGCTCGCAATATCGTCCGGTGGTCCACCCTCGTGTAGCCTCACCTGGTACACTCCCCTGATCAGTACATCTGCCGAATGCATCGGGAGTACCTACAAGTGGGAGTCCTCTGTCACGGTAGCTTCCACGTCGGGACCCCGGTATACGACGATATTGGGAGGAACCACTACTTGTTCGCAGCGCGAACTCTATGGAAAGCCAATCACTCAATCTGGTGGGTCAAGTATCAACTCGAGCCCACAACACTCACACCAACACCCTCACCTCCGAAGGGTGACCTAGGTTGTCGGGAGTAACTGTACCAATCCCTCATCTTCACCCCAAAAGGGGTGATCCAGGCTCTTGGGAAGAGACTAGATCGTTTCTAAGCCCTTGGTCCACCGGTAGCCCTTTCCCCGGGTAGCCTCTGCCTGACATACTCCCACGATCAGTACACTGTCGACCACAGCGATGGTACCTACAGATGGGAGCCCGGTGCCAGGACAGCGATGGTACGCCGAGAAGTTCCTACACGGATCCAACGAAGGAAAGAAACCAAACTACACTCATGAAAATGATCCCCCTTGGATCCCCATCATCGGTCATCAGACGCCGATCCACTACACCCTCACCCTCACCCCCTCCTCGGGGTGACATAGGCTCTTGGGAGGAATCTAGATTGCTTCTACACCCTTGGTCCACCGGTAGCCCTTATCCCGGGAAGCCCCTACCTGGTATACTCCCATGATCAGCACATCCTCACACATCGGCAGCACCTACGGATGGGAGCCCTCTGTCAGGTCGGCTGTCTCAACCAAGAAGTCCCTACACGGATCCAACGAAGGGAGGAAACCAATCTAAACTCGCGAATATGATCCTCTCAGATCCGTCGTCACCGGTTATCGAAACCGATAAGCGCAACGAATTCTCATGAATTCCCTCCAGGGCGCATAACTCAGATGCGGGGAAGACATTTAATTATAAGTGTCAAAACCATGGTATGACCCCACAAGAGGTCATACACTTGTCTAACACATTAGACAAGAATCATGGCCATATCGGCATATATATATATATATGCAATTAACTACCCAATGATGGCCTACTTAACATGCATACATGGCATCAAACAGATAAACACATACAAATTACAACCTATTATACGTTGGATAACACCAACCTAGAAGGGAAGGGTTAAGCGCGATCTGCGCAACAACATGTGCATGCCAATAATTCCAAGCAAACCCGAGTCAAGTAGGAACTACATCTACTCACTCGGTTCGTGAAGAGAAGGAGGGCGAGGGAGAGGGAATGCCTCATCCTCTCTCGAGCTAGTCATAGTTTTGCCCCAACAGATGGGTGCAACAACTATACCACACCCTCGAGTCCTAAATCAGAGGAATATTACGCATACACCCGTTATTAACCCAAGTTTAGACATGCATGATATGTAGGGGTAGTCATTCAATCAAAATTACCTAAGTCATGCCATATTCTATACAATACATAGGCAAGTATAAGGTAGAATAGAGGTTCTACACAATATACGAGCTATACAACCTAGCATGCATAATATCTAGCATATTTAGGGTGCAAATAAAGCCCCATGGAAGCGCGAAGCACGCCTACGTGCCTCGAGCGCTCCCAGAAGGGTTGGAATTGAACCACTCACCGATACCCGAGTCGTCGCGCATCCCAACCGACGAGGTCTGCAAGGCAAGGGGTACCAAAATGATGAGTATAACCATAAACAAACACATAAAATCAATTAGGCATGCCTAAGGCTAGACATGCACGCAAATGGGCTCGAACGCACGCAAGAATGCACGCACGCACGCGTGCCCGAGCCCCCCGGACACCCACCCGAGGGTGCCGACCCTCCGCACGCCCAAAACGGGCCCCGGGCAGCACCCGCGCGCGGCCCCTGCGCCCCACGCGCGCATGCCGCGCGCCCTGCGCGCCCGCCGCGCGCAGACAGCGCGCGGACACGCGCCCCCGCGCGCGCACAACCTGCGCGTGCGCACTCGCGCCCCCGCGCGTCCCAGCGCCCTGCGCGCGCCTCAGCGCGTGCTAGCGCCCCGCGCGCGCCCGCGTGCGCGCTCGCTCGTGCGGACCCGCGCGCCCAGCCTCCAAACTCCCTCCCCCAAGCCCTAACTTGCACCCAAACACAAATACCACCCATGCATGCCCTCTCAAGCACCTTAACATGAATTAAAACCAACAAAAGAAGAGGGAAAATCTCACCCAAGGAGAGGGGGGAAGGAAAGAGGAGTGTAGGGGCTCACAAGCGCACCCTCGGCCACTCCGATCACCACCACTGCCACCACCACGTCTTCTATGCTTCCCTTGCTTCTTCTTCTTCACTTGGGCATTTCAACAAACACCTAGGGGGGCTGATTAGAGAGGGGAAAGGAAAAAGACTAAGGGATGGGGAGATGGGGGAAAGGAAAGAAACAACAACAACACACTCACCTCTTTCACCTTTCATGTGCTCCTTCATCTTCTCCTTCTTAATCTCCATTAACACCAACAAATACTCACAAAAAGAGGGAAAAAGAGAGGCCAAACAGTGGCTAAGTGAGGCTGAAGTCGTAACATTTGGGGGCCTATTTATAGGCAAGGTCGGGCTGAAAGACCAAGTCGTCCTCGGACTAAAATCTCTGCGCAGCCTTCACTTAAACGACCATAACTTCCTCAATACAGCTCGGAATTGCGTGATTCCAGTGGCATTGGAAAGCTAAGACGATTATCTACAGCTTTTATGTTTACACCTAGATCAAATAACCCCTCCAGCTATTTCTAAATCTGGGCTAAACATCTTACAGGGCTGCTGCCTGGATTTCTCAACTTCGGGGTATACACGGAAAAATACCCATAACTTTTAATATACGAATCCAGTTGATCCAATTCCACTTCTATATGGAAGCTATCCCCAAACTTAACATCTCGTAATAATATCGGATTTTTACCTCTTCATCTTGGATTTTAACAAAATCAAATCCGAATACCAATCCAAAACTGCATAATTCCAAAAACGTTATCGGAATTAAACGAAAATTTTATGGGCAGTACTAAACAGTACCAGGACCCATAATATGCAGTTATATCTTTAATCAGAGTCCTTAAACCCCAGAAGGTAGCTAAAAATCAAATTTTAGCGACTCCGATCGAAATTAGGACTCTAAATGGCCCACATCAGGTCTAATCATGAGAAAAAAAATATCATATATATATATATATTTATATTAAAAAAAATAAGAATTTTCTTTTAAAAATCAAATTAAATTCATGAGCTTAATAGAATATAATTTTAATGCAATCACGTGGCCCAATCCTTGGTCCACATCATAGAAATCATGCAGCTTAAATGATATGACCGGGTAGGGTTCTTAATCGGAAGAACCGTTCCCCAAAATAGGTGTGCCAAGCCCCAAGCGACTAAATCGCTCAAAAAGCTCCCTCGAGGAGACGTCGGATCTAGAAGACGCTGATGGGTCGCTGCTGCCATCACTACGAGAACACCAGCACAGGATGCCCCGGTTGCTGCAGACTCCAAACAAAGGAATCCGCCGCTGTAAGGAATGCTCCACACCTCTCACCGATCTTCGGACTCTTCGAGTCCTAGACCTTCCTCCCCAAAGGCGAAATACTACGGGGGGATTTATTCAAGAAAATATGTCATGATATGCATCTTAATAAAATCTCCTAGGACTAGGTTGTCTCCACTAGTCCTAAATTTTTTTTTTCAAAAGTCTCGAAATGAAAATCTTTAATCCAAATGTTATTTCGAAAACATCAACATCAAAAATGTATTGTATTAATTCTTGAAACATGAATAGCATAATTCATGCTATTTTAAATGACAAGACGAATGAATTAAATCATGCAACTTTATTCAGTAAGAAATGCAATTTCATCAATTTGTAAAATATCAAAATCATGCAAAATAATCATAATATAAATGTGTAGATATCACATAATATCATACAAATAAAATGAACACGTAAAATTCAACGATGTAGAGAAAAACTCACATAAAATAAATCAATAGGCCTACTCACCTCGAATGGACCCTAGGTCCGGAGAATGAAGCCCACAACAAAAATTATAACCTAGATAAACCAAATAAATTATTAATTAAAACCTATGATTCAAGCCTAGGCCAAAGACCTAGTTACCTATCCATAATTATTAGGTATAAATTTTTATACCCAACAATCAAAACTCATCCATATATATCATAACCTAAGAAACAGATAAAAAAAAAACTATTTACAATAAAACCAGACACTAAAAGACGAAACCAGAAAAAGACAACTAGAAAAAGATAAAAATCCAGAAATACAAAATAATAATAAAATAACGAAAACTCATAAGATAATATGAAAACACTTTTTTTTCTATAAAAATAAACTATTAATTAGTAAAAATTGAAAATAAATCAAACTTATCATCTTATGAATATGTATAAATCATAAACCTAATTATAAAAAAATTCAATTTTAATAATCTAACATAGATTAAAAAAATAACTTATGTTTATCAAAAACTCAAAAATCTAAATATCTAACATAGATTTAATAATAGTAACTAGTAGATCAAAACCCTAATTTTTTTATAAAACATAAGAATCTAACAATATGATTAAACCCCAAAATCCCATAACGTAAAAAATATATTTAATTCTTAAAATAAATAATAAATCAAAACCCTATTTTTATTAAAAGCTCAAAATCCAAATACCTAAGCATGGATCTAATAAGTAATAGGAAAATCAAAAGATAAAAAGAAAAGATATATTAAGTACCTTAATCTCGCTCTCTCTTTCTCTCTCTGTGCCGAATAAGATACACGGCCGCACACCCTATGATCTTTTTCTTTTTCTTTCACCCTAACATATATATATAGGAGATTATGTGCCCTAGAACAAAGTCATATGCACTGTTCACGTGCATGATTTTTCCATGCATTGTCTCATGGGCTGGACCAAACAAGGCCCACACCCAACAATATATTCCTTCACACACGTACCCACCTATACATATTTTTTTTTTTATCAAATCTAATATCCTATGTATCTAATAATGATCAAACATTCGAATTTAATTGAAATGCATTTATGTAGGCAATAAATATATATATATATATATATTTAAATAAATAAATAAATAAAATTTTAAATTAAAAATTACAATCAAATAATATTAAAAATTACAAACTGAAATGGACCCATAAAGATACACTAAATGGACCAAAACTTAAAAACACAGAAAATACATTAATTTTAATTCAAATATCTTATTTATATATTTAAATCAAATATATAAATAAGAGAAAATGCACAGGTGTTACACATATAAATATATGGGCGCGTCTATCCCCAGAGGGATTCACTTGGTCGTCACTTTAAGTTTTGGACAATCAAATTTGATCGCCTTTTCAAGTAACTTGGTCGAACAGAGTTTGTGAAAAAGTTTATAATTTTTTTTCTTGAAAACCTAATCCTATGTCGTGTATCCTCCTTGGATCCTTCATGTCACTCTAAGTCTGAGTTTTAATGTAGGAAGAATCAATCATTATTCTTAAATGTAGAACATATGAACAATTTTTTTACATAAGTGGGGACAAATTTTTAAAAGTTAGATATAAAATGTGTTTATATCAACTAGTATATTTTTTTATCAAACAAAGAACCGCTTAACCATGAATTTAAACGAAGCTTAAAAATGATATATATATGTCTAATAAGATAATTTTCTATAAAAATTTAAATTAATTGAAAGTACACCTACTTACATTTTTTCAGTCACTTCCCTGCTGTTTAGCTAAAATAATAAACGTAGAATATGATGGATAAACTAAAAAATTTATTTGTTTACAAAAAATAGACAGATATAGCTATGTCAAAAATATGTAATATTTTGACCATGTTCGACTAAGTTCGATTGTTGAAAATCTGAAATGGAGACCAAGTTCGGTCGTCCAAAACCTGAAATGATGACGAAGTTTGGTTACCCAAAATATGAAATAGCGACCAAGTTTGGTTGACATGGATTGGTGGGAACAACCAAATATCGTTTTTTTTTTTTTGGATGATAGGTTAAGGGAGTCAATTGATGGGGATAAATGCGCCCTAAATATATTGTTAAAGAAAATCCACTAACATGATGATTGAACTGTTCCCATGAACCAACATGATTAAAGAAAATCGCCTAACATGATGATTGAACTGTTCCCATGAACCAACATGAAAATCTAATTTTGTGTATCATACGTGTGGAAACATAATTATGATTTATGATCAAGCTTCAAGTATACTCTCTAGGTCAATTGTCATGATATCATACAGTTAAGCTCCAGTGTCACACCAAAGGGGCAACAGACTTTTGCCTTTTGACCTAAATGAACTTCTCCATTGCATGCCTTACTAGATAAGAGCTTCGAGCTGTCATTAGTGAGGAAAGGATTGGTCAATTCGTACATTGTCAATGAGTGCTGTTATATAGCATTTTTCAACCTAGTTTTCAATCTCATATATCTCGTTATATATGTATATATACTCACTATAATAAGAGATATCTCGTTAAAAATGTTTTATATTTTTTATAAATGAGTTAATATAATTCATTATTTTATTTATATATACACTACATTTTTTATAAAATCATATACTTCATTTGATGAGATGTACTATTTTTTAAAAATAAAACCAAATACAGACAGGATATGGGATTGAAATAGAGACCGTGTGTAAGATTATTCATTGTTCATGGAAGAGTGCTATTACACTCAGTTAAAAAGTCCGACCATATCTCAGACTCAACGTCAGACTGCCGATGTGGAATTTTTTTTTAAAATGCCACTTCAGCTCCCCGAAAAAAGCAGTTGAAAAATTTCCCCCAAAAGTTCCAGCCCATTTTGTTTGATCCATTACTCTTTCATCCCTCCTTTTTGGATCCATTAAAAGCATTTCATTTACTGTTTCTTTCTCTCTCTCAAACTCTGCATCAACCACTACAGACCAGCCATTGAAGGGGGTGATAGAGAGGTATCACAAGGAGCTCGACCCTGCTATCCCCACCGCCGTCCGTTTCGATGCTCGCCGACGTGAACTCCCAGATCTCCTCAACCCTGCGGTCCAATCCGACGGTGTTGAGCGTCATCAGGCTCCTATCCATCGATGATAACTTATTGCAGATGGTGGTCACAACCTGTTTGATGAAATGAATGAGTGAAATTGTGTTTGTTTGTTGTAGACGGATGCGCAGGCGGTGCTAATTGGGGAGATGGAGAACCTGCTGAACATGGCGGAGACGTTGGTAGTGGAGAAGGAGAAGAGGGTGACGCGGTCTCTATTGGAGATCTCCGTCTAGGGGTCTCTGAGAGACCTCGTCACTGCTTTAGCTAATGGTGGTGAAGACGATGATTCAGATTTATTGAGATTATGATGGGGCTTTTGAAGATGTGTTGCTATTTTTTTGATAAGTGAAGTTAAATTTTTTTATCTGTGATTGTGATCAATGTTTGCTTTTTTTATGTGTTGACATTCTTACTGTTTGAATTTGCGTGTGATACGTGGATTTTGTCATTCCATTGGATATTTTTTGTTGTTAGAGGATAATAAACATTAATAAGTATATATCTGATCTAAGTAGGTATATACTTGTACAAGAAGGTATATAACTCATTGGATGACAAATAAAGTACTTGAGACTTGGAACTATAAAAGGAATTCTATATAAAGTCATTCTGCCTTGGGGTAAAAGAATATGCTTGGATTTGGTATTAAATTAAATATCAATGATAATCTTGTGTGTAATGCTGAGGTGCTCTCTTAGGTTTTCAAATACAATGTTTAACATTCTGAACTTAGCTATTTGTATTAAATGTGAATAAGCATTTAACAAATTTTGATGGCACATGCAATGTTTAATTGAGCATATACCTCGATAGGTTCATAAACATTTGAAGTGATTGGAATTACAACCATACCAACTAGACGAGGAATCTGACATATGGATGACATCACAAATGTAGATGTGAACAATATGGTTATTTATAAGAAGTTGACTTATTAATTCAATCTTGCGTGGACATTTCTTCAAGTTCCATAAGGTGATTTTTATGTTTTGAACTTGACTATTTGTATTAAACGTGAATAAGTATTTAACAAGTTTTTAATGGCGCATACAATGTTTAATTGAGCATATACCTCGATAGGTTTATAAATATTTGAAGTGATTGGGATCACAACCACATTAGCTAGATGAGGAATTTGACATATAGATGCCATCACAAATGTAGAATTGAACAATTTGATTATTTACTTGTTTAGATTTTATAAAATTCATCACCCATGAATCCAGTGGTAATCATAGCACGCATATATTTTGGTGTTTTGGCTCCCTTGGTTTGGGTTGGGCTGTTCCTCCTTTCTCCAAGTTTCACCGCACGCTATATCGATCCGATCCAATTGATTTAATATTAAAATATTTGAATTATGAAGCCATGTGCTAAAAAATTTTGAAAGATGGAAGAAATTTATTTCATACTAAAATATTTGATTTATGAAACCAATATTGGACGAATAATCCGTAAAGTGGTATGTACTAGCCTAATGTAAGTATATAGCAATAAAAAAAGATGTATGCTTATATAGCACGAAAGTTAATTTTCAACATAGCATATTTGGATGAATTTTTGAATCAGCAATGTTTATTTTCAAAGATATAAGTTAAGATTAACAACAATTGAAATATCAAGTCATTGAATAAAAGACAACGATTTATGAAACCATATGCTATCAAAAGAAAATAAGAAAATAAAAACAACAAGACCCCCTCCGCCCCCAAAAAAATTACAGGTTATATTTCAAGGCCATCACAAACCGCCTTCATCTGCGGCCTTGCCTCCGGGTCCACCTCCACGCACGCCATCGCCACGTGGAACGCCACCACCACCTCCTTCTTCACCCTCACCTCCCCAAACAACCTCGGGTCCACCACCTTCGACAACGTAACGGCCCTCCTCATTGAGGCAGTGGAGGAAGGAGAGGCCGGGGAGGTAGTCGGAGAGGTTCTTGGAGGAGAGGGAGAGGGAGACGACATGGAGGGAGGCAGAGAGGTTGGAGTAGGAGATGTTGGACCAGTGGCAGGGGTCGCCGGAGGAGTCCCAATCGGAGAGGGCGGAGAGGGGGTCAGAGATGGCAGATTTGAAGGCGAGGAGGCTCAGGCCGTCGGAGGTGAGGGCGGCGGCGATGGCGGTGAAGGAGACAATGAAGATGACGAAGATGAAGTGGTGGTTCTTCATTATCATCATTTGGTTTGCATTGATTTTTTGGGTTTTATTTCAAATGCAGTCGAGGAATTTTGAATTTCAAAATTCAAACCACTCATTCGGGCCCGCCTAAAGAAACGAATAAAGAAAGGAAAAAATGCCACGTCACCAAGTCTCCCCACATCGGATCCTACGTGGAGTCTGAGAAAATGACCGAGAACCAGTCTGAGTGTAACATTTTCCTTCATGGAATGAATGGTCAAAGGGCAGGGCCCATTATTCCAAACTCAGAAGTGAGGAACCCATTTCTTTTACACGGGGGAGGGAGGGGGGGGGGGGCGCAATTGAAAACCCATTAGAAGTATGATTTTATTTCAAATAGCTTAACAAAATATTGATTCTTAGAGAACTCACTTTCTTTATTTTTTAAAAACCATATTTTTTGTATTTAAAGTTGAAATATACTTTTTAATTAAGTATATATGCTTTTTCGGAATCATTTAAAAACTTCTTTGGACTTTTTTTTATTTCATCAAAAGAAAAAATTCAAATGGGTTTTCAATCGACCCCATAATCTAGTTTACAGTCTCGCCTAAATAGGGGTGGACCTCAACCCCCCTCATCATCTTGTCATGTTCTAAAAAGAAAAAAAAAACATGTATTCTCATGCACCATAATGGCATGATAAGTTCACAAAGTTTTTGATATGAACATACTTTGTTGTTTAAAATGACAACATTAGGAGGCTTTGACAAGTTCATCTGAGACATTTCATGCATGAAAAATGATATGTTCAACCCCAGTTGCTGTCCTATTCGCAGTACACACCTTGTTTTTTTAAAATCATATATTTTCATATTAAAGTACATGTTTTTATATGAAACGAAGTATATATTGAGATACAAAAAAAATCGTTTTAAAAATATAATCTTTTAGCACTATGATAGAACTTCATACATTACGATAACGTAGTATATATTGTGTTATCATAGTGTATGAGGCAACAAGCGGACTATAAAACGGACGGTGTATCAATGCTCTTTCATCGACTATATGAGTAAGATTTTAAAAAATAGACATCCTCTATGGAGGGGCAAAAAATGACGTACCGGTCTTCGGGTCCTCAAAATTCGTCCGCTTCTGTCTCCTCCGACGGGTACCGTTCGATTGCCGACGATCCTCATCCTTGAATGGACCGGACTCGAGGGCGGTTCGGATTTGATTTGATTTGGACTGAAGCTGATGTGACCTCTAAGGCTGCCTCCATACCCTTATAAAGGAATCAAGTCAGACGTAATTCCTCTTTTGGTGTGCGAATCTATTGGGAAAAATCCCTTCCTCAATAGGGAGAATTGATTATCTATTTATATTACTTTGGTGGGTGCCCTAGAATCAATGATAGTTCTCTCTCTCATCGGATGGATGGGAAGAGATCCTTGATTTAGGTGATCCAATAGATGTATATTTAGGGATTTACATAATCAGTAATTGATTATCCCTGATAAATACACATATTTTGTTTGAGATTCATGGAATCCATTAATTATATTTCCAAATCTAACATATATTGTTGGGATTTGGGAATCAATTATTGATAACTCCAAATCTAAAATATATGTTGTTAGGATTTTAGGAATCCTCAATGATGGTCCATAATTAAAAATGTATATTGTTGGGATTTGGGATATCAGTCAAGGATAGTTCCAAATCAAATAATAATTTGATATCTTTGCAAATATGATCTCAAAATCATATTTTCTGTTGGGATTTGACCCCAAATCCTACTTGATATTTTATGGTGGTCGGATATGAAGGGTAAGACGGGCCGGATCTACCCATAGTGGGCGATCCGGATCGTGGGCCCTCGTCAATTCGGTTATGGGCCATTGGTACGTGGAGCATAGTTGGTGAGCCTCATTTTTGGGCCCTACACTTTGTAAATGGGACTTTTCAATAGAGGTTAATTGATATAGTCATGTTCCTAAGATAATAATCATTCTCACAAAAAATTGTCATACAAACGGTTAAACTAGTCAAAAGAAGAATGAACATATAATAAGAAATTAACTTCAAGTATTTTTTCAGTCCTAGAACTTTTGTAGCATATGCACATATTAGGTACTTCCATATCTTTTTAGTTATGTAATCCATTTGATTTCCTGTTGTATATTATTATGCATTATGTATACACAGTTATTAATTCATTGTACATTATCATGTCTTGTAGATTATTATGCATTTATGTATCCTATTAAATTTCATACACACATAATTACTTAACGTGTACATATGGACATTGGACAATTAAATATTTTTCTCTTTACTTTGAAGTCCTTGTTTGACCATTGGCCCCCCCATGTTTTAATTCCTGGGTCCAACCCTATGCCTATAGTCTTATATACTTGTAGCCTCATATACCTTGACGCTATCCAACAAAATATATAAATCTCATGAGATGGGGTATATAATTTTTTATTGGGAAAAATGCATATAGCATCCTCAAAATTTGTGGATATTCACATCAATCCCTCATTTTATAACTCTCTGATTTTTATCATGGTTAAACAATTAAGTCTGACCTAATTTTCTATTTATTGGTAAAGAATATTATGAGAATATTCTGTAACTTAACGGTTGTCTCAAATTATATATTTATATAATCCTTAAGAATTAAAAATTCAAAATGATCCCTATAAATGACCAAAATACTCTTGCTCACCTAAAAACTATCGAATAATAAAAAAAACCTTCCACAGGATCATATTTCCAATCAATCACTTAAAAGCATCTATAAATATAAATGAACATATATAAGAAATATTGAGTAAAAATAAATTGATCTACTAACACCAATATGAATACAAATATTAGACACCCATATCAAATTATAAACATTAAAACAGACTTTATGTCTCCCTCTCTGATTAAGATTCTGCGGACTTAATTGAGGAAGTATCTGAGGAGGAGATCTACTCCACCATTAAGCAAATGAAAGCCAATAGGAGCACATACGGATGGGTTCAACCCTTTCTTCTTTAGATCCTCTTGGGACGTGGTGGGAAAGGATATGGTCCAAGCCATCCAGAAATAGGGTGCTTACTGAAACAATTGAACCACTCTTTTATATATGCTTGGTCCCCAAGACTCCCAATGTCAATTCCATGGACAATTTTCGCCCAGTCTCTCTATGTGATACAGTCTACAAGATTATTTCAAAGATCTTGGCCTCCCATCTCCAGCGGTTTCTCCCGAAGCTGATTAGCCTCAATCAAACAACCATGTTAAAGGGAGAAACATCTCCCATGGGATTCTTGTGGCACATGAGTTGGTAAGATACCTCAGCCATGGTGGTGAGATTGAAAGGGCTGCAATCAAAATTGAACTCAGGAAAGCTTTCGATAGTATTCGGTGGCCATTCATGTATGAAATTCTTCGTGGAATGCGCTTCCCCACCTGCTGGATTGACTAGATAAAAGAATGCATTGAAATGCCCAAGTTTTCTATGATTATCAATGGCTCACCGAATGGGTTCTTTGGTGGTACTTCATCATGGGAACCCCTTATTGTCCCTCCTCTTCATCTTGGTTATGGAGGCTTTCACGGTGCTCATCAATCAAGCTGTTTCTAAACTACGGTTGGGCTATACTTGAAGCAAAAATTACAAGTTTCACACCTACTATTTGATGATGATCTGATCATATTCAGTGATGGATCAGCCCACTCGGTAAGCAGACTTAAAGCGCTCTTCGAAGATCTTGCAGCATGTTCAGGGCTAAATCTCAACTAGTTGAAGTCTCAAGTCTGTCTCAACCATTGTTTCCCCAATGCCCAATCCTTCCTTCACACGATGAACATTGTAGTAGGCACTCTCCCAAATAGGCACTAGGGCTCCCCCTCACAAACAAGTCTCTGTCCCACTCGGCCTGCCTACCGTTTATTGACAAAATCCAGAAGCATATTGTGGGTTGGAAAAGGCACCTTCTCTCTTTTGTTGGAAGGGGTGAACTAGTGAAATCAGTGCTCAATTCCTACCAAGTACCAGCCGCTTCTCTTCTTCCAAAGAAAACAATGAAGTCCATTGAACAAATCTTTAGAGCATTTATATGGGGTGGCCCGACCTTGAGGAAAAGGATGCATCACATTGAGTGGAAGATGGTCAGCTTACCACAGGGGCCGTCAGCATTAAGTCCCTTAAGCATTCGATGAAGGCCTCATTTGGGTCAAAATTATGGGAGATTGCAACTTCCAAATCTTTCCATTGGGTCTCCTTAATGTCACAAAGATACATCAAAAGTGTTATGTCTGTGTCATTCGAAGCCTTAATTTTTTTTCTCGATCGGAGTCGCTAAAATTTTAGTTTTTAGCTACCTGTGGGAGTTGGAGTACTCTGATTGAAAATATAATGGCATATTATGAGTCTTGATACCGTTTATTACTGCCTATAAAAATTTCATCGAATTCCGGTATCGTTTGAGAAAAATATGCAGTTCCAAATTGCATTCGGGTTTGGTCATTACTGGATTGGGAGGTGAGATTTGATTGTGCACTTCTAAGTGGGGATTTTATGTGCTTTGACCAAGTCATGAAGTTCCTTTGTTGTTTGTGTTGGTGAGGGTTGACAAGTCAACCTCACCTAACACCTTTTTCACCATTTAAAGCCCCAAATGTGACTTTTGTCACTCCTCTCTCTCTCCATCCAACCCTCCTTTTGCTCTCTTTTATCTCCCACACATTTTAGCCCCCATGTGTTTGTGTTTATGTATCAGAGGAGAAGGAGAAGAAGATGTTGCAAGTAGAGGAAGTGCTTGAAAGGAAGAGTGATCAAGGTTAGTTTGTGCATGTGTTAATGTTGTCTTCTCCCTCTCCTCCTCCCCTAGCCCTCTAATGGTTTTCCTCCCTAGATTTCCCCTTTTCATTTGGTTCAGCCATGAAGAAGGGAAGCAAAGATGGAGGTGGTGGTAGTGGTGGTGGCGGTCGAGGTGGTCGAGGGTACACTTGCAAGCCCCTACATCTCCCCCATTCCCTCCCCCTCTCTTTTGGTGAGTTTTCTCTCTTCTTTAATTAGTTTTTATGAATTATTAGGGTGCTTGGGAGGGCATGCATGTGAGGTGTTTTGAGTTGGATGCATGTGGGGGCATGGGGGGAGGGTTTAGAAGTCTGGGCGCGCAGGTCTGCATGCGTAGGAGTGCGCATGCGTGCGCGTAGGTCGGCCTCGCGCGACTGCGCGTGAGTGTGTGCGTCTGCGCGCTGTGCGCGCGACGGGTGGGTGCGGGGCTGCCCCAGGCTGCGTGCGAGGTTGTCCGGGGTCTGTTTGGGTGTGCCGAGGGTCAGCATGCTTGGGTGTGGGTTCCGGGGGGGGGGGGGGGAAGAGGGGCTCGGGCATGCGTGTGAGCTCGTATGTGCGCATGTCTAAGCCCTTTGGCCGTTTGATCATTTTAATTGTATTGTTATGTAGTTTACTCATCCTTTTGATACCCTTACCTTGCAGATCTCGTCGGATAAGATGCGCGACGATCCGGGTATCGGTAAGTGGTTCGGTCCAACCCTTTAGGATGCACTCAATGCACGTAGTCGTGCATCGCACATCCATGGGGCCTTCTTTGCACCCCTATTATGTTAGATATTACATGCTAGGATTGTATAGCTTGTATATTGCGTAAAACCCCCTTTTCTATCATATACTTGCCTATGTATCATGTTCATTTGTGAATTGTTATGTTTGCATGTGCCCTTCTTGTATGGGCATGTGTGATATGTGTTTATATGAATGTATAGAATATGCATGCCTTAGGTAGTCCCAATTTATAGTGCTACCTCCCTACGCTAGTAATATCTAGCATGATTAAGTGTAACGCCCCACATTTACCTAACCGTTTATTAGACGGTAAATGGGTCGCCACTAAATTTAATCCAATTACAAGACCAAAATTTACAGCTCTTTTTTTTTTCTTATATGATACCCATATAATATAAATATAATAAAATCGATAATAATAAAATAAATAATACCGACGGTTTTAAATCACTAATGACTTTACAATATATCAGAGTTTTTGCGGAGACAAGATACTGAAAAGAAAATACATTACAAACCACCCTTGTGGGACCCATCTAAGCTAAAGTAAACACAAATAGTCGATCGCAACTATAATTTACTCTCGAATAGCTCGGAGCAATTTTTAAAAGACGTGAAAAGTCCAAACTTCATCTTAATCCTCAGAATACGCATTACCTGGTTATGAAACAACCAGCCCATATCGAATAGGGTGAGCAATTAACTCAGTGAATAAACCCACTGACAAATTACTTCATATGATAGTTACATATAAAAATAAGGTTTTATGAAAATCAGAATTTCATTTAATAAATATTTTATTTTATTAAATCAATTTAAAATGATGAACTTTAAAAAATATATTTTAATGTGCATGTGGCCCAATCCTTGGCCCACATCAGAGAAATCATGAGTTAAATGATAAAATCATATATATATATATATATATAATTATATTAAAAATAAGAATTTTCTTTAATAAATCAATTTAAATTTATGAGCTTAATAAAATATAATTTTAATACAATCACATGGCCCAATCCTTGATCCACGTCATAGAAATCATGCAGCTTAAATGATATGACCGGGTAGGGTTCTCAATCAGAAGAACCGTTCCCCAAAACAGGTGTGCCAAGCCCCAAGCGACTAAATCGCTTAAAAAACTCCCTCGAGGAGACGTCTGATCTAGAAGACGCTGATGGCTCACCGCAGCCATCACTACGAGAACACCAGCACAGGATGCCCCGGTTGCTGCAGACTCCAAACAAAGGAATCCGTCGCTGTAAGGAATGCTTTACCACACCACTCACCGATCTTGGGACTCTTCGAGTCCTAGACCTTCCTCCCCAATGGCAAAATACTACGGGGGGATTTATTCAAGAAAATATGTCATGATATGCATCTTGATAAAATCTCGTAGGACTAGGTTGTCTCCACTAGTCCTAAATTTTCCAAAAATCTCAAAAGTACCAAAATCCTTAATTCAAATAATTATAAAAAAAAAATAAGCATCAATATATGCGTTTGATTAATTCTTGAAACACGAATAGCATAATTCATGCTATATTAATTGTCATCATAAAGAAATGAAATCATGCAATTTTGTTCAATAATAAAATGCAATTTGATCAAATAAGAAAATGTCCAAATCATGCATATAATATCACACAAATATGATTAGCATGTGAAATTCAACAATATAGAGCAAAAGCTCACATGAAATAAATCAATAGGCCTACTCACCTCGAATGGATCCTAAGTCCGGAGAATGAAACCGACAACAAAATTTTTAACCTAGATAAACCAAATAAGTTATTAATCAAAACCTATAATTTAAGTCTATACCTAATTTCCCTAATCATAATCGACAGGTATAAATCTTTATACCCAATCAGCTAAACTTATCTCATATAAATCATACAAAAAAAAAATAGAACCTAAGAAAAATATAATAGAACCTAAGAAGAGGATAAACACCTATCAAACATATAACTAGTCACTAAAAAACAAAACCAGAAAAGACATAAACCAGAAAAAGACAAAATTCAGAAAATTCAATATAACAATATAATAACAAAATTGATAAAATAATATGAAAACACACTTTTTTTCTATTAAAATAAGCTATTTATTAGTAAAAGTTTAAGACAAATAAAACTTACCATCTTATGAATATGTATAAATCATAAACCTAGCTTTATAAAAAAAATTCAATTTTAATAATGTAAAATAGATTAAATCTTTAAAATAAATAATAAAAAAATACCTTATGTTTATCAAAAACTCAAAAATCTAAATATCTAACATAGATCTAATAATAATAACTAGTAGATCAAAATCCTAATTTTTTTATTTATAAAACATAAGAATCTAACAAGATGATCAAAACCCAAAATCCCATAACATAAAAATATATTTAATTCTTAAAATAAATAATAAATAAAAATCCTATTTTTATTAAAAGCTCAAAATCCAAATACCTAAGCATGGATCTAACAAATAATAGGAAAATCAAAAGATAAAAAGAAAAGATATATTAGATACCTTAATCTCTCTCTTCTATCTCTCTCTCTACGCCTAAAAGGATACACGACCATTCACCCTCATATAAGCCTGTCAATCGGACGGATACGGAGCGGATCTGTCTATATCCGTATCCGTATCCGAAAAAAATATATGAATATCTGTATCCGTATCCGTATCCGACGGATATTAAAAATCGATATCTGTATCCGATCCGAACCTTCGGATTCGGATTCGGATAATTATCCGAAATATCCGAAACCTATAAATAACATATAATCAGATTTTATCTTTGCATCAAACATAATTTGAGCTTGTATACATTAAACAAATTATTTAAATCAAAATAAAGTTCCTAGAAATCTCAAATAAAACTAAACTTACATCTGAAATTAGAACATGTAAATCCTTGCAAATGAAAAAAAATCCCAAACCAAAAAAACCCAAATCAAATCCAAATGTGTGTGTTTTGGATTTGATACCAAATGTTGAATTAAAACCCAAGAACAAACACACATCAAATCTGGATTTAAATCACACTAATATCATATGAATCATTTAGATTTGATCAATGGTTTGTAAAAGAGACCTGGAACACATAATCTAAAGAGGAACTTCAAATAAAACTTTTGAAAAGAAATCCGTATAACAAAAGCCAAATCAGTATAAAAAAAATTGATAATCTGTCATGACTTTGTCACATGAAACCCTCGCAACCTCACCAAATCCTTGCGAGATCCGAAACCGAAGTGCTTCAGATCGAGCAGCCGAGCATCAGAAACCCTCTCTTCGTGTCCGTGAAAGCCCCTCTCTTCGTGGCCTTGAAAATCGGTGAGTGTGTGTGTTTGTAGAGAATGAGAGAGCAGCAGAGAGAGAAGCTCGAGAAGAGAATCGGAGAACCGCAGAGAGAGAATAAACCTAAACCCTAATTGTGTGTTGTGTTTTGTCAAGAGGGAAGCAAAGAAGAGAATGAGAGAGCCGCAGAGAGAAAGTCGGCCATATTTTTGTTTTTCTTTGGTCAAGGAACCCTAAGTGGGTGTTGCCCTATCAACCCTTGGATTTTCATCCGAGGGTTGAAAATAAACCTTATAACATATTAATAAAAAAATTATTAAAATAACTCGTCGGATACGGATATTGTTCGGATCGGATACAGGCATATCCGTATCCGATTCAAAAATTTTCGGATACGGATAATTTTTTCGGATACGGATACGGATTTTTCGGATATCGGATATTTTCTGCATTTTCGGATACGGATTAGGATCGGATATAAATATTTTTTCGGATAATTGACAGGCTTACCCTCATATAAATATATACACTTAGATATCTAAACCTAACGGAAATTATAAAACGACCTCTAAATTATTTTTGATTTACAAATAGGTCCCTATCTGAATTACAAATAGGTCCCTGCAGCATATTACAAGAAATTCACAATTCAAAACTAGATCCCTCAAAATAAATAACAATGAAATCTCAAAACTTAATATTTTGAGCTCCAATATTACTGAGATTATAACCATTTAAAAAGAAAAAATATATATATAAAATTTCAACATGACAATCGGTATTTAAAATTGCAAACTGAAATGGGCCCATAAGGATACACTAAATGGGCCAAAAATTAAAAACACACAAATACATTAATTTTAATTCAAATATCTTATTTATATATTTAATCAAATATATAAATAAGAGAAAATGCACAGGTATTACATTAAGCCTGGGTTAATAACTGGGTGCATACTTAATATTCCTTGGTTATAAGAGTGGAGGATGTGGTATAATTGTTACACCCATCTTGTTGGGGCAAAGCTATGATCAGCGTCCTGAGAGGATGTGACTTTCCCTCTCTCTCGCCTCCCTCTTTGCGTAAACTGAGTAAGTAGATGTGGTTCCTACTAGAGTCAAGTTCATTTGGGAATATTGGCATGTATCTGTTAGTGTGCGAGATCGCGCTTGATCCTTCCCTCTTAAGTTGGTAATATCCGACGCATGTTAGGATATATTTTGTATGTTTGTATGATTAGATACCATGTATGCATATTGTATGATTTGTTGTTTATGATATAAATCCATGTTAAGGAGTACCCCTATAGACAATTATTAGGTTATCGTGCATATGGTTCATGCCCATAACTCCGATATGATTCTCCTTTAATATATATATGCATGTTAAAACTGATTGGGCCTATCTGAATTAGGCGTGGGTACGACCTGCTGTCGGGTTGTAACTCATTAGTTAGAGCGCGAGCGATGTAATTGTCACCCTGCATCCAAGAGATGCACTTGGATTGAATTCAGAGAATTCATTGTTGTATCGGTTTTGTTAAACCGGTGGTTATGACATTAAGTTAGGTCTACCCGTGCCAGGCGTGTGTATGAACCGCCTGTTGGGTTATGCCCATGGCTTTTCTACACGAATGTAGAGGTAACTCCTCACGTCCGAGTGACGCATCTGCGTTGGAGTTCAAGAGCTTCGATATCATCGATATGTGATTATCGAGTGTAGTTGATTTTCCCATAGGATTCGCTTTACGAACATGGGGGTGCTTCCTCCCGACATCGTCATGAGTCGAAGCTACCTGGCGTCAAAGCTGTCCTGTTTGGTGCCACTACTTGTAGGTGCTACCGATGCGTATTGCGGTACACATCTGGCTGATGTACTGATCGTGGAAGGCCGACAGGTAGAGGCTAAATGGGAGAGGGCTACTGGATGATATTGTGAGCATTGAGTCGTTCTCCCCTTTGTTGAATCTGTGTTGAAACTGCCTAACGTTGAAGCTGTCCCGATAGAGGGCTCCCACCTGTAGGTACTACCAATGCGTTCGGCATATGTACTGATCATGGGAGTATACTAGGTAGAGGTTACCAGGGCGAGGGCTACCGGATGATGAAGGGTGTAGAGCATAAAGTGTAATCCCAAAAGTCCCAAGGGTCACCCCTCTGGGGGATAGGGTGAGGATGAGTTGAAGTCACGTCGTCACGTGACCCTAATGTCCATCGATTATACTCTGGGTATGCTACTCCTAACGCTTGAGGTATCATGGTATATCTCTACCTCGTAGCGGATGGGCTCGTTGTGTCTTGTTATCCAGTAACACCATGTGTTATGGCTAACAGTTGTTCCTCTTCGAGCGTCCCAAGAGCCTCCATCTAGGAGTGAGGGCGAGGTATGATCGTGCTGTCGTGTGACCTTGTTATCCTTTGGGTTTCTACCCATGTTTTTCCTTGAAAGGAAATTGCCTTAACATTAAATTGTTGTAAAGGTGTTTGGTTTCTAGCTACTCACTGAGATTGTAGCTCACCTCTCACGTACTGTTTCTTTTACAGGGTCGTTGTTGGGCGTAGAGCTAGAGATTCCCTGTGGCGTGGTGTAACACCTGTGCATTTTCTCTTATTTATATATTTGATTTAAATATATAAATAAGATATTTAAATTAAAATTTGTGTGTTTTTAAATTTTGGCCCATTTAGTGTATCCTTATGGCACATTCATTCACTTTATCGGATTTGCGAAACTCTTAGTAAAGAAGTTTACAATCTAGATATCTACACTTCACATAAATATTGTCATTGATGAAGAAGCTGTCACCAATGTTTGCTTTTCCTCTTGCTTGGTTTAGATCAATGAGGATTAGATGTCTACTAATCTCTACATTCTCAATATTTTTTGTTGTGATGTTATCTTTGGCATGGATTGGTTGTTAGCCTTCCATGCAAGTGTTGATTATTTTTCAAAAGTTATGACCTTTCGTATTCCCGGCTGACAATCGTTCCGCTTTGGGTGTTTTGGTGGATCATATCCAATCATATTCGTCTTTTCTCTTCATGCTTAGAGGTTAATAGATAAGGGGTGTGAACGATATCTAGCCATTATTGTGGATACTACCAACTTGAAGGCCAAAATCAGTGTAACTCCTATTGCTTCTGAATTTCCTGAATATTTCCAGATGAATTGCCCTGTCTTCTCCTGATCGGGACATCGTGTTTTCTAGTGATCTTATTCTTGATTTTATATTAGCCTAAGCTTAGTTAGCCTGTGAAGTTTAGGGCTTAAGTTGGATCATCCTAAGGAGATTATATTAGTGTATATATATATATATATATATATATATATATATATATATATATATATATAAATCATTTGATTATTTTTGTTACATTATAGCCTAAATCGATTAATTTCTTATTAAAGGGGAAGTCACCCATATTTTTTTATATATACATTTTTATATTTCCATAAATTTAGCTGTTACTTTATTTATTTAAATGAAATATTTCAAATCAGATTTATATAAATTGGAATTATATTTTAAGTTTTCAAAGTCAAATTTAAGTAAATCATATCGATGTATTCAATTCTTAATAATTCAAAAATTAAGATATTACTACATCTGCCTTAATTAAGCTCTCTACATATTTGTTACATTAATTTTATTATAATGTAACTATATATATATTTTACATGGCTTACAAATTTACTATGTTGTATATTAAATGGAATGAGCTTTAAATTATTTTAGTACATTATTTATACTTGTTTTTCTTGAAGGTTTTATTTTTATATATACAATATTTAATTTGTTAAATATTTTTCTACATTATGATATGCATATCGATATTACACTCACATCTTGTAAATTAAGATTCAAGTGCATTTAGCATGCGTATGAATCTAACTATATTTTTAAAAGTTTATATTACGTTATTGGATCTTAGGATATCCCACCTGAGTTTTTGGGAGTCCGGATCCGGTCAGTGCCGACTACGGTCAGTTCGGTCAGTACCGAACTGCACCACGTTCAAATCGAACTGCACAACAAATTGTTGGGTATATTTTTTACTCTCTTATTGGATACTGATGATACTTAGGAATTCATATTTTCTCCAATAGTTGATTGAATCCAATAAGAGAGTAAAAAAATATACCCAACAATGGGTTGTGCAGTTCGATTTATAAGTGCTGCAGTTCGATTTGCACATGGTGCAGTTCGATACTGACCGAACTGACTGTAGTCGAGCTGTTAGACCTGTGTAATTTAGAGTCCTAATTTCGATCGGAGTCGCTAAAATTTTGATTTTTAGCTACCTTCTGGGGTTTAAGGATTCTGATTGAAGATATAACTGCATATTATGGGTCCTGGTACTGTTTAGTACTGCCCATAAAATTTTCGTTTAATTCCGATAACGTTTTTGGAATTATGCAGTTTTGGATTGGTATTCGGATTTGATTTTGTTAAAATCCAAGATGAATAGATAAAAATCCGATATTATTACGAGATGTTAAGTTTGGAGATAGCTTCCATATAGAAGTGGAATTGGATCAACTGGATTCGTATATTAAAAGTTATGGGTATTTTTCCATGTATACCCCGAAGTTGAGAAATCCAGGCAGCAGCCCTATAAGATGTTTAGCCTAGATTTTAAAATAGCTGGAGAGGTTATTTGATCTGGGTGTAAACATGAAAGTTGTAGATAATCATCTTATCTTTCCAATGCCACTGGAATCATGCAATTCGGAGCTGTATTGAGGAAGTTATACCCGTTTAAGTGAAGTCTGTCCAGGATTTCGGGGCAGGGACGATTTGGTCGTTTGACAACTCTTATAGATATTTATATGCCCAGATATCTCTCGTCTCTCTCATTCTCGGCTCTCTCTCTCGACCAGATCTGCTGGTGTGAGAAAAATGAAGAGGAGAAATTGGAGGTGGTGATGAAGTCTCCCTTTCCAATGTCTTTGAAGGTGTTGTTTGACAGGAGGTGCGGGATCGATGGTGATTGCGGTGGAGCTGCGGCGTTGGGCGTGCCGGAGCCGCGGATGGACCTCCCGCTCTCCTCGGTTGGGTTCAGCCACGTCTGTTATGGCTGGTGAGAAGGGGTAGAGCTCCATTGCCTTGTGTTGATTGTGTGTGCATGGAAATTGAAAGGGCTGAAGAGGGAGAAACACATGCTCAAGTTGTATGTGTTGTGTAGGTGTGCATGCCACATGTTTGTGGATATGTGTGAGTGAACCAAGTATGCCTCTTCTTCTCCTCTTACCAATGGGAGTCCTCATGCATCACCTAAACTTGTGTTGTGTACTAAAGGGGCGTGGGATTGACGCATTGGTACACTCGAGATCACATAAGAGGTATGCGGGGGCTGCGGGTGCGCGCTCGGCGTGCTCGCATGCGTGCGGAGGCGCGGGAAGCGTGCATGAGGTGCTCGCATGCGTGCGGAATGCGTGGGCAGCATGCACGAGGTGCTCGAGATCGTGCTTGACGTTGTTCGATGCGTGCGGAGTGCGTGGGCAGCGTGCACGGGGTGCTCGAGGGCGTGCTTGGCCTTGCCCGATGCGTGCAGAGTGTGCGGGCAGCGTGCACGAGGTGCTCGAGGGTGTGCTTGACATTGTTCGATGCGTGCGGAGTGTGCGGGCAGCGTGCACGAGGTGCTCGAGGGCGTGCTTGGCCTTGCCCGATGCGTGCGGAGTGCGTGGGAAGCATGCACGAGGTGCTCGAGGACGTGCTTGACGTTGTTTGATGCGTGCGGGGTGCATGGGCAGCGTGCACGGGGTACTCGAGGGCGTGCTTGCGGCGCTCAGACGCGTTCGGAGTGCTTCGTGGTGTCGAGCAGCTTGTTATAGCCAAATGCAACCATTGGATGATCCTTGGTGGATTGATTTCAGGCTTCGGATTCAATTCGTCGCTCTATTGCGTTTCGCGAGCCGTGCGCTCGTTAGGTGAGTGGTTTGATTCCAACCCTTCCGGGAGCGCTCGAGGCACGTAGTCGTGCTTCGCGCTTCCATGGGGCTTATAATTGCACCCTAAATATGCTAGATATCATGCATGCTAGGTTGTATAGCTCGTATATTGTGTAGAACCCCTATTCTACCTTATACTTGCCTATGTATTGTATAGAATATGGCATGACTTAGGTTATTTTGTTAAATTACTACCCTTATTATTAATTGAACACATCTGGCATGTCTAACTTGGGTTAATAACGGGGTGTATGCGTAATATTCCTGATTTAGTACTCGAGGGTTTGGTATAGTTGTTGCACCCATCTGGTTGGGGCAAAACTATGACCCGCTTCAAGAGAGGATGAGGCTTTCCCTCTCTCTCGCCCTCCCTCTTTCGCAAGCTGAGTAAGTAGATGTAGTTCCTACTTGACTCAGGCTTGCTTGGAACTATTGGCATGCACCTGTTGTTGCGCAGATCGCGCTTAACCCTTCCCTTCTAGGTTGGTGTTATCCAACGTATGTTAGGTTGTAATTTGTGTATATTTATCTGTTTGATGCCATGTATGCATGTTTAAGTAGGCCATCGTAGGGTAGTTAATTGCATATTCTGTATATGCCTATTTGGGCCATGAGCCTTGTTTAATGAGATTAGACAAGTGTATGACCTCCTATGGGGTCATACCATGCCTTTGACACTTAGAATAAAATGTCTTCCCCGCATCTGAGTTATGCGCCCTGGAGGGAATTCATGAGAATTCATTGCGCTTATCGGTGTTTGATAACCGATGATGACGGATCCATAGGGATCGTATTCGCGAGTGTCGAGTGTTCTTTCCTTCGTCGGCTCCGAGTAGAGACTGCCCGGCGTAGTAAAGTCCGGTGGAGATCTCCAGATACTACTCATGACGCGTGTTGGTGTGCCCATACAGCTGAGGTAGCAGTCTTGGGAGACTAGTCCGGTAGAGGCCTGAACCCTGTGCACGAGGTAGTAGAGGCCACACCGGGAGAGACTACCGGAAGACGAGTGGAGTAGAACAATCGACCTCTTCCCCAAGAGCCTATGTCACCCCGAGGAGGGGGTGAGGGTGAGGGTGTGGTGGGTCGGCGTTGGTTCGATCTGCCAGTTCGTGTAATTTCCCAAGATCCTATGTCACCCGTCGGAGTGAGGGTGAGGGTATTGCTCCCAAGATCCTATGTCACCCGTCGGAGTGAGGGTGAGGGTATTGCTCCCAAGATCCTATGTCACCCATCGGGGTGAGGGTGAGGGTATTGGCGTGAGTGGGGTGGGCTCGAGTTGATACTCGACCCACCAGCTTGTGTAGTAGGTTTTCCCATGGAGTTCGCGCTGCGAGCAAGTAGTGGTTCCTCCCAATATCGTCGCATGTCGTGGCCCGGATGTTGAAGCTGCCCTGACAGAGGACTCCCACTTGTAAGTACTCCCGATGCATTCGGCGGATGTACTGATCATAGGAGTGTACCAGGTGAGGCTACGCGAGGGTGGACCACCGGACGATATTGCGAGCATGAATCGTTCTCCCCTTCGTCGGATCCATGTGGATGCTTCCTAGGTACGAGCCGCCCTGGGTGGACCCCCACCTGTAGGTACCATCGACGCTGTCGACAGTGTACTGACCGTGGCCGGCTCCAGGTAGAGGCTGCCCGGGAGAGCGCTACCGGATGACGAACGGTGTAGAACAGTAAGTTTTGTCCTTCAAGTCCCTAGGCTCACCCCTGTGGGGGCTAGGGCGAGGACGAGGTATGGTTGCACCGCCGTGTGACCTTGTTAACCGTTGGGTTTCTACCCATGGTTTCCTTGATAGGTGATTGCCTTAGGATCGAATGTTGGTGTTGGTGTTGGTGTTTGGTTTCTGACCACTCACTGAGCTTGTAGCTCACCCCTCGCTTATGTTTTTCCCCAGTTGACGCTGAGTCGGATCCAAGAGAAGAGCTCCCCTGGCGCCATCCGAGTAGGAGACCCGCGTTCGCGTTGGATGTCTTGCGAGTCGGAGGCTATCAGCATTCCCTTTTCATTGTATGTATTATACTTGTGCTTGTGCACGGTATGTAGACTGTTGATGTCAGTTATTGTATATATTGGCTCTCACAGGACAGTTGATTGTGTACTCTAGTCTGTAATATGTCTTTGAATTACAGACTTAGTCATTTGAGCTTCCGCTTTTTGTATATATTTGATGTCAGTTACTTGTGTATTGCCTTTTCTATTGTGGAGTATTTATTTGACCTCGTGTATGGATTACTGATATCATTTATATATTTGCCACGTCTCGGGGACGGCCGCCCTGGGGCGTGACACGAGCACTGACCGGATCCGAGCCCAGTTTTTTGGATACCCTATCTTATGGAACTTAGTTATTTTTATTTATTGTAAATTATTATTATTATTATTATTATTATTATTATTATTAAAACCTCGAGATAAGCCAGTATGAGAGCCATTCATTTGAAGCCTAGGATGAGTTGAGTCAATTAGGATTGATGCATATAGGATTTGTATTCTTATTGGTTGCTACTCTATGGAAGAGCACTATGAGGTGGATGATCGCTCATACTAAATATAGTTGAAGCATGCACACATGAGAGGCATTTCTTAACAACCAATATTTTCAAGTTGTTTAGTGTAGCCATGTTTTCACAATTTTATTATGATGTTTTTCACATTTTGTATAGCATCACGAATTGTTTAATCAATCCGTGAATCTGCATGTCAGTAGATGATTTTCTTATATATATAAATTCTAAAGATTGTAAATATCTTTAGTTTCATCTTGTTGTCATTATTATTGCCCCTGTGTTAACGGTACAAGTTGGATCATTTATGGTATGGGACGTAAATGAACCTGACTTGTACAATTATGTATGAAATTGTTTGATGTGATTGTTTTTGTTATTGTCAATGTTTGCATTGTATTAGTTGGACCACCTATGGTATGAGACATAGGTGGGTTTGACTTATGCAATTGGTTGCTTGTAATGTTTTTGCTTGTTCCGTACAAATTGAATCACCCATGGTATGAGACATGGGTGAGCTTAACTTGTATAATTTTTGTTGTATTATTTGTCATTGCTTATGCTGTATGATTTATAACACCTATGATGTGAAGCATGGGTGGATTTGACATATACATTTAATTATTGTAAATGACTTTTGTCATTGTTGGTGATGTAAAATTTCATCCACCTGTGATTTGGGTCACTATCAGAGTGGCACAACGGAAGAATTGTGGATCTGATTTATTTGGATATTTTGTTGTATGATAGTATGTCGGTATTGATATTTGTTGGAACTTCAATGCAAATAATTGATAGTTTTGTTTGTGCATTCGATTGAATATTGTTTGTAGGGTATAAGTTAGAATCTTATACTATTTTTCACATTATTGAGCTTGTTGGGTGTGAGTCAGACCTGTAACCTGACTTATACAATTATTGAATGGATGTACATTTGTTTGATTGTTTGTGAGGTATAAGTTGAATTCTTATACCATTTCTATATTATTGTGCTTGTTAGGTATTACACGGACGTGTAACCCTACTAGTAAAATGATTGTATTGATGTGTTATGAGTTAGAATTGTAAGACTACTCTTAAAACTATTGGTTGGATGATTGTTATCATTGGATGCCATATATCTTTTATTTTGGGTTATCCCTTGAATTTAGAGGACTAAATTCCTAAAGGGGGGAAGTATGTAACACCTGTGCATTTTCTCTTATTTATATATTTGATTGAAATATATAAATAAGATATTTAAATTAAAATTTGTGTGTTTTTAAATTTTGGCCTATTTAGTGTATCCTTATGGGCCCATTTCAGTTTGCAATTTTAAATATTAATTGTTATGTTGAAATATATATATATATATATATATATATATATATATATATATATATATATTTAAGATCTTCAAGATCTTAAATGGTTACAATCTCATTAACATTGGAGCTCAAATGATTAAGTTTTGAGATTTTATTGTTATTAATTTTAAGGGACCCAGTTTTAAATCGTGAATTTCTTATAATATGCCTCAGGAACTATCTATAATTCGGATAGGGATGCATTTGTAAATCAGAAATAATCTGGGGGTCGTTTTGTAATTTTTGTTAGGTTTAGATATTAGATTTATGGGTGATATATGTTGGCGTGAAAGAAAGAAAAAATGTGCGGCCGTGTCTATTTGGAGAGAGAGAGAGAGAGAGAGAGAGAGAGAGAGAGAGAGAGGGGTATTTACTCTTTTTCTTTTTATCCTTTAATTTTCTTATTATTTATTAGATCAATGTTTAGCTGTTTTATTTTTTAAGAATTTAATAAAAATAGAGTTTTTATTTATTATTTATTTTAAGGATTAAATATATTTTTATATTATGGGATTTTTAGTTTTGATCAAGTTTGAGTTTTAATATTTATATGTTTCTGTTGTTAGATTCTTATGATTTTATAAAAAAACAAGGGTTTTGATCTATTATTATTTTTATTAGATCTATATTAGATATTTAGATTTTTGAGTCTGCATAAACTTAGGGTTTTGATTTACTATTTATTTTAAAGATTAGATCTATGTTCAGATTTCTAAAATATAAGTTTTTAATAATATTAGGGTTATGATTTATGCATATACTTAATAAACTTTATTTATTTTCAAGTTTTACTAATTAATAGTTTATTTTTATAAAAAAAAGTTTTTTCATATTAATTTATGAATTTTTGTTATTTTATTATTATTTTAAATTTCTGGATTTTTGTCTTTTCTGTTTTGTATTTTTTGCTTTGTCTTTTATGGTTTTGTCTTTTCTGATTTTTGTCATTTAGTGTCTTGTTATATGGTAAATAGATTTATATCATCTTCTTAGGTTGTAGTATATATGAAGATGGGTTTAGATTATTGGGTATAAAAATTTATGCCTGATAAATATGGATAGGTAATTAGGTCTTGGGTCTATGGTTGAATTATGGGGTCTTAATTAATAATGTATTTGGTTTATCTAGGTTGTAATTTTTGTTGCGGGCTTCATTCTCTGGACCTAGGGTCAATTCGAGGTGAGTAGGCCTATCGATTTATTTTATGTGACTTTTTCTCTATATCGTTGAATTTCCCATGCTAATCATAATGTGTATGATTTGGATATTTTTCATATTTGATCAAATTGCATTTTATTATTGAATAAAATTGCATTATTTCATTTCTTTATGATGACAATTAATATAGCATGAATTATGCTATTCGTGTTTCAAGAATGAATAAAATGCATATATTGATGCTCATATTTTTTTTAGATAATTATTTGAATTAAGGGTTTTGGTACTTTTAAGATTTTTAAAAAATTTAGAACTAGTGGAGACAACTTAGTCCTATGCGATTTTATCAAGATGCATATCATGACATATTTTCTGGAATAAATCCCCCCGTAGTATTTCGCCTTTGGGGAGGAAGGTCTAGGACTCGAAGAGTCCCAAGATCGGTGATGGGTGGGGTAAAGCATTCCTTGCAGCGGCTGATTCCTTTGTTTGGAGTCTGCAGCAACCGGGGCATCATGTGCTGGTGTTCTTGTAGTGGTGGCAGCGGTGACCCATCAGCGTCTTCTAGATCTGACATCTCCTCGAGGGAGTTTTTTGAGCGATTTAGTCGCTTGGGGCTTGTGATACCTATTTTGGGAAACGGTTCTCCCGATTGAGAACCCTACTCGGTCATATCATTCAAGCTGCATGATTTCTATGACATGGACTAAGGATTGGGCCACGTGATTGCATTAAAATATATTTTTTATTAAGCTCATGAATTTGAATTGATTTGTTAAAAAAAATTCTTGTTTTTTTATATATAACTTTATATATATGTATATGATAGTATCATTTAACTCTCATGATTTCTCTGATGTGGGCCAGGGATTGGGCCACGTGCGCATTAAAATATTTTTTTTTAAAAAAAAAAGTTCATGATTTTAAATTGATTTAATAAAAGATTTATTAAATGAAATTCTGATTTTCACAAAACTTTATTTTTATATATACTGTCACGTGAGATAATTTGTCAGTGAGTTTATTCACTGAGTTAATCACTCACCCTACTCCAAATGGCTAATTGTTTCATAACCAGGTAACTTACCTTCTGAGGACCAAGAAAAAGCTTGAACTTTTCATACGCTTCAGAGATCTTGTCGAGGTAGCACTATTGAAGAATAAATAATAGTCACGGTCAATTATTTGAATTTACTTTAGTTTAGATAGCTCCCACATGGGTGGTTTTGTATGTCTTTCCATTCTAATATTTTATTTCTGTTAAACTCTGATATTTTGTAAGACCATTGGTGATTTAAAACCATTGGATAGCATTTATATTTTATTATCATAAGTATTATTATATTAATATCATTTATTTATATTTTGATTATTATATTTATATTATATTGGTACAAAGAAAAGGGTCTAAATTTTGGTCTTGTATTTGGATTTAATTTAGTAGCGACCCATTTACCGTCCTATAAGCGGTTAGGTAAATGTGGGGCATTACATCACCTAATGGGAGGAGATAGTCTGTGCTTATATGTGAGCACAGCTCTTACACACTAAGACGCGTTTTAAACCCGTGAGCTCATTAGGGGTAAAGAGGACAATTTCTTGATGTGTAAGCCTGGGGCGTTACAATTAGTATCAGAGCCTGTCCATTACGCGATGGTGGGTGTGGGTGGCCCCACACGAGGACATGTGGCCTATTAGGGGGGGTGATTGTGACACCTGACCTAGGCCCAAGAGTCCCAAGAGGCCTATTGATTGGGTGAGGGTGATGGTGTTTAGTCCCACATCACCTAATGGGAGGAGATAGTCTGTGCTTATATGTGAGCACAGCTTTACACACCAAGACGCGTTTTAAACCCGTGAGCTCATTAGGGACAAAGCGGACAATTTCTTGCTGTGTAAGCCTGGGGCATTACACGTGGTATTGCGTGCATGGAGCATTCCGTCCGACGGTTGGCGAGTGCGAGGCTGTCAGCAGTCCTAGAGTCATGTATTTATAAATCGTGCGTGTTGCACATGATTGTGTTTTATTTGGGCTAGACTTGGCTCTCACAGGACAATGATTGTGTATTCGAGTCTATAATAATATTTTGAGTTACAGACATTGTTGATATTTTTATACTTTCACATTTCGATGAGTTATCGGTTATCATTTCTTTGTTAGCCTTGTATGTTTTATATTGGCGTCATTGTTGACCTCTTGTAATGATTATTGACATTATATATTTGCCATGTCTCACGGATGGCCGCCCTGGAGAGTGACAAAAAGAAGTTCTATCTGGAAGGAAATTGATCTATCCGCTCAAGACTGGATCAAACTAGAGGTAAAGTTTCTTATCTTCTCTGGTCTGAGTATCAACATATGGGATAATCCATGGGCTCCAAGGAAAAGGGCTCGCTGATTGTATGCATAACATTTCTGTATTTTTTAGCATTATATATTTGTTTTAAATATATAATGAAAATTTTAATTAAAATTAAGCTTATTCATTTTTAGATTTGGTGGTGGGCCCAAATAAGTCCAATTTGATTTATAATTATAATAATTTTAAATTGATCATGGAATATTTATTTTATTTTTCTGGAGATCAAACTTTTGGATGAAATTTGGTGAAATTCAGAATTCGGTAAGTTAGATTTTTAGGAATATGTGTTTAAGTAATCGAGCTGAGGGATCTAATTGTGAATCCATAATTTCTTTTAATAACCTTTCAAGGATCTGTCTGTAAATCAGGTGGGGACCTAATTGTAAACCCCGAATATTTATTTGGTCGTTTTGTTATTATGACAAAACATAGAATCCCCTATAAGTGATACGTTTTGGGCTAGGGTTTTGATCCATCTTCTCATAACATGTCTGTGGGTAGCTGTGACCTAACCCCACCACTTCGAAGACCACCTTGTGAAGATAGACATCTTCACGTGTTGGAGGAGGATTGGATGGCCCTCTGTGTATCGCTGGATGGTGGTTTGTATGGCCGGATTTAAGGTGAGAAATCATTCTCCATTTGTTTTGTTGATTAATCAGTTTTTATTTATTTATTGAGATATGATGGATCAAGAGATGGCCACTTGTTTGGGGAAGGTCAATTGATTAGGGTTAGGGTTTAATTGATTGTGATTAGGATCTCAAAGTATTTCTTAAGATCTAAATTGATTTTATTGGTTGGATGATAAAATGGCTATTTTTGAGTGACAAATACCTGTATGTTAAATTATATTTTTGACCATGATATATTTCACAAACAAAAATAGGTTTTGAAAATATCTTTTCTACGAATCAAGAATCGTTCTATTCGGAGTTACGGGTAGAAAATTATGATTTTTCAAAGATTTCTATGCAGTTTCCTATAGTGCAGATATTTAACTTAATGACCAAGTTTGATGACTTTAGAGATTATAGGGATCTTAAATGGATGTTTAATGTGTACAAATTGATTTGTTGGTTTTGGTGTTCTTATTAATCTTGGTGACTCAAATTGGATCTTGAATCGATTAGTTGGTTTAATGGGATAAATCAATAATAATTGGATATTAATATTGTTATTTGGATGTAAATTGATTTGGTTTAAGTTAATTGGGTCCTTGATTTTATAGTGGAGCCATATTAGATTGGTCTAAGTATTTATTCAATGATTGATCGATTATATGGGGCTTATGGAATAAATGTATCTTGATTATAATATTATTATGAGTATATGGATCATGTGATACTATTCGGGGTTGGGCTTTCTGTTTGGGCTTTTGAGGTGAGTAGCAAATTATGGGTCTATTAGGCATGGGCTCTTGGGGTTATTGAGCCTAGCGTTGTTGTAAGTTGGTTGTTAGTTGTGTGGGTCGTGATTGAGTGTGTAGCATTCATGCACATGCATTGATTTGTATTGGATGGACCGGAGGTGAGTAAATGTCTCTATTTATTTTGAAACCATAATATATGTATACTTTTTGGCTTCATGATTATTTTCATATATTGAAATCTATCTTGTATAAGTCATATAAGCATGTCATTATCACATAGGTTGATATTTTATTACATATTATGTATTGGAATCATGACATTTATGAAACTGTTGCATGCAAATATACTTGAAAGAATAAGTGGTTTTGATCATGCACGCATCATATCGCCTAGGTGGTGCAGCGTAGGGGCTCAGTCTAGGTGACTACGATCCAAAAGGAACCCAAGTCTAGGTAACTGACTGTGTCTAGGTGACACAATTTCTAAAGCAAAATCCTTGCAGTTAGGTTCCATAGAATCTTTGTGGCGAGCATGCATCTCCGTTGCATTCATACTCATCATATAATTTTGAGAAGATTCTTTATAACATCATGCTTTCCTCAAAAGAGAAGTAATTATCCTTGCACGTTTTGAATGATATCTTTATCATAAGATTTTTATTATTGTACAACTGTTCTACGTGCACTTTTATAAACTCTTTATTTTAAAATATATTATATTATTAGGACACTTGTGTCAATTCACTGAGCGTGTAATAGCTCACCCTTCATTATTTTCTCTTTCCAAATTTAATGACTTAGAGTGATGGATCTCGTGTAGCTGCGGTTGAGATAATGATTTCTGGAGCACTAGACTTTGTATAGAAGGTGTTGGTAATTTATTTGACATGTAAATGACCCATATGTATGATAGTGTGGATATATTTAAATTCATTTGTTCCTGATGTATATCCAGTATTTTGAGAACTTGTGTTGGATTTTAGTCTTGATAATTGATGTATAAATTGGTTGCCCTTAAATTACTCTAATATTTGAGGTTTATGTCAAGTATCGCACCGTCTCCCTCGCCTAAAATACATTTTGCATTCCCAAGCGATACATAATCCACGTCCCCCTCAATGAGCTGTCCATAACCTAGACCGAGGGTCCATTAATGGGCCATTCAGAATCACCCATCGATGGTTCATATATGGGCCATCCATGGCGATACATAATCCACGTCCCCCTCAATGAGCTATCCATAACCCAGACCGAGGGTGTCACGCCCCCAGAGCGGCCGTCCCAAGGGGTGACACGTATACGATACAGAGTATATCAAATCAGAATAATCACAAGGAATAAAAGTTTGAATCAGAATATTCGACAGCGGAAGAGTATATAAAAATAATAAATGAATATTACAAGGCCATGAAACAAATATAATGGCCTTAGAAGAATACACAATCACCGTCCCGTGTGAACACAAGTCATAATTACAAATACAGTTAAATGTATATATCAACAATAACAAAACACCTGGTACAAAAATAACAGGAAGTTGACAGGCTCACCAAATCGCCGAGAGGCCCACAACACCTTCAACAATACACAACTCACCAATCCCACGCAACACCTGGATGAAACCCATAAAAATAGGGTGTAAGCCGATGAAGGCCTAGTGAATGGAACTAACTACAAGACACCTCAAAGTACAGTTCCAACACATCCATAAAACCTCCATAAATAACTATCAAGTATAAGCCGACCAGCCTTAGGTACCATCACAGCAGGAGGCCAACTCACACCAACCTAATCATGTCCCCAGCATAAAGACAGATCCGTCTGCGTCCCATACCACAGGGGATCCATCCCATGCTAGAAACGCTATAAATATATATTATATATATATATATATATATCCTAGTGACTGCATGCCACTACACACAAATGCCTCACAGTTCATCCTGTCGCGCAGTGACTTCTCTTAGGCGACCCATTTTTGCAAATGCATCTGCTTGGCCAACACAGGGAGTATCACTCCACCCGTCAAGTCCACCAGAGCCTGACCGCATCACAAACCACATCAATGGATCCTGCCCTAGACTCCATCACTTTGTGAACAGAGTCGATAAACCCAGTATCTTGGCTAAGGTTCTCCGTCATCCAACCACTCTAACGCGTAGCTGATTTGAACCATCGGATACCGTGGGCGTCCAGGATGAACCTTGAAAACACTCCCTCGTGAAGGACACCCTAGAGTTTACCCTCACCTTAACTGACTCACACGAAACTTCTAAATGCAAAACTAAACCGTCAAACCCAGTATCTTGGCTAAGGCTCTCTGTCATCCAATCACTCTGACGCGTAGCTGATTTGAACCATCGGATACCGTGGGCGTCCAGGATGAACCTTGAAAACGCTCCCTCGTGAAGGACACCCAGAGTTTACCCTCACCTCAACTGCAGGTTCGCACTCACGACTTGCAAGAACTACCATAATCAACCCATCCTAAACAGGCTCGACACAAATCGGTCGAGGACCTACGATGTCACCACAATAAGCAACCAGATCTGACCTACGATCAGATCCCCTTACCCCTAAACGATGTCTCTAACCAGATCTTTAGGCAAAGATCTAGAAATCATGCTGATAATATATATATCAGCCATTAACAAGGCTAGACAACCATTAACAAGCCTAGACAGCTATTAACAAGATAGACAACCACTAACCAGGCTATATATAGAACATAAAAAGCAATTGAAAAAGTAATAGATCATAATCATACATTCAGGATGATAATATTAAATCATCCATCTAACTACACATTCCAGGTATAATTAATGTATCGGCATGTGAAAAATGTAATATAAATACATATATGACAAGTAATCATGCAATCTCAATTATAATTTACTTAACCATGTCATGTTATCATTTAAGGATGCCACCATAGTCATGCATACATGATTAATAGCATACCATAAACATGACTATGTATGGAACTATATTATTAGAATGTCAAGTTAGATCCACTCACAGATACAATCATTCCATCCCGCGAAGAATCGCGCGCTTCGGACAGTCCAATGGTAATGTCATCGCTACTGGACTCGTGGGAGTACAACCATTCCCACCACAAGCCTAAACACAAGATCACCACCTTCCTCATATTGAGGAGACCCCTCTGGACAAACAAACATTGCCAACTCAGCCAAGGATTAAAACATCCATGCATAAAAAAAATAATACAAACATATCCTATGTTCCTAGCCAACACATGCCAAATACACCCCATACCTCCAACCACTAAACCAATTATTCCACACCACCAAAAGCTACTCATCCTTAGGCCATCATTCAATTAAATCACCTATAAATCAGCAAGAAACCACACACCTTCACCACAAACAAATCTGGGCAGCACTATAAATCTGGGCAGAACTACAGAAATCTGGGCAGCAATATAACCCAACACTTTGATCTCCACAGCACCAGATACTCATCCAAAAATTCTGAAATAAATCATACATATTCATTGATATGCTAGGATCATAATCCATGAAGACACCATAATCCAATTCAATCTCTAAGTGCCCGAAATAAAATAAATTCAGAAACAGGTCAATTTTTACTCGAATCTGGACAGTCCTTATAAAACAGATCATAACTTATGCCACAAGTAATATAATTACACCAAATTTCATACATAAGATCTACACACATAAATAATCATACCATGTGAAGATACCTTCCTCAAAATATATCTCTAAACATCAAATTCATATGGGTCTTCATAAGACAGAAAATCTGCTTTACTATGACACACAACTCCCAACAACAAGGAAAGAGGAAAAACACATACAACAACACTTAAGCATCCCTTGCTGACCACTCAAAATACTAGATAGGACCACCCATACTTCTTTGAAGCATAAAAACAAACACCTACAAGGCACAAAGGGGAGGTGAAGATACCTTGGGAAGAAGAGAAGATGATGCTCATAAGGGCTTCCACCATCACCATCATACGCTACCAGGTCTACACACACTCCTTCTCACAACAAACAACACACATACATTCAGCCATGATTTCCAGCCCCAAAGGACACAACCAACACCAAATAAAGATGAAATGCTAAGAAATAACTTGGATTTCACTCACCCCTATGAGCCAACACCAAACTTTCGCTTCTCTTGGCTTCTCTTCATCGAAACCCCCTTGAAGCAGCCATGACAACCCCAAGTCACAGCAACAGCATCAGCTGTAGCAGCAGCAGCAACAGCAGCAAAAAGGAAAAGAAAGCCAAAACAGCCAACAAAGAAAAGAAAGGAAAAGGAAAGAAAAACAGGGGATTCACAACAATCTCCTCAATCTTTTCCTTCCCTCTCTTCTCTTCTCTTTCTCTGTTGGAACCCCTAAAACAATATGAGCAGAGACCCCCTTTTATTCCCCCAAAACAACACACTTATAGTGCGGTGAAATGACCAAGCCGTTCCTGACTAAAAATTCTGGACAGCCTTCACTAAAACAGTCATAACTCCTACAATATAGCTCCAAATTGCATAATTCAAACTCCGTTGGAAAGCTAAGACGATTATCTACAGCTTTCATTTTTAAGACAATCTCCAAAAACATCTCTAACCATTTCGAATTATGCAATTAACATCAAACATGGCTGCTGCCAGACATTTTCTATCCCTAGGGTATAATTGGAAAAACACTCATAACCTTTGCTACAGGAATCCAAATGATCTAATTCAACTTTTGTATGAAAGCTAACTCAAAATTGAATGCCCCATAATAAAATCAGATTTAAACTACATCATCTTGGGCATTAACAAAATTAAATTCGAATCATGACAACCAAACAACTTACGATATAGCCTAAGCATATATGAACCTAATGCAGTTCCAAAGAACAATAATATGAAATAACACATATAATTGTGCTATCCAACCACCCAAACATATAAAAGAATAACATAGGCCTAAATATAGGTCCGGGGTCTTATAGAGGGTCCATTAATGGGCCATTCAGAATCACCCATCGATGGTTCATGTATGGGATGTCCAGAACAGTGAAAACCCCAAATCCTCCCCCCCGCCCCCCAAGCTTAAAAGTGACATCTCATTCCTTCTAACCCATACATAAACACTTTGAAATTTTTCAAAAATAATTTACTTATTTCATCTTAACAAAACTTATTCGTTAAATTGATTTGATTTGAAAATAAGTTATTTGAAAACATAAAAAAACATCGATAACACGATAAATAAAATTGGTAAATACTAAGAACTGAACATACTCAATAAAAACCCATTTGAAATCAGCAAGGAATAATATATTACTATACCTAACATTATATACTTCTATTTTAAACTCTATATTTAAAAGGATTCACAAAACATGCATATAAAACTAATTAAATCTCATTCAAAATTCCTTGAAAACCATAGATCTATCATATACAGAAATAACTAATATGGATCTATGTTAAAACTCTATAAAAATATATATAAATTCAGATCAATGAATATATGGATCACTGCAAGACATTAGACGATTCCTAAACACGATTTCTACCTTTAACAAACAAATCCTGATATATACATAATCCTATTCATTTTACATGAAGACTTATAAAATATCTTGAAAACCTCATAATTCCATAGCGCTATAATATAAAGATCCAAAAATCATTTAAGCTATATTAAAATTCATGAAAACCCAAGAAAAAAAGCTCATAAAACCACCCAATATGAAAATACACATGCGAGACCTAATACCATCATCTAGTACTTCGTAAAACAAAAACATTATGATTTCATGGCTATATCATAAGGATCCAAAATTATACAAAAATATTAAAAAATCATGAAAAAAGCCTATCTTTTATTGAAAAACCTCAAACATCTGAAAATACATATGAAGGGCTTCTAAGAGGATCATTATCAATAAAACAAAATACTTCATATATCAAGACGAATACTTACAAAATTCCCTTACTCGCACTCCTTTCCTGGACTCCTCACAAACGAGCACCAAAACAAAAGAAGAGAAAAGAGGGACCTTTTTAGGGTTTCGGTGGAAAAGAGAGAGAAAGAGTAATTAGATACTCTATACACGTGGGGAACAACAAACCGACTGTATCCCAATCATATCAACTATGAAATAATGCATTAAATCTTTCTAAAATTGAAATTTTTGAATTTGAAACTACCTCCAAGTTGACGGCACCTTTTGAATTTGAAACTACCTCCAGGTCGGCTGTCCTCGAGACGTGGCAAATATGTAATATCAGCTATCAAGTATAAGAGGTCAACAATGACTCCAGTAAATAACACATAAGCTGACAAAGCAATGATAACTGATAACTAAACTGAAAAGTGGAAGCATAAAAATACCAACAATGTCTGTAACTCAAATAATATTGTAGATTTCGAATACACAATCATTGTCCTATGAGAGCCAAATCTAGTCCAAAGAAAATACAACCAGTGCAACATGCACGATTTACAAATACATGACTCGAGGATTGCTGACAGCCTCGCACTCGCCAACCACCGGACGGAACGCTCCACGCACGCAAGACCGCGCCACATGGAAGCTCTAGCTCCACGCCCAATAACGCCCTTGTAAAAGAAACAGTACACGAGGGGTGAGCTACAAGCTCAGTGAGTGGTTGAAACCAGACACCATTACAATAATTCAATACTAAGGCAATTTCCTTTCAAGGAAAAGCATGGGTTGAAACCCAACGGATAACAAGGTCACGCGGCGGCGCGACCATACCTCGTCCTCGCCCTCGCCCTCGCCCTCGCCCTGACTCCCGGAGGGAGGTTCTTGGGAAACTAAAGGAGGAACAACTATTAGCCATAACACATGGTCTTACTGGATAACAAGACGCAACGAGTCCATCCGCTACGAGGTTGAGGTATACCTCGATACCTCAAGCGTTAGGAGTAGCATGCCCAGAGAATACTCGATGGGTATTAGGGTTACGTGACGACGTGACTTCAACTCATCCTCACCCTAGCCCTTGGAGGGGTGACCCTAGGGATTTTTGGGATAAAACCTTATGCTCTACACCCTTCGTCATCCGGTAGCCCTCTCTCGGGTAGCCTCTACCTAGTATACTCCTATGATCAGTACATTAGCCAAACGCATCGGTAGTACCTACAGGAGGGACCCCTCTGTTAGGACAGCTTCAAAGCCAGACAACTTCAACACAGATTCAACAAAGGGGAGAACGACTCCATATTCGCAATATCATCCGGTAGCCCTCTTCCGTGCCGCCTCTACCTGTCAGCCTTCCACGATCGGTATATCAACCAAATGTGTACCGCAATACGCATCGGTAGCACCTAGGAGTGGTGGCACCATACATGACAGCTTCAAAATCGTGTATCTTTGACACATGACGATGTCGGGAGGAAGCACCCTGCATTAGCAAAGCACACCCTATGGGAAAGTCAACTACCTCGATAATCACATATCGATGATATCAAAAAACTCTTGAACTCCTACGCAGATGCGTCACTCGTACGCGAGGAGTTACTTCTACACTCGTGTAGAAAAGTCAAGGGCATAACCCAACAGGCGGTTCATGCACACGCCTAGCATGGGTAGGCCTAACTTACTGTCATAGCCATCGGTTTAACAAATCTAATATAACGATGAATTCTCCTGAATTCTATTCAAGTGCATCTCACGGATGCAAGGTGGCGATTATATCGCTCGTGCTCTAACTAATGAGGTACAACCCGATAGCGGGTCGTACCCACGCCTAATGCAGATAGGCCTCATTAGTTTTAACATGCATATATATATATATATATATATATATATATATATATATATATATATATATAGGGATCCGATTACGTGCGGTGTGCGGTCGGTGCGGTGCGCGATCACGGGCCGTCGATCACGGGTCCATCGCATCGGACGGTCGGGTGCGATTCACGTCGACCGTTGGATGCGATGGACCCGCGATCGAACGGCCCACGTCGTAAACCGCACCGACCGCACACCGCACGTAATCACGACCATATATATATATATATATATATATATATATATATATATATATATATATATATATATTAAAGGAGAATCGTATCGTAGTTATGTGCACGAACCATATGCACGATAACCTAAAATTTGACTATAGTGATATCCCCTAACATGGATTTACATCATAAACAACATGCATACAAGCTATGGCCTACCTAAACATGCATACAAGGCCATTAATCATACAAATATACAAGATATATTGTGACGCCCTACATTTACCTAACCGCTTATAGGACGGTAAATGTGTCGCTACTAAACTAAATCCAAATACAAGACCAAAATTTACACCTTTTTTTATTTATACCAATATAATAACTATAATAATCAAAATATAAATAAAGGATATTAATATAATAAAACTTATGATAATAAAACATAAATAATATCCAATGGTTTTAAATCACCAATGATCTTATAAAATATCAGAGTTTAACGGAAATAAATTATTAGAATAGAAAGACATACTAAACCACCCCTGTGGGAGCCATCTAAACTAAAGTAAATTCTAATAGTTGACCGCGATTATTATTTATTCTTCAATACTGCTACCTCGACGAGATCCCTAAAGCGTATGAAAAGTTTAAGTTTTGTCTTGGTCCTCAGAAGATGAGCTACCTGGTTATGAAACAACCAGCCCATATTGAAAAGGATGAGTGATTAACTCAGTGAATAAGCCCACTGACAAATTACGTCACGTGACAGTATATGTAAAAATAAAGTTTTATAAAAATCAGAATTTCATTTAATAAATCTTTTATTTTATTAAATCAATTTAAAATCATGAACTTTTAAAAAATATTTTAATGTGCACGTGGCCCAATCCTTGGCCCACATCAGGGAAAACATGAGAGTTAAATGATACCATCATATATATATATAAAGTTATATTAAAAATAGGAATGTTCTTTAATAAATTCAATTTAAATTAATGCGCTTAAAAATATATTTGAATGCGATCACGTGGCCCAATCCTTGGTCCACGTCATAGAAATCATGCAACTTAAATGATATGACCGGGTAGAGTTCTCGATCAGAAGAACTGTTCCCCAAAACATATGTGCCAAGCCCCAAGTGACTAAATCGCTCAAAAAGCTCCCTCAAGGAGACGTCGGATCTAGAAGATGCTGATGGGTCACCGCTGCCATCACTACGAGAACACCAGAATAGGATGCCCCGGTTGCTGCAGACTCCAAACAAAGGAATCCGCCGTTGCAAGGAATGCTTTACCACACCCCTCACCGATCTTGGGACTCTTCGAGTCCTCGACCTTCCTCCCCAAAGGCGAAATACAACGGGGGATTTATTCCAGAAATATGTCATGATATGCATCTTGATAAAATCTCCTAGAATTAGGTTATCTCCACTAGTCCTAAATTTTTTCAAAAGTCTCGAAAAGAAAATCTGTAATCCAAATATTATTTCAAAAACATAAGCATCTGAAAATGTATTATGTTAATTCTTGAAACATGTATAGCATAATTCATGCTATTTTAAATGACATGATGAAGGAATCAAATTATACAACTTTATTCAATAAGAAATGCAATTTGATCAATATGAAACATATCTAAATCATGCAATATTATCATAATATAAATGCATGGATATCACATAATGTCACACAAATATAATTAGCACGTGAAATTCAACGATATAGAGAAAAACTCACATAAAATAAATCGATAGGCCTACTCACCTCGAATGGACCCTAGGTCTGTAGAATGAAGCCCACATCAAAAATTACAACCTAGATAAATCAAATAAATTATTAATTACAACCTATAATTTAAGCCTAAGCCCAAGACCTAATTACCTATCCATAATTAATATGTTTAAATTTTTATACCCAACAATCTATGTACCCAAGACTCTATTTTGAAACTTTGGTACAAGTTGTTACCCTCTAACTTTTCACATAATCACGAGACATTTAAAACACAAGGGATTTATTAAAAGCATGCCAAATAAAACATAACCAGGATCTAAACATAATTCATCCTAAACGCGGATGATTACATACAAAATGAACTAAATTCAAACATCCAACTGTTTTTGCTGAAAGGGACTAAGAAAACTACATGCCAAAGAAAATGCTTATTCAATCCACCTAAATGCAACGAAAATAAAACGCAGCTACGATCTCCACCACCAAGATCAACGATCACCAACGACTATCCTGAAAGTTGGGGAAAGAGAGGTGAGCAACCATACGCTCAGTGAATGGACCTTTGAGGTCCCAATAATAATTGTTATCAAAATATAATCTTTAATACAACATCATAAGAAATATCATAAGAAATAATTTGCAACATATAATAATAAGATATTTGCAAATACAATAATTTATAATAATCCAAACTTATAGAAATCTCATTCCAATGTATATTCTTCAAATCTTATCAAATACATGATGCGTATGAATGCAACGGACACGCATGCCCGTATGATGGCACCTAGCCATAAGGATTTCGCACAAGAAAACGTGTCACCTAGACACATGTCACCTAGACATAAGTCACCTAGACTTGGGTCCATTTTGAACCAGGGTCACCTAGACTTAGCCACCTAGGCTGCGTCACCTAGACGAATCCGATGCATGCATGATCACATTTTTTTTCTTTTCGATAAAATGCATGCAACAGTTTCAAATTTAATAATATTTTCAATACGATACATACGAAGGCATCAGCCTATATAATGTGACATGCTCGAGTTGTACATAAAATAACATTTAAAATCATTCTTTAAAACCATTGAAATTACATAGGAGACAAGACCCACTCACCTTAAGGTCCAACCACAATCCAAAACAACTCTAGTAGGTCTAAGGTGTTATATATATGTCACTTTTTAGCCTATAGGTAACCTTTGGGTCAATTCTGGCCATTTTCGAAATTTTCTTTTTCGATCGGAACCGCTAAAATTTTGGCTTTTTAGCCATCTGCGTGAGCTAAAGTACTCTGATTGGGAATCTAACTGCATATTATGAGTCCTGGTACCATTCTGTGCTACCCATAAAAATTTCATTGAATTCCGGTAACGTTTGGAAAAAAATGCAGTTCCGAACCGTATCCGGGTTTTCTTCGAAACTGCCTTGTTAAGTGGAATAGTGAATAGATATTTTTGTGAATGTGGTGACCATGGGTATGCTCACCCCCCTTTGCTTAGTGATGAAGAAACCAATGGGATATTTGTTGGGTTTGTGGGTGATTTTAAACCTAACCTTACCTCCCTCTTTTTCACTTCTCATTACCCCCCCCCCTCATAATGTCTACGACTTCTTTGGCTCTCTCTCCCTCTCACACACTCTCTCCCTCTCTGATCTCTGTTTTGTGTGGGTGTTGTGTGTGTTGTTGTGGAAGGAGAAGAAGAAGAAGCACAAACAAGAAGAGGTAGAGTTGATTTAGTTTTCCATTGTTGTGTTCTCCCTCTCCCAAGTTTCCTCTCTTCCCCCCCCCCTGATTTACCTGTTTTTCCAGCACAAATAGGGGCTGAGAAGGGGCTGTTGTGAGGATGAGAGGATGGTGGTAGTGGTGGTGGTGGTTGTGTCGATTTCGGGTGCGTGAAGGGCCCGGGTCCTCCCCTTGCACAACCCTTCTCTTGGTAAGCCTTTCTCCCCATCCTTGTATGTGTTTTCTCATGGGTTTTGGTTGTTGGGGGACCTGGTATGCCTTATGCATGTGTTTGGGTGTATGTGGGGTGAAGGAGAGTGGGTTTGGGCTGTTGGGCGCGCGCGCGGGGCTGTCCGCGCGCGTGCGCGCGCAGGAGGGCCAGGCGGACCTGGCAGGCGCGCAGGCGCGCGTGTGCGCGTGCGCGCGGGCGCGCGAGCGCGTACGCGTGCGGGCGACGGGCGGGACTGTGAGCGGGCGCGGTCAGGCGCGCAGTGCGCGCGTACGGGTGCGCGCGCGCGGCAGCGCGTCTGGGCGCGCGCGGGAGAGCGCCAGGGCGCGCGGGCAGCGCGTCTGAGCGCGCGGACGGGCGCGGGAGCGCGTGCACGCGTGCGTGCACGTGCGCATGTGTGCGGGGGCCACGCGTGTGGCTGCCCGGGGGCTCGGGTAGGTGTCGGGGCGCTCGGATATGCGTGCGTACGCGCGTACTCGCATGCGTGCGAGCCCGTATGCATGCATATCTAAGCCTTTGGCATTTTTGGGTAATTTTAAGTGTTGTTATGTAGTTTATTTACCATTTTCGTTACCCTTGCCTCACAGGTCTTGGCGGGCGGTCGCGCGACGACCCGGTTTACGGTGAGTGGATCAATCCAACCCAGTTGGGAGGCGTTCGATGCACGTTGGAGTGCATCGCCCTCCCCTGGGGTACCATAACTGCATATAACTCGTCGAATATTGTGTAAATGTTCACATAGATGCTTGTTTTGCTAGGACTGCACCCATGTCATGATCGGATGTTGAATGTTAGGTATTATGCATCCATGTATAAGGAATAAAAGCCGTCCATGCTAGATAACGTGTCTCCTTATTTGAATAACCCTGATTTATGCATGTCCCCACCTAATCTAATCTAATTAATCACATAAAGAGGCATAAGTAGAAGCATGCCGTAGGTAATAATCATGTCTTGTATATTAATTAACTTGAGGCGCTTCCATGATTAATCTTATTATTTGTTAAGAATAGATGCATGCTTAGGTCTTATGTTCTTGCCTAATGAAATTAGGCAAGTGTATGACCGCCCACGGGGGTCATACTATGGCATGGACACTTAAAATGAAATGTCTTCCCCGCATCTGAGTTATGCGCCCCGGTGGGAATTCGAGTGAATTCATTACGCTTATCGGTGTCTGTTAACCGATGACGACGGATTCTTTAGGGATCATATTCGAGGTTCGAGTGTTCTTACCTTCGTCGGTGCCGCGTAGAGACTGCCCGGCGTAGTAAAGTCCGGTGGAGACCTCCCTGATACTACTCATGACGCGTTGGTGTGCCCATACGGCGGAGGCAGTGATCGTGGGAGGCTAGTCCGGTAGAGGCCTGAACCCCATGGGATGCTCCTGGGAACTATCCACGACGCATGTTGGTGTGCCCATATTGCAGAGATAGGGACCCGGGAGGCCACCAGGTAGTAGGGCCACATCGGGAGAGACTACCGGAAGACGAGTGGTGCAGAACAATCGACCTTTTTTCTTCCGAGCCTATGCCACCCCGAGGAGGGGGTGAGGGTGAGGGTGTAGTGGGTCGGCGTTGGTCCGACCGACTAGATTGTGCAATTTCCCAAGACCCTAGGTCACCCTTCGGGGTGAGGGTGAGGGACTTGTTGGTTGTTTGAAGTTATATGAAGTATGATACATGAATTTTTTCATTCACTGAGCGTGTGGCTCACCCCTCGCATATGTTTTCTCCAGTTGTCGCTGATCCGGATCTGAAGGAGGAGCTCCCTGAGACGCGATTCCAGTAGGACACAGCGTTCACGTTAGACATCTTGCGAGAGAGAGGCCCTCAGCATCCCCCATTTTCTTGTATGTATTTCTACTTGTGCTTGGGCACAGTGTATTGGTTGATGTTGTCTTTTGTAGTATATATATTGGCTCTCACAGGACAATTTGATTGAGTACTCTGGTCTGTTATATATCTTTGAATCACAGACTTAGTCATTTTGCTTCCGCTATTTTCGTATGTATTTGATGTCAGTTACTTGATTTCGCTTTATCGCCTTTGACATTGTGGTGTATTTATTGACTTCATGTACGTATTACTGATATCATGTATATACTTGCCACGTCTCGGGGATGGCCGCCCTGGGTCGTGACATAAGGCAACCTAACCCGACCTGTAAACAATACAACTAATCATAAACTATACATATTGTATGAAACCTGAGGGTATCCGAAGACACAGAACCCGATGGCTCCCATAGGGGCCGTCCGAAACAAACCCGACAGCTCCCTTAGGGGCCATCCCTTAATAGACCGACGGCTCCTATGGGAGCCGTCCCAAACATTCCCGACGTCTCCTACAGGGGCTGTCTCGCGACAGATGCACAAAACCCTAATATATATATATTTTTTGTAAAAACTTTTAAATCTTCTACCATTGAAAACAAAACACTATTCGTTTAACATGGTGTAAACAGAAAAGAACCCATATCGAAAATCAAATCATGCGTACGAGAAATCCAATTAAAACCAAATCCAAAAACTCTATATACTTTTTGTTAAAATAACCAAATATCTTTGACATTTATATATACAGTTATGAGTCATGTAAACGATGTAAATTAGCAAGGATATATATATCAAAGATCAATCGTGTGCAAGAAAATCCAATTAAAAACCCTATGTTTAAGGATTCGCAAAACCTGTAATTAAAACCAATCAAATCTCATTTGAAAATTTCCTCAAACCTAGATCTATTCATATTATCAAAAATCAATATATAATATATAAAATGGTACAAAACATTAAGGAGATAAATCAAATATTGTATATAGAAAAATCGATTCAAAATCCTAACTTATGAAAAACGGCAAAACATCAATAAAACGTTAAAAGCACTTGATATACATAAAGATCTAAATATGATATATAAAATCCTTTGCAAACCATGAGAAATACCATGTCAGTGTACCTAACATGATATCCTATTATCTTTATCTTAGACCCTCTAAGGATTTATAAAACATATATAAGAGTGATACAAAATTTATCCATAAATCTTTGAAAAATCATAACTTTTTTTATCCGCAACTCCGAATCGGACGATTCATGATTCGTTGGAGAGATATTTTCAAAAACTATTTCTGTTTGTGAAATACATTTTTCTTAGAAATGACCCTATCATAGTAAAAAATACGATTAAATGTCCAAGTATACAAATTTACCCGAAAATGACTCTTAAATCATCAAAACTATAAAAACTCAAGTTGAAACACAAGAGATCAACAAATCTGAAAATACACATTTGTGGATTAATAGCATCATATAAAACTTTATAAAACATCACAAAAAATTGACATATCATTGGTATAATACAAGACCCGAAATCATATAAAACTTTTAAGAATCAAGAAGAAAAACCTATTTTTTTTGTTTGAAAAGCCTAAACACGAAATCATAAGAAAAGAACTTCTAAAGAGAATCTTTATTAATCAAAACTCTTTATAATCAGAGGGTAATACTCACAAGGACCCTTGACTCGAACCCCTTCCCGAGCTTCTCAACAATGGTGCTGAAAACAAGAGAAGAAGAAGATGAAGACGACTTGGGTTTTAGGGTTTGAAAATTTCTAGGTTTTAGGTTTTAATGCAAAGATAGCGGAAAAGAGGGCATATATAGGCATATACACATGGGAGACAAAATATGAAACTATTATTTTAAATTAAATCCCAAATCAATTTACTTGTTTGTTTCCAAAAACGGACCAAATTTTAAAAATATGATTTATCTAAATAAGAAACCAGTAATCCAAATTATTTTCAATCAAGACACTTGTTTCTTTCCAAAAATGGATCATATTTCAAAAATATGAGTTTTCAGATCGACGGCTCCTATTGCAGCCGTCTCCTAACACCATTGACGGCTCTGATCACGTTCGTCACCCAGAAATCTGACGACATTTGTTGGATCCGTCACAATACCGACGGCTCCTATTGGATCTATCGCTACTTCCTCTGCCCGACCTCTTGGCATAGTTTGGCCCCATAACTTGATCGATACTCATCCGATTTATGATCCATAAAAAGCGTTGGAAACCTAACAGAATAAAGATTCCAACCATACCTTAACTTCTGAATTTGGAGATATATAAGTCCTCCAAAACCTTATAGAAATAAGATCCAATGCACAGAAATGAAGAAACGACTAGGAAAAATCACAGTTGTTACAATCTAAGCCCATCCATATATACCACAACCTAAGAAGTAGATTAAAAACCTATTTACAATAAAGCCAGACACTAAAGGATGAAACCAGAAAATACAAAACTAGAAAAGACAAAACAGAAAAGACAAAAATCCAGAAATTTAAAATAATAATAAATAACCAAAATTCATTAAATAATATGAAAAACCTTTTTATTCTATAAAAATAAACTATTAATTAGTAAAAATTGAAAATAAATAAAGCTTATTAAGTATATGCATAAATCATAACCTTAATATTATTAAAAACATATATTTTAGAAATCTAAACATAGATCTAATCTTTGAAATAAATAATAAATCGAAACCCTAAGTTTATGAAGACTCAAAATCTAAATATCTAATATAGATCTAATAATAATAAATAATAGATCAAAACCCTTGTTTTTTTTATAAAATCATAAGAATCTAACAATAGGAATACATACATATCAAAACTCTAACTTGATCAAAAACTTAAAATCCCATAACATAAAAATATATTTAACCATGTAAATAAATCAAAACCCTAATTATTTTTTTAAAGAAAGACTAAATAACCTAAACATAAATCTAATAATAATAACTCAAAAGAAAATCAAAAGCTAAGAAGAGTACCTCTCTCTCTCTCTCTCTCTCTCTCTCTCTCTCTCTCTCTCTCTCTCTCTCTCTGCCGAATAGGATACACAACCGCAATTTTTTTTCTTTCACCCCAACATATATTTAGATATCTAAAACTAGAAAAAATTACATAACGACCCCTGGATTATTTCAGATTTACAAATAGGTCCATATGTGAATTACATATAGGTCCCTAGAGTCTATAATAAAAATTTCAAGATTCAAAACTAGGTCCCTAAAAATCAATAATAACATGAAATTTCAAAATTTTATCTTTTGAGATCAAAAGTTTATAAAATTGTAACCATTTAATATCTTGAAAATCTTCGAAAGAAAATATATAAAATTTTTAACATTAACAAGTAGTATTTGAAATTGTAAACTGAAATGGGCCCATAAGGATACACTAAATGTGTCAAAACTTAAAAAACACACAAAACACACTAATTTTAATTCAAATATCCTAAAATATATACATAAGATAAAATGCACAGGTGTTACATACTTCCCCCTTTAGGAATTTAGTCCTCTAAATTCATGGGAGAACACCAAAAAAAAAATATAACATCCAATAATAACAATCATCCAACCAATAGTTGTAAAAGTAGTCTTACAATTCCAACTCAGAACAACATCTATACAATCATTGCACCAGTGGTTTACACGTCCGTGTAATACCTAACAAGCACAACAATATAGAAAATGGTATGGGAATCCAACTTATATCCCACAAACAATATTCAATTGAATGCATAAGCAAAACTATCAATGATTTGCATTGAAGTTCCAACAAATATCAATACAAGTGACATACAATCATACAACAAAATACTCATATAAATCAGATCCACAATTCTTCCGTTGCGCCACTCTGCTAGTGACCCAAATCACAATGAATGAACTTATACATCAGAAACAATGACAACAATCATCAACGATTATTTACAGTAATATCTGTATAGGTCAAATACACCCATGCCGCATATCATAGTTTTATAACTCATACAGAGCATAAGCAATGGTAACATTACAATAAAAATATACAAGTCACGCTCACCCATGTCCCATACCATGAGTGATTCGATTTGTACGGAATAAGTAAAGACATTACAAGCAATCAAATGCATAAGTGAGGCCCACCTTTGTCCCATACCATAGGTGGTCCAACTAATATAATGCAAACATTGTCAATAAGAAAAACAATCACTTCAAACAATTTCATACATAATTGTACAAGTTAGGCTCATCTATGTCCCATACCATAAATGATCCAACTTATACCGACAGCATAGGGGCAATAATAATGACAACAAGATGAAACTAAAGATATTTACAATAGAATTTAATTATAAGAAAATCATCCATTAACATGGACATTCATGGATTAATTAAATTATCCATGACACTATACAAAACGTGAAAAACATCCTAATAGAATTGTGATTACATGGCCATATTGAACAACTTGAAAAATATCGGTTGTTAAGGTACGCCTCTCATGTGTGCACACTTCGACGTATGTTTAGTATGAGCGATCATCCATCATATAGTGCTCTTACATAGAGTAACATCTAATAAGAATTCAAATCCTATACGTATCAATCCTAATTGACTCAACTTATCGTATACTTCAAAGGAATGACTCTCATATTGGCATAACTCGAGGCTCTAACAAAAATAAATAAATTTACAATGAACCAAAATAACTAAGCTCTGTAAGATATGGTATCTAAAAACTCAGGTAAGCTCTTAAGATCCAATAATGCAATCTAAACTCTTAAAGATATAGCTAGATCTATACGCATTCTAAATGCACATGAATCTGAATTTACAAGATGCAACTGTAATATCGACATGCATAGCATAATGTTGAAAACTATTTAACACATTAAAATTTTTGTATATAAAAATAAAATCTTCAAGATAAACAAGTATAAATAATGTACTAAGTCCCCGTTTGGATAGCGGAATTGAGTTATTCTGGATAGATAACTATGCCAGTATAGATAACAAATCTATATGAATAAGAGATTTTCTGTTTGGTTGTGTTTTTTTTATTCTCATTGGAAAACGTAAGAATAAAGGTTGAGTTGTTTGGTTGATAAAGAATAAAATATAAATAAAGTGTAAAAAAGTTGATTTGACATGTGGGCCCTTTGATGTATAAGAGGTGTTGATAGGTGATTTGATGTGATAAGATGTAAAAAGTTGATTTGACATGTGGGCCCATGAGAATAGATAAAGTGAGTATAGCTTATCCTAGGGGTTACTTAGAATTGTTATACTCTCTTATACTCATTTAAACTGGCTTAGTAATACCGAGTTATACTCTGCAAGCAAACAACCATTTTCCTTATCCATTCTTATACCACCCTTATACCACCCTTATACCTGCCTATTCCGCTTCCCAAACGGGGCATAAAAGAATTTAAAGCTCATTCCATTTAATATATAGCATAATAAATTTGTAAGCTATGTAATATATATATAGAGTTACATTGTAATAAATTAACGTAACAAATATGTAGAGAGTTTAATTAAGAAAGAATTAGTAATATCTTTATTTTTGAATTATTAAGATTTGAATACATCGATATGATTTACTTAAATTTGACTTTGAAAATGTAAAATATAATTACAATTTATATAAATCTGATTTGAAAATTTTCATTTAAAATAAATAAATATGACTAATAGCTAAATTTATGGCAAAATAAAAATGTATATATATAAAAAATATGGGTCACTTCCCCTTTAATAAGAAATTAATAGATTTAGGCTCTAGTATAACAAAAGTAATCAAATAATTATATATATATATATATATATATATATATACACTAATATAATCTCCTTAGGATGATCCAACTTAAGCCCTAAACTTCACAGGTTAACTAAGCTTAGGCTAATAGAAAATCAAGAATAAGATCAATAGAAAACACAATGTCACGATCAGGAGAAGACATGGCAATTCATTTGGAAATACCTCAAGAAATTACGATACAATAGGAGGGTCACTAATGAAGGCCTTCAAATTGAAGTAGTATCAATGATAATGGCTAGATATCTCTCACATTGTTCATCTAGCAATCTCCAAGCATGAGGAGAAAAGACGATTCCGATCGGATATGATCCACCGAAACCCCCAATGTGAAATGGTTGCTCGTCGGGAATACGAAAGACCACAACTTTTGAAAGACAATCAACATTTTATGAAACGCTAACAACAAATCCATGCCAAAGATAACATTAAAACCAAGAATATCAAGAATGAAGAGATTAGTAAGCATCTAATGCTCATTGATCTGAACCAAGCAAGAGGGAAAACAAACCTTGGTGACAACTTGTTCACCAACGACAATGGTTATGTGAAGTGTAGACATCGAGATTGTAAACTTCTTTACTAAGAGTTTCACAAATCCGGTAAAGTGAATGGACCCCAAAAAGAACATACACCGAATAACCTGAATCGAGACAACACTACAATCCCTTATTGTCATAAAAAAATCCTAAATGAAATAACAATCATCACAAATAATAAAACATTTTTTTCTAGACACAACTCTAACCTAGGCTCTGATACCAACTGTAATGCCCCACATTTACCTAACCGCTTATCGGACGGTAAACAGATCTCTACTACTGTCACGACCCAGGGCGGCCGTCCCCGAGACGTGGCAAGTATATATATGATATCAGTAATCCATACACGAGGTCAAATAAATACTCAACAATAGAAAAGGCAATACACAAGTAACTGACATCAAATATATACAAAAAGCGGAAGCTCAAATGACTAAGTCTGTAATTCAAAGACATATTACAGACTAGAGTACACAATCAACTGTCCTGTGAGAGCCAATATATACAATAACTGACATCAACAGTCTACATACCGTGCACAAGCACAAGTATAATACATACAATGAAAATGGAATGCTGATATCATATATATACTTGCCACGTCTCGGGGACGGCCGCCCTGGGTCGTGACAAAAGTTGGTATCAGAGCTGCTGCCTGGATTTCTCAACTTCGGGGTATACTCGGAAAAATACCCATAACTTTTGATTTACGAATCCAGTTGATCCAATTCCACTTCTATATGGAAGCTATCTCCAAACTTAACATCTCGTAATAATATTGGATTTTTATCTCTTCATCTTGGATTTTAACAAAATCAAATCCGAATATCAATCCAAAACTGCATAATTCCAAAAACGATAACGGAATTAAATGAAAATTTTATGGGCAGTACTAAACAATACCTGGACCCATAATATGCAGTTATATCTTCAATCAGAGTCTTCAAACCCCAACAGGTAGCTAACACTAAAATTTTAGCGACTCTGATCGAAATTAGGACTCTAAATGACACAGGTCTAACATTCTCCCCCCCCTTAGGAAATTTAGTCCTCGAAATTTAAGGAAACCCCAAAGGGAAGACCGAACGTAGAAGTGTCACCCATAGAGTCCCTTGGCTCCTGAGTGGTCCGGGCACCCAACTAGTGCTACCACGCCCTTTAACCGAAGGAACGGTCTGGGAGCAGAGCCTCTTCTCATATCGGTCCATGGTCTCGATCAACTGCTCCCCGAACGACAAATCCTGCTCGAGGATGAGCGGCTCGAACGGAATGACATGAGCATGATCGTGGACATAATGTCTCAGCTATGAGACATTGGATGACGTCACAGGCACGAGTCAGCCACGGGGCAAGGCTTCATGACAGCCACCTACCCTAATCCACTCAAGGACGAAAACCGGTCCGATGGAAGGCCGACTCATCACTCCCCGAACGTCGAAACAGAGGATGCCCTTAAACTGGGACACCCTATGCCAACATGGTCGCCGAACCCGAAGGTAGGCTCCTGGCGACAATGACCTGCGTAGCCCTTCAAACGGTTCTAGGTGGTGCAGAGGCACGCACGAACCATCTCGGCCACCGCAAGGTCAATAAAATAACTTGTGGCCACTCCAACTGGCGCTCAACAACCGTCCCAACACAAGGGAGGTGTAAAACTGTGCCCGTAGAGTGCCCCTTTTTCCATTTCATCTGGATGCTCGAATGGCAGTCGTCTCACAGGCAGACCCCTACCCAAAGGGTGGTGCCTCATCCAACTGCCCCAAGTCAAGCACGCAGGCAAATAGCATGTCCTCCAAGGCCTAAATCGTCCTCTTGCCTGGCTGTCCATCGGTATCGAAACGCTGTACTTAAAAGGGAGGCTCGCGCGAAAAGCCTGCCAAAGGCTGCGCCAGAACCTCGAAGTAACCCACGCGTCTCAGCCCGAAATAGCACCGACTGGAGTGCCATGAAGACAAACAATCGCGAAGGCTCAAACCCGCGTCGAAGCGTCCAGAGACTCAATCAATTGGATAGGGAGGAAAGTGCGGACCTAGTCAATCGGTCAATGATCACCCAGACGGCATCGTGACCCGAACGTGACTTTAGCGAGCCCACAACGAAATCCAAGACAACTCACTCCCACATCCACTGAGGATTCTCGACAGACAAACGCATTATAACGTGACGATCCACCAATTCGCCTGAGGGCATGCCAACCAACATCCTCAACGAAGGCTACCTCAGAACAGCCCACGGAGGTCCAATAACATATTCGAGATCCTCGTAGGCATCTGGCGTATTCGTCTACCCCGACGGCAGTACCCAAAATTCGTAGTGCCCGAACGGTCACGAAAGGCCAACTAAAGAATGCCCAACTCCCGGATCTCCAATTATGGTACCCTGCGTGAAGATCGATCAACAGAAAGACACTTGCTCCCAGAGCTGGTCAAAACAGATCATCAATTCGCGGCAAGAGGTACTTGATCCTCAACCCCAACGGGGAGATCGAAATAACTCATGGGACGATTAAGTCCAAATCTGCTCCTCGAGCATGGCTAATGCTCATGATGACCCTTACACGCTGAGTAAGCCGCTCGACCGCACTTAATCCGCAAGACACGCAATAGGAGGTCGTCGATTCCCGACAACGCCTAAGCGACGTCATCTACCTGATATGGCGGTTGAGTCCCATCACGAATGCTTAGCGTCACGTCTCCTCATTTACGACCTATGTGGGGGCAAAACGCGACAGTACCTCAAACTGCGCTTCCCATGCCGCCACCAACAGGTCGCCCAACTATAACCGTTGGAACTCCAGCATCATGCACTCAATGGGTAGATTCATCACGGGGAGTCCAAGCTCTCGACGTCATCCAGTAGCACTCTTCCGGTGTGGCCTCTACCTAGTAGCCTCCCATGTCCACTATCTCTGCAATGTGGGCTCCCCAACATGCGTCGTGGATAGTCCCAGGGAGCACCTCACAGGACTCTTGCCTCTACCGGGTAGCTACACTGCACGATGATATATCGAAGCGACTCCAGATATGGCTATGGAACCCTAGTCCATAAGCTATCGCCCACTAAGCTGCAACAAGATGCATTCAATGGTATTCCTTGACTGGGAAAAGAACCTCGGGAGGGCCTCATGAGGTCCCGATATAGGATATCCCGACAACCAAACAAGGAACACGGAGTACCCTAGCCCGGGTCTCAACGCTGACCCTGTAAGGCCCCTTATCCTGAGTAGGAAGGCTAGAAGAAGACATCACCCTTTAATGAATACTACACCACATCCTCAACACTTGAAACTGGTGCCGCACGCAAACTCTATGGTATACCCCCGTTAAACAGAACGGAGGAGAATGCGGTCTCCAACCGATACATGGGGTATCTCTGGCACCACTGGTGGACCTACCGCTAAGGGTATCTACGGGATCGTCACGCGGGCCGCCCGCAGCTCCCGGATCTCTCGCGCCTGCTCAGCCAACGCTCCAGTCTATGCCTCCAGTGCTCTAGTCTGAGTCTCCAGAAGATCCGCCATCTCAGCGTAAGTACGCGCCCACGCTGGAGGCATCCTGCGCAAGTCCTGGCCCAACAGCTGAGAACTCTCAAGTAGACTCCTCGCCTCCGATAGGTTCGTAAACCTCCGAAGCCCGAGGGTGACCACGTCCACGCGCCCGTCTCCGAGGAGGCATATCAGCATCTAAGGAACCAGCATGAGGAGAAAGGACGATTCTGATCGGATATGATCCACCGAAACCCCCAATGTGAAATGGTTGCTCGTCGGGAATACGAAAGACCACAACTTTTGAAAGACAATCAACATTTTATGAAACGCTAACAACAAATCCATGCCAAAGATAACATTAAAACCAAGAATATCAAGAATGAAGAGATTAGTAAGCATCTAATGCTCATTGATCTGAACCAAGCAAGAGGGAAAACAAACCTTGGTGACAACTTGTTCACCAACGACAATGGTTATGTGAAGTGTAGACATCGAGATTGTAAACTTCTTTACTAAGAGTTTCACAAATCCGATAAAGTGAATGGACCCCAAAAAGAACATACGCCGAATAACCAGAATCGAGACAACACTACAATCCCTTATTGTCATAAAAAAATCCTAAATGAAATAACAATCATCACAAATAATAAAACATTTTTTTCTAGACACAACTCTAACCTAGGCTCTGATACCAACTGTAATGCCCCACATTTACCTAACCGCTTATCGGACGGTAAACAGATCTCTACTACTGTCACGACCCAGGGCGGCCGTCCCCGAGACGTGGCAAGTATATATATGATATCAGTAATCCATACACGAGGTCAAATAAATACTCAACAATAGAATAGGCAATACACAAGTAACTGACATCAAATATATACAAAAAGCGGAAGCTCAAATGACTAAGTCTGTAATTCAAAGACATATTACAGACTAGAGTACACAATCAACTGTCCTGTGAGAGCCAATATATACAATAACTGACATCAACAGTCTACATACCGTGCACAAGCACAAGTATAATACATACAATGAAAATGGAATGCTGATATCATATATATACTTGCCACGTCTCGGGGACGGCCGCCCTGGGTCGTGACAAAAGTTGGTATCAGAGCTGCTGCCTGGATTTCTCAACTTCGGGGTATACTCGGAAAAATACCCATAACTTTTGATTTACGAATCCAGTTGATCCAATTCCACTTCTATATGGAAGCTATCTCCAAACTTAACATCTCGTAATAATATTGGATTTTTATCTCTTCATCTTGGATTTTAACAAAATCAAATCCGAATATCAATCCAAAACTGCATAATTCCAAAAACGATAACGGAATTAAATGAAAATTTTATGGGCAGTACTAAACAATACCTGGACCCATAATATGCAGTTATATCTTCAATCAGAGTCTTCCAACCCCAACAGGTAGCTAACACTAAAATTTTAGCGACTCTGATCGAAATTAGGACTCTAAATGACACAGGTCTAACAACTACACTTAATACAAATAGATTACAAAAATTGAACTATTTTTTTATATCAATATAATATAAATATAATAAAGCCGATGATAATAAAATTAATAATATCCAATGATTTTAAATCACCAATGACTTTACAAAATATCAGAGTTTTTGTAGAGACAAGATACTAAAAAGGAAATACATAACAAATCACCCGTGTGGGAGCTATCTAAACTGAACAAACCTAAATAGTCGATCACAACTATAATTTATCCTCAAAGAAATTTTTGAAAGATGTGAAAAGTCCAAACTTCATCTTAATCCACATAATATGCGATAACTGGTTATAAAACAACCAGCCCATATCGAAAAGGATGAGTGATTAACTCAGTGAATAAGCCCACTGACAAATTACCTCACGTGACAGTATATATAAAAATAAAGTTTTATGAAAATCAGAATTTCATTTAATAAATCTTTTATTTTATTAAATCAATTTAAAATCATGAACTTTTAAAAAATATTTTAATGTGCACGTGGCCCAATCCTTGGCCCACATCAGAGAAAACATGAGAGTTAAATGATACCATCATATATATATATATAAAAAGTTATATTAAAAATAAGAATGTTCTTTAATAAATTCAATTTAAATTCATGCGCTTAAAAATATATTTGAATGCGATCACGTGACCCAATCCTTGGTCCACGTCATAGAAATCATGCAACTTAAATGATATGACCGGGTAGAGTTCTCAATCGGAAGAACTGTTCCCCAAAACATGTGTGCCAAGCCCCAAGCGACTAAATCGCTCAAAAAGCTCCCTCGAGGAGATGTCGGATCTAGAAGATGCTGATGGGTCACCGCTGCTATCACTACGAGAACACCAGAACAGGATGCCCCGGTTGCTGCAGACTCCAAACAAAGGAATCCGCGCTGTAAGGAATGCTTTACCACACCCCTCACCGATCTTGGTACTCTTCGAGTCCTCGACCTTCCTCCCCAAACGCAAAATACAATGGGGATTTATTCCAGAAATATGTCATGATATGCATCTTAATAAAATCTCCTAGGACTAGGTTATCTCCACTAGTCCTAAATTTTTTCAAAAGTTTCGAAAAGAAAATCTGTAATCCAAATATTATTTCGAAAACATAAGCATCAGAAAATGTATTATGTTAATTCTTGAAACATGTATAGCATAATTCATGCTATTTTAAATGACATGATGAATGAATTAAATTATGCAACTTTATTCAATAAAAAATGCAATTTGATCAATATGAAAAATATCTAAATCATGCAAAATTATCATAATATAAATGCATGGATATCACATAATATCACACAAATATAATTAGCACGTGAAATTCAACGATATAGAGAAAAACTCACATAAAATAAATCGATAGGCCTACTCACCTCGAATGGACCCTAGGCCGTAGAATGAAGCCCATAAAAAAAATTACAACCTCGATAAAACAAATAAATTATTAATTACAACCTATAATTTAAGCCTAAGCCCAAGACCTAATTACCTATCCATAATTAATAGGTTTAAATTTTTATACCCAACAATCTATGTAATGCCCCCGTACCCAAGACTCCATTTTGAAGCTTTGATACGGGTCGTTACCGTCTAACTTTTCACATAATCGCAAGACATTTAAAACACAAGGGATTTATTAAAAGCATGCCAAATAAAACATAACCAGGATCTAAACATAATTTATCCTAAACGCGGATGATTACATACGAAATGAACTAAATTCAAACATCCAACTATTTTTGCTGAAAGGGAATAAGGAAACTACATGCCAAAGGCATAAATATGCTTGTCCGACGGTTCCAATCTATGGACTTTACCTTAAAGCTTTTGGTAAGCGGAATTGTTCGGACGTTGGTTTTCGCTCCCATGTTAATGAGAATGTGCCTGAATTTCCTCCCTCTGAGTTTAGCGGTGATTGCGAGGGGCGTGGAGCGTGCTCCGGTCTTGAACTCAAGGGGGAGAAAGGCGATTAGATTGGGCTCCACGTGGTTGTTTACCGAGTTCATTGTCCCACCTGTATCTTCTGAGGGGTAATGGTTGTTGTAGGGAGATCAAGGTGGGTTGTAGCCTTCACATTCAACTCCTGGGTGCAAGGTTAGTGCGAACATATTATGCAACACCACTTATCTTCGTTTTCATATCTGAGATGCGCTTCTTCCCAGATAGTCAGTATGTGGCCCATGAATGGTAATCAGAGACATTGATATCACAGAGAGCAAATGGCCTGGATGCTGTATAACCACGGCCGCCCCAGCATTAGTGGGTATCTTGTGTCAATGTCAGCCATGAAGCATTCCATCTCGCAAATCAAGGGACCAACTGCCTCGCTTGGGCATCTCTTGGTAGGTGGAGCAAGTCATGATGTTCATTCTTGACACCATGTTGATGAAAATATTGTTTAGTTGTATTGACTGAACTCTCCCACGGACGTGGAGGGGGTACACTCGTAGCCTCTGGTCTGGGAGGTCCTTGTCTGTGAAGGAGATGGTCATTGGGCAACAAGGGTCGGTAACCATGTCAGTGCTTATGGAGGACCCGTCGTCGTTTGGATGCAGATCATCTTCCGCGGGTTCTTCGCTTGCACATTCGGGGACCTTTTTGAACGGTTCCTCTTCTTCTTCTTCTTCCGGATTACTCTCTTCTAATCCGCTCTCACCTTACTCTATGTCGATGAATCCGACCATAGTGTAGATACCTCAATTTTGACTGTCCAGAAAGATGAAAATACTTCAAGTAACACCTGGAAATGACCCACATTTGGGCATCAAATAGAAAACAAACCTCAGAAAAGCGGAAACCATAAACCCTGGTCCAAACCCTAGAAATCCTAAAAACCTGGTGCAAACCCTAGAAACCCAAAACCCTTGAAAGGGGCGGCTAACCCTAACTAGCCGTCTCATACCAGGCGGGTAGTCTCCACTAGCCGTCCCCCTGGCCGACCCCAAACCGCTTCCCTGGATGGGACATAAAGCAGCATTAAATGTTGATCGTTGCGGCAGGTTGTGATCTTTAACCGTCCCATCTTGGCCGATTCAATCCAAGTAACCGACCCGAGCCACTGCTTGTCAGAGATGGGAAGTTTGGCAGGTCATGATGGGGGCGGCTACTAGAAAGTAGCCCCCCCATCTTGGGCGGTTAGTTTCAACTAGCCTCCCTTCACCTGGTCTCTAATAGAAGAACCAGAGAATTAATGAAGTGTCTAATCAAACACACTATTAATCAAGCCATTCTATTACCCCCTGGATATTCCCCTGCCTCTTTTTTACTATAAATAGAGGAGGTCCCAAGCCTTTCTAACACCATCATCAACATAGTTCACCATCATCAACACATATTCACACACCTTCAATTCCAATTCCCATACCCACTACTTGATATCCCTAAAGAGAAAGAGAGAGTGAGAGTCCCATTTGTGAGAGAAAAACCTATTCCCTACACAAAATCACCCTCTCAGTCCACCCTTCAGAACCCAGTTTAAACCCAGCTTAACCTCCGCCAAAACCCAAACCCATGCCCTACCCAGGTTCTGCCCAAATTGACCCAGACCCCGGATGGCTAACCCTAGCTAGCCGCTCCCTACCCGATGGCTCAAACCCACTAGCCGCCCCTTATCTACACCCCACCTACACCCCACTTGACCCAAGACTCCTTTAGCTAGAAGTAGAATATGATTACCTGTTTTTTTTCATCTCTGTGTACGGTATATCTGTGTCTCAGAGCAGATACACCACAAACTCCCCCCACAAGGCGATCAAATCCAACCCAACTTTTCCTGCTTTTTCGATCACACACACATCGGAATCCCCTTGACCTCGTTGACTACCATCATACTAAGACCTTAAGACAGGAGACCCCTGTCAAAACCCCCCAGGCTACTCCCAAAACCCCGTCCACACCTAGTCGCTCGGTCAATCCGAGTGTCTTTTCGTTCACTCCCCTTTCCCCCGCGGATCCAATATTCCCAACCGTTTCTACCCCAGGCCCTTACCAGGTCACCCTAAACCCGGGACAGCTAGGCAGCCCTCCCAGGGGAGAAACACTAGATGAAACCTTCTGGAGAATCCTCTCCGAGACTGGTCCCTCAGCCCCCAAGCACATGTCTCTACATAACCTGAGATAAAACCCATCAGTCCACTTACTGGAGGGATTCAAAATCCCTAAATTCTGCCAGTATAATGGTCATGGAGACCTAGACATTCATCTAACTGCCTTTTATCTAGATGCCCGACTGTTTCTAGATAATCAACCTCTGCTAGTCTTCCTCTTCCAAAAATTATTGGAAGGAGAAGCATTGCAATGGTTCTCCACCCTCCCTGTAGATCACTTGTCGAACTTCTCGGCTGTAAGCGAGAAGTTCTTAGGCTGTTACGGCTACCAGAGGATCAGAACCCCCTCTATTTCGGATTTAACCGTAGAGAGAATGAGGCCTAAGGAGGAATTCGAACAATACGTGTCTCGGTGGCGCACACTTGTCCACCGAACCGGCCTGTAACTCACAGAATGTCTAGAAATTGACATGATGTTACAGAGCCTGAGTCTAGAGCTTCGTACGAGCCTTTCGTACGGAGACTGTACTATGTATCAGCTTCTGATTGACCACCACAATAGGATTTCCCATTGTGCAGCCCTAGTAGTCCATACCCAGTCCCCACCTATTAGCCATAGGGTTTGTAAACCGCCACGTAAGGCGCAGACCCCCATGGTAGAGGGGATTACACAAGTTTCGGTACTCTACCTGAACGGAGCATGAGTTCCTGATCGAGGAATGACTCTGAGATAGTACACGCCCGGTTCGTTCGGATATGCGCTGTCTCGTCAACCAAACCAAAATTTCCCTACTTGATCAGTACCCGCCCCCATGCCGTCACAACAGAACCCGGTAATCCAAAGTTTCCCAGTCCAAAGCCTCATAATTTCAACACAAGGTTGGCCTAGGACCCCTTTCTATTCCACTCTCCTAAGGAACCAAAACCCAACCCCTAAGCAGCATACACCAAGCCCCTACAAAGAGGTTACACCTTCCTATGATCCAAGAGGGTTAAGTAAGAGGAATTGCTATCCACCCCTCCTAGAAACCCTAGGAAACCTCTTCAAGGCCCTGATAGGAACCAATAACCTTCCCCTGCCCACCGCCAGACCTTCACCAATCGGTGCCAACACTGCCCTTTTCTGCCCATATCATCAATATCATGGTCACACTATCGAACAATGCTTCTCATTCTGAGACATTGTTTACGACCTTGATGAAGAAAGGCGGTTAGACTGGGCCACCATCAGGGGACTTAGGAACAACTTGGCTACACCAAAGGTCCAATCGAGTCCACTACCCAGGCAAACCCCAGAAAAATCCCAGCCCTGTAGAAACCAAAACACAAAACCCAAAACTAGCCACAGAGGCCCTCGTAGAAGAGCCAGAAAACCTAAGCTTCGAAAGCATTTACACCATAAGGGCTACCAATCATGAAGAACCACCCAGAATCATTCCAGGTGGCTTAATTCTCCCAGCCCCTGCCCCCACTCTACCAGCCTCTGCTCCCATTCTCCCATCCCCTGCTCCCACTCTACCAGCCTCTTCTCCCACTCTCCCAAGCCCCATAAGGCCTCCCCTCCCTAAACCAATCCCCCGACTATCACCCATCTTATCAGCCAGCAAAAACCCGAACCCATCACAACTACATCCTCGAACCACGGTCGACACCTTGAACCGTCACACTACTAGGGCAGGAAGAATCTTCAACGCTGTCCCCTCTTATAGGTGTCTCGTACCCAAAACGGAAACTGAGGAGCCCAATGTCGGGGATAGGATCGATATCCTCAACCAACTCCAAAAAATCCCCGCAAAAATTTTGATCTTAGAGCTGATCGAAACCTCAGAACATCACCAACATGCCCTAAGAATGTTTCTGGAAAGAGTCCAAGTTGACCCACAAATCTCAACCCTAAGTATGCAGATAGCTTTGGTTTCTGTGGGACAAGGATGATGATAACCTTTAGACCCAAAGAAGAAATCCATGATAAGGTCATCAACACCTCCACCCTGTGCATAACAGTTGACCTCGAGGGGTACCCAATAGATAAAGTTCTAATTGACACTAGCGCAGGGGTAAACCTCATGTCACTACACACTTTTGAACACATTGACGGGCACATAACCACGCTCCACGAAACGGACACCCGTATATTTGCCTATGACAAAACGGCTCGTCGATTTTTTATTTTAAAAGCTTCCGATTAAGAGTAGGACCCCTAGAAACTAGCACCGAAGCATATGTCCTAGAAATGGATTTAAATTATAATATGATTTCAGGGCGTAAATGGCTGGCCTCTATCAAGGGAGTCTCTTTCCCCCTACACCAGTGTTTGAAATTCCCCCTGGGGAATCAAATAATCAAAATAGGTGGAGACACGGTCAAAGGACCCAAAGCCAGGTTCACCGACAATGAGACCATCGCCATAAAAACCACCAACCCAAAGCCCATGGAAACCACCATCCACATTCTAGACTTCCCGGCCAATTGGTTGGATCCCCAAGATCCTCTCCCCAGTACTGCAAAGACAAGCCACCCTAAAAATGAAAATCCTGGCTGGCATATAATGAAGATCATGAGCCACATCCCGGGGAAGGCTTTGGGACTAAAGGATGGGATCTTGGAACCCATCAAGCTCCCGACCTGGTTAGACAAGAGAGGCTTTGGCTCGCCCAAACACCGCACTAAATTAAAGAAAAAATGTGATTGGGGGTTATATGAACATTTCATTAAGGAAACGGCCACGAAACAAGTTGAAGAAGCTACACACCCACACCCCTTTGACCCTGTCCACGAAAGAGAGCCAGATTACCAATCAGGCTAGCTTGACTGGTTATTCCCACACCATGATGAATATTTAAGCACACACTCGCCACCAAATGCTGAAACACCAGCTGACCAAGCGCACTTTCCTCGCAGTGCTCAAGCATTACAACAAAGGAGCGCCAGCTGTTGGAGGAAGGTCGGTTGAGACGCTTGGGCCAATCAAGTAGGTTGTAAATAATAAGTGCCTTTTTTTCTTTCAAAAAAAAAGTTTTCCAAGATTTACTTCTGTACTTTCCTTCAAAACAAAAAAAAAACATTTTCCAAGCTTTATTTCCGTACTTTCCTTCAAACAAAAATGTTTTACAAGCTTTCTTTCCATGTTTTCTTTCAAACAAAAATGTTTTATAGGCCTTCTATCCATGTTTCCCTTCAAACCAAAAATATTTTACAAGCTTTATTTTCATATTCTTCTTCAAAATAAAAATGTTTTCCGAGCTTTATTCCCACGCTTTCCTCAAAACAAAAAGATTTGTTTACCAACTCATCCCCTTTTAGAACCATAGGTATATATATGTTTACACGCTTTCAAAGAAATAATTAAAACAAAAACAAAAAAAAACATGATACCAAATAGAAGAGAAAAGATTAAGAGCGGCAACCACACCCAGGCCTACCAAAGAAGGGTGGCAAGGGCATTCAAAAAGAAAGTAATAGAAAGGAAATTAAAATCGGGGAGTTAGTACTCAAGCAGATCATGCCATCAAAGCTGCCCCACCCAAGAGGAAAGCACCTATGGCCCTCATCTCCTCCTCCTCAGCCCTGGCCTCTATGGCCTCCCTGTCCAACATCCCGACAATCACATCCAACGATGCCCTCACATCCTCACTAACTCCCCCGGCCTTGACTCCTTCGACCGCGCCCTCAGCCGGTCCCCCAACCTCCAAACCCACCTCTTCGACCACCCGCCGGTCGATCCCCACGCTTCCTTTTATGCATGTACCCAATCACCCCACCAGTAGATCCACTCCCAACCCCTGGGACAGCCCTTGAAGGCATGCCCCCGACCTCACCCACGCCGGTGCCCACCAACGGCACCTCCACCGCACCCATAACTTACCCCACAACCTCTACCTCTGGCCTATCGCTCTCCGATGATGAAGAGCTCAGGCTACGCTCTCCACGAGCCACCCGTGGTCGTTTCACCTCGAAGCAATCACCTTCGACCTTGTCATCTTCCTCGGATTGAAAAGAAAAAGGAGAATCCAAACCTAGGGTTTTGAAATCATGAGGGAAAGAAAGATCTAGGTCAAAATGGAGGAATAAAAGGCAAATAAATCAAGGTTTTTTGATTTAAAATGGAGAAGAAGGAGTAATGGAGGGAGAGAAACCGTTTTGAAAGGTATGGAGAGAGAGAGAGAGGGTCTTTTCGGTTATAAGGGACCCAATCATGGGGCGGCTACCTGCGAGTAGCCGCCCCCTCTCGGGCGGCTAGTTTCAACTAGCCGCCCCTCCCAGTTTTCCAACTTCCACTTAAGACCCCTTTCCAACTTCTTTCCAAATCCTAAATTCAAGTTTTCTAAATACAAATAGCCATGTATTGGTTTATTTCCAAGCACTACTTAATCAAACACGACTTTCCTGAAGTTTCACCACACTTCCAGTACCATTCAGTTTGAATTTCTTTAGTCTTGGTTCTTTCCCAGAGTTTTTATCTTTCGGATGATCCAATTCACCAACCCAACTCTTTACTTGCTTTTTGTCGGTAATATCCCCTCCTTGCTGAGTTTTATCAAGCACAGGAACGGTAGGCACGAGGAAACTAATGCTGGGCTGCTCCGTGCACGATAGCTAAAAACCCCGAACGCGAGTTGGATCACTCACCATTTATTTTTCCCACCTTCCACCGGATCATCCTTTCGGTTGAAAATCCTAGTCAAGACCTAACCTCTAACAGTCTAAATCAAACTCCTTAAATAGTATTGTTCGTGTTATCTTAACTTCTTGAAGGTCGGGCTGGCCAAAATAGGGGTCTCTTTCCTTATCATCGGTCGAAGTCTTTCCTGCTATGCGCAAAGACTCCGTCCGATGAGGGACAATTATAGATACCCCAATTTTGACCATCCAGAAAGATGAAAATACTTCAAGTAACACGTGGAAATGACCCACATTTGGGTATCAAATAGAAAACAAACCTTAGAAAACCGGAAACCCTAAACCCTGGTCCAAACCCTAGAAACCCTAAAAACCTGGTGCAAATCGTAGAAACCCAAAACCCTGGAAAGGGGCGGCTAACCCTAACTAGCTGCCAATCAGGTGGCTAGTTTCCACTAGCTGCCCCCCTGGCCGACCCCAAACCGCTTCCCTGGGTGGGACATAAAGTAGCATTAGATGCTGATCATTGCGGCGGACTGTGATCTTTAGCCACCCCATCTTGGCCGGTTCAATCCAAGTAACCGACCCGAGCCACCGCTTGTCAGAGATGGGACGTTGGCAGGTCATGATGGGGGCAGCTACCAGAAAATAGCCACCCCATCTTGGGCGGCTAGTTTCAATTAGCCGCCCTTCACCTGGTCTTTGACAGAAGAACCAGAGAATTAATGAAGGGTCTAATGAAACAAACTATTAACCAAGCCATTCTATTACCCCCTGGATATTCCCCTGCCTCTTTTGTACTATGAATAGAGGATGTCCCAAGCCTTTCTAACACCATCATCAACATAATTAACCATCATCAACACATGATCACACACCTTCAATTCCAATTCCCATACCCACTACTTGAAATCCCTAGAGAGAAAGAGAGAGAGAGTCCCATTTGTGAGAGAAAAACATATTCCCTACATAAAATCACCCTCTCAATCCACCCTCCAGGACCCAGGTTAAACCCAGCTTAACCTCTGCCAAAATCCAAACCCATTCCTTACCCAGGTTCTGCCCAAATTGACCCAGACCCCAGACGGCTAACCCTAGCTAGCCGCCCCCTACCCGACGGCTCAAACCCACTAGCCACCCCTTATCTACACCCTACCTACACCCTACTTGACCCAAGACTCCTTTAGCCAAGCTAGAAGTAGAATATGATTACCTGTTTTTTTCACCTCTGTGTACGGTATATCTGTGTCTCACAGTGGAGACCCCACAAACTCCCCCCGCAAGGCGATCAAATCCAACCCAACTTTTCCTGCTCACACACACCAGTATCCCCTTGAGCCACTGTCGGGCACCTCAACCGGGAACAAGACCCCATCACCCTTCCGAGATACGATCCAGTCGTGCCCGCCAAGGTGCACACCAGATCCAAATTCCCGAAGAACCCCCACACACGCGGATTTTTCAACACCGACACATAGCTGGGAGTACTTGTTCTTTATCACCATATAGTATGGCCAGGTCATGGTCATCGAGGTTTAGCTCGAAAGGCTCTTCTTGCCCTTCGTCCTCAGACTCTTCAAATGAACTACTATCTATTGAGCTTTCCGAACTGCTTGGTACTGGTGATGGATATCCCCCTTTCTTAATTGCATTGATAATGTGAACTCCAGAGATAGAAGCTTGATTATGATCTGGCATGGGGATAGAGTGAATAGTTCAAGATATAATGCCAAGTGGCTTCGTAGTTTGTGGGGGGGGGGGTGCCCCGATTTGAATAGTTCTTGATCATTGCCCAATCAAGGCGCCTGTCGTCATTTACATCATGAACAAAATCTCTAAAGATGAAACATTGTTCTAAAGTGTGGCCATACTATTGGTGATATGGACAATGTTATGTGGTACTGGCACCGAGGAATGGTGGTTTAGGCGGAGGAAGAGAGATACTATTCGTTTCCACCAAAACTTTAAGAATATTGGCTAGGGTTTCCGGAAGTGGTGGATAGTGTTAGACCTGTGTCATTTAGAGTCCTAATTTCGATCGGAGTCGCTAAAATTTTGATTTTTAGCTACCTTCTGGGGTTTAAGGACTCTGATTGAAGATATAACTGCATATTATGGGTCCTGGTACTGTTTAGTACTGCCCATAAAATTTTTGTTTAATTCCGATAACGTTTTTGGAATTATGCAGCTTTGGATTGGTATTTGGATTTGATTTTGTTAAAATCCAAGATGAAGAGATAAAAATCCGATATTATTACGAGATGTTAAGTTTGGAGATAGCTTCCATATAGAAGTGGAATTGGATCAACTGGATTCGTATATTAAAAGTTATGGGTATTTTTCCATGTATACCCCGAAGTTGAGAAATCCAGGCAGCAGCCCTGTAAGATGTTTAGCCTAGATTTTAAAATAGCTGGAGAGGTTATTTGATCTGGGTGTAAACATGAAAGTTGTAGATAATCGTCTTATCTTTCCAATGCCACTGGAATCATGCAATTCCGAGCTGTATTGAGGAAGTTATGGCTGTTTAAGTGAAGGTTGCGCAGAGGTTTTAAGTCCGAGGATGACTTGGTCATTTACTCGACCTTTGCTTATTTAACCCCCAAATGTGCACGACTTCAGCCTCTGTTTGAGCTCTCTTTTGCTCTGGTCCAGCCCTTTGAAGTGTGTTTTGGGTGGAGGAGAAGGAAGATATGGTGATGGAGAAGGAGCCCTTGATGGAGGAAGTGAAGGAATCAAGGTTTGTGTGTGAATGTTGTGTCGTTGTTTCTCATCTTCTCCTCCCCTAGCTGATCCATTGCTTTCGCTCCCCCTTTTGATAACAGCACCCCAAGTGTTTGTGTTTATGTCTAAGTGAGGGAGATGAAGAAGGAGTGCTTGGTTGTTGGTGGAGCAAGAGGTAGAAGTAATCAAGGTTAGTATGTGTGCATGTGAGAGGAGTTGTTGTTCCTTCCCTTCTCCATCCCCTACCCTCTCATGATCTCCCATTTCCCCCCCTGTTTTCAGCATGTGGAAGAGCTCCCACGTTGAGGCGGTGGTGGCGGTCGAGGTGGTTGCGGGCGTGCTTGCGAGCCCCCACACCTCCCCCTTCCTTTCCCCTCTTTTGGTGAGTTTTCTCTCCTCCTAAAGTTGGTTTTAAATGCATGTGGGGGTGCTTGGGGAGGGCTTGCATGGGTGTTATGTGTTGTGTATGTGTGCACACCACTTGTTTGTGAGTATGTGTGAGTGAACCATATATACATATTCTTCTCCTCTTACCAATGGGAGTCCTCATGCATCACCTAAACTTGTGTTGTGTACTAAAGGGGCGTGGGATTGACGCATTGGTACACTCGAGATCACATAAGAGGTATGCGGGGGCTGCAGGTGCGCGCTCGGCGTGCTCTCATGCGTGCGGAGGCGCGGGAAGCGTGCATGAGGTGCTCGCATGCGTGTGGAATGCGTGGGCAGCATGCACGAGGTGCTCGAGATCGTGCTTGACGTTGTTCGATGCGTGCGGAGTGCGTGGGCAGCGTGCACGGGGTGCTCGAGGGCGTGCTTGGCCTTGCCCGATGCGTGCGGAGTGTGCGGGCAGCGTGCACGAGGTGCTCGAGGGTGTGCTTGACATTGTTCGATGCGTGCGGAGTGTGCGGGCAGCGTGCACGAGGTGCTCGAGGGCGTGCTTGGCCTTGCCCGATGCGTGCGGAGTGCGTGGGAAGCATGCACGAGGTGCTCGAGAACGTGCTTGACGTTGTTTGATGCGTGCGGGGTGCATGGGCAGCGTGCACGGGGTACTCGAGGGCGTGCTTGCGGCGCTCAGACGCGTTCGGAGTGCTTCGTGGTGTCGAGCAGCTTGTTATAGCCAAATGCAACCATTGGATGATCCTTGGTGGATTGATTTCAGGCTTCGGATTCAACTCGTCGCTCTCTTCCGTTTCGCGAGCCGTGCGCTCGTTAGGTGAGTGGTTTGATTCCAACCCTTCCGGGAGCGCTCGATGCACGTAGTCGTGCTTCGCGCTTCCATGGGGCCTTAATTGCACCCTAAATATGTTAGATATCATGCATGCTAGGTTGTATAGCTCGTATATTGTGTAGAACCCCTATTCTACCTTATACTTGCCTATGTATTGTATAGAATATGGCATGACTTAGGTTATTTTGTTGAATTACTACCTGTATTATTAATTGAACATATCCAGCATGTCTAACTTGGGTTAATAACGGGGTGTATGCGCAATAATCCCGATTTAGTACTCGAGGGTGTGGTATAGTTGTTGCACCCATCTTGTTGGGGCAAAACTATGACCAGCTTCGAGGGGGGATGAGGCATTCCCTCTCTCTCGCCCTCCCTCCTTTCGCTAACCGAGTGAGTAGATGTAGTTCCTACTTGACTCGGGTTTGCTTGGAATTATTAGCATACACCTACTGTCGCGCGGATCGCGCTTAACCCTCCCCTTTGAGTTGGTGATATCCAACGCCTGCTTAAGTCGTACTTATGTGATTGAATATTTATTATGCCCTCGTAAGCATGTTTAAGTAAGTTATCCCTGGGTAATTAATTGCATATTCTGTATATGCCTATTTGGGCCATGAGCCTTGTTTAATGAGATTAGACAAGTGTATGACCTCCTATGGGGTCATACCATGCCTTTGACACTTAGAATAAAATGTCTTCCCCGCATCTGAGTTATGCGCCCTGGAGGGAATTCATGAGAATTCATTGCGCTTATCGGTGTTTGATAACCGATGATGACGGATCCATAGGGATCGTATTCGCGAGTGTTGAGTGTTCTTTCCTTCGTCAGCTCCGAGTAGAGACTGCCCGGCGTAGTAAAGTCCGGTGGAGATCTCCCAGATACTACTCATGACGCGTGTTGGTGTGCCCATACAGCTGAGGTAGCAGTCTTGGGAGACTAGTCCGGTAGAGGCCTGAACCCTGTGCACGAGGTAGTAGAGGCCACACCGGGAGAGACTACCGGAAGACGAGTGGAGTAGAACAATCGACCTCTTCCCCAAGAGCCTATGTCACCCCGAGGAGGGGGTGAGGGTGAGGGTGTGGTGGGTCGGCGTTGGTTCGATCTGCCAGTTCGTGTAATTTCCCAAGATCCTATGTCACCCGTCGGAGTGAGGGTGAGGGTATTGCTCCCAAGATCCTATGTCACCCGTCGGAGTGAGGGTGAGGGTATTGCTCCCAAGATCCTATGTCACCCATCGGGGTGAGGGTGAGGGTATTGGCGTGAGTGGGGTGGGCTCGAGTTGATACTCGACCCACCAGCTTGTGTAGTAGGTTTTCCCATGGGGTTCGCGCTGCGAACAAGTAGTGGTTCCTCCCAATATCGTCGCATGTCGTGGCCCAGATGTTGAAGCTGCCCTGACAGAGGACTCCCACTTGTAAGTACTCCCGATGCATTCGGCGGATGTACTGATCATGGGAGTGTACCAGGTGAGGCTACGCGAGGGTGGACCACCGGACGATATTGCGAGCATGAATCGTTCTCCCCTTCGCCGGATCCATGTGGATGCTTCCTAGGTACGAGCCGCCCTGGGTGGACCCCCACCTGTAGGTACCATCGACGCTGTCGACAGTGTACTGACCGTGGCCGGCTCCAGGTAGAGGCTGCCCGGGAGAGCGCTACCGGATGACGAACGGTGTAGAACAGCAAGTTTTGTCCTTCAAGTCCCTAGGCTCACCCCTGTGGGGGCTAGGGCGAGGACGAGGTATGGTTGCACCGCCGTGTGACCTTGGTAACCGTTGGGTTTCTACCCATGGTTTCCTTGATAGGAGATTGTCTTAGGATCGAATGTTGGTGTTGGTGTTGGTGTTTGGTTTCTGACCACTCACTGAGCTTGTAGCTCACCCCTCGCTTATGTTTTTCCCCAGTTGACGCTGAGTCGGATCCAAGAGAAGAGCTCCCCTGGCGCCATCCGAGTAGGAGACCCGCGTTCGCGTTGGATGTCTTGCGAGTCGGAGGCTATCAGCATTCCCTTTTCATTGTATGTATTATACTTGTGCTTGTGCACGGTATGTAGACTGTTGATGTCAGTTATTGTATATATTGGCTCTCACAGGATAGTTGATTGTGTACTCTAGTCTGTAATATGTCTTTGAATTACAGACTTAGTCATTTGAGCTTCCGCTTTTTGTATATTTGATGTCAGTTACTTGTGTATTGCCTTTTCTCTTGTGGAGTATTTATTTGACCTCGTGTATGGATTACTGATATCATTTATATATTTGCCACGTCTCGGGGACGGCCGCCCTGGGGCGTGACAAAAGTTGGTATCAGAGCCATGTCCTGTCAGAGCCAATTGTTTTCTTTGAGATGAGTCCTAGGATTTCGAGACGAGTATTCTGATCCTAGTGCTGGTTCCTTAGTTGCTGATATGCCTCCTCGGAGACGGGCGCGTGGACGTGGTCACCCTCGGACTTCGGAGGTTTACGAACCTATCGGAGGCGAGGAGTCTACTTGAGAGTTCTCGGCTGTTGGGCCAGGACTTGCGCGGGATGCCTCCAGCGTGGGCGCGAGCTAACGCTGAGATGGCGGATCTTCTGGACACTCAGACTAGAGCACTGGAGGCATAGACTGGAGCGTTGGCTGAGCAGGCGCGAGAGATCCAGGAGCTGCGGGCGGCCCGCGTGGCGATCCCGTAGATACCCTTAGCGGTAGGTCCACCAGTGGTGCCAAGATACCCCATGTACCGGTTGGAGACCGTATTCTCCTCCGTTCTGTTTATCAGGGGTATACCATAGAGTTTGAGTGTGGCACCAGTTTCAAGTGTTGAGGATGTGGTGTAGTATCCATTAAGGGGTGATGTCTTCTTCTAGCCTTCCTACTCAGGATAAGGGGCCTTGCAGGGTCAGCGTTGAGACCCGGGCTAGGGTACTCCGTGTTCCTTGTTTGGTTGTCGGGATATCCTATATCGGGACCTCATGAGGCCCTCCCGAGGTTCTTTTCCCAGTCAAGGAATACCTTTGAAGCATCAATTGATGAGGGATTTTTCCTCACTTGGAAGGTGCGATGGCGGGTGGTGATGGATATGATCGGGATTGAGTGCATCTTGTTGCAGCTTAGTGGGCGATAGCTTATGGACTAGGGTTCCATAGTGGCATATGGAGTCGCTTCGATATATCATCGTGCATAGTAGCTGCCCAGTGTAGCAGAGTCGGGTGAGGCTCTCCCAGGTACTACTCGTGACGCGTGTTGGTGTGCCCATACGACCGAGGTAGTGGATGTGGGAGGCTATCCGGTAGAGGCCAGAGTCCTGTGAGGTGCCCCTAGGAACTGTCCACGACGCTTTGTTGGTGTGCCCATATAGCAGAGATAGGGACCTAGGAGGCTATCAGGTAGTGGCCACACCGGGAGAGTGCTACTGGATGATGTCGAGAGCTTGGACTCCCCGTGATGAATCTGCCCATTGAGTGCATGATGCTGGAGTTCCAACGGTTATAGTTGGGCGACCTGTAGGTGGCGGCATGTGAAGCACAGTTTGAGGTACTATCGCGTTTTGCCCCACATGGGTCGTAAATGAAGAGACGTGACGCTAAGTGTTCGTGATGGGACTCGACCGCCATATCAGGTAGATGACGTCGCTGAGGCGTTGTCGGGAATCGACGACCTCCTATTGCGTGTCTTGCGGATTAAGTGCGATCGAGCGGCTTACCCAGCGTGTAAGAGTCATCATGAGCGTCAACCTTGCTCGAGGAGCAGATTTGGATTTAATCGTCCCATGAATTATTTTGATCTCCCCATTGGGGTTGAAGGTCATGTACCTCTTGCCGCGAATTGAAGATCTGTTTTGACCAGCTTTGGGAGCTAGCGTCTTTCTGTTGATCGATTTTCGCGCAAGGTACCCTATTTGGAGATCCGGGGGTTGGGCATTCTTTAGTTGGCCTTTCGTGACCGTTCGGGCACTACGAATTTTGGGTACTGCCGTCGGGGTAGACGAATGCGCCAGATGCCTACAATGATCTCAAATGTTTTATTGGGCCTCCGTGGGCTGTTCTGAGGTAGCCTTCGTGAGGAATGTTGGTTGGCATGCCCTCAGGCGAAGTTGTGGATCGTCGCGTTGGAATGCGTTCGTCCATCGAGATTCCTCAGCGGACGTGGGAGTGAGTTATCTGGACGATTCGACTGAGTCTCTGGACGCTTCGACTCGGGTTTGAGCCTTCGCGATTGTTCGTCTTCATGGCACTTCGGTCGGTGCTATTTCAGGCTGAGACGCGTGGGTTACTTCGAGGTTCTAGCGCAGCCTTTGGCAGGCTTTTCGCGCGAGCCTCCCTTTTAAGTACAGTGTTTCGCTACCGGTGGACAGCCAGGCAATGAGGACGATTTAGGCCTTGGAGGACATGCTAATTGCCTGCGTGCTCGACTTGGGGCAGTTGGATGAGGCACCACCCTTTGGGTAGGGGTCTGCCTGTGAGACGACTGCCATTTGAGCATCCAGATGAAATGGAAAAGGGGCACTCTACAGGCACAGTTTTACACCTCCCCTGTGCTGGGATGGTTGTAGAGCGCCTGTTGGAGGGGCCATAAGTGTTAGGCCTGTGTCATTTAGAGTCCTACTTTCGATCGGAGTCGCTAAAATTTTGGTTTTTAGCTACCTGCTGGGACTGGAGGACTCTAATTGAAGATATAACTGCATATTATGGGTCTTGGTACAGTTTAATACTGCCCATAAAATTTTCGTTTAATTCCGATAACGTTTTTGGAATTATACACTTTCGGATTGATATTTGGATTTGATTTTGTTAAAATCCAAGACGAAGAGATAAAAATCCGATATTATTATGAGATGTTAAGTTTGGTGATAGCTTCCATATAGAAGTGGAATTGGATCAACTGGATTCGTATATTAAAAGTTATGGGTATTTTTCCGGGTATACCCCGAAGTTGAGAAATCCAGGCAGCAGCCCTGTAAGATGTTTAGCCTAGATTTTGGAATAGCTGGAGAGGTTATTTGATCTAGGTGTAAACATGAAAGTTGTAGATAATCGTCTTATCTTTCAAATGCCACTGGAATCGTGCAATTCTGAGCTGTATTGAGGAAGTTATGGCCGTTTAAGTGAAGGCTGCGCAGAGGTTTTAAGTCCGAGGATGACTTGGTCATTTACTCGACCTTTGCTTATTTAATCCCCAAATGTGCACGACTTTGGGTCTCTCCTCCTCTCTTTTCTGGTCCAGCCCCCCTTTTGTATGTGTTTTGGGTGGAGGAGGTGATGGTGGTGGAGAAGAAGATCAAAAAGGAGTGGAAAAGGTGTGTTTATGTTGTTGTTGTGCTTTGTTATCCTCCCTTCTTAATCCATCTTCCTCAAGCTCCCCCTCATTGTTTTCCCCTCCCCTTTGGACAGCAGCCCCCCATGTGTTTGTTGTAATGCCACATTGAAGAAGAAGAGCAAGGAAGAGGTGGTGGTTGCGGTGGTTGCGGTTGGGGTGGCCGAGGGTGCGCTTGCGAGCCCCTACGCCCCCCTTTCCTTTCCTTTTCCCCCCTCTCCTTTGGTGAGTTTTCCCTCTTCTTTTTGTGGTTCTTATGCATAAGGTGCTCGCATGCGTGCGGAGTGCGCGGGAAGCGTGCATGAGGTGCTCGAGGGTGTGCTTGACGTTGTTCGATGCGTGCGGAGTGTGCGGGCAGCGTGCACGAGGTGCTCAAGGGCGTGCTTGGCCTTGCCCGATGCGTGCGGAGTGCGTGGGAAGCATGCACGAGGTGCTCGAGGACGTGCTTGACGTTGTTTGATGCGCGCAGGGTGCATGGGCAGCGTGCACGGGGTACTCGAGGGCGTGCTTGCGGTGCTCAGACGCGTTCGGAGTGCTTCGTGGTGTTGAGCAGCTTGTTATAGCCAAATGCAACCATTGGATGATCCTTGGCGGATTGGTATCGGGCTTCGGATTCAACTCGTCGCTCTCTTGCGTTTCGCGAGCCGTGCGCTCGTTAGGTGAGTGGTTTGATCCAACATTTCGGGACGCGCTCGATGCACGTAGTCGTGCACCGCACGTCCTTGGGGCATCTTAACCCCTAAATATGCTAGATATTTGCATGTTAGGGTGGTATAGCTCGTATACTGCGTAGAACCCCCATTCTACCCTATACTTGCTTAAGTATGTATTCATGTTTGTATAATTATGATTTCATGCGCCCCTTGTGTTTCGGGCATGTATTTTCGAATGAGTTTATGGATGTATTAGAATATGGCATGTCTTAGGTAGTAGTGTAATACTACCCACACTATATTAATTATATCCAGCATGTTAAACCTTGGGTTAATAACCGGATGCGTACTAATATTCCTTTACGATTAGACTGGAGGAATGGTGTAGTTGTTGCACCCATCTGTTGGGGCAAAGCTAGGACCAGCTTTTCGGAGAGGATGAGACTTTCCCTCTCTCTCGCCCTCCCTCTTTGCGTAAACTGAGTAAGTAGATATGATTCCTACTTGACTCAGTTTCGCTTGGGATTATCGGTATGCATCGGTTAGTGCGCGAGATCACGCTTAACCCTCCCCCTTGGAGTTGGTGATATCCAACGCCTGCTTGAGTCATCCTTTACATGATTGAATATTTATTATGGCCTTATAAGCATGTTTAAGTGGGTCATACCCTGTATGCATATTGTATGATTTGTTGTTTATGATGTAAATCCGTGTTAGGGAGTACCCCTATAGTTATATATATATGCGCGCATGTTAACTAATTTGGCATATCCGTAATAGGCAAGGGTATGACCCACGGTCGGGTCGTACCCTATTAGTTAAAGCGCTAGCGATGTAATCGTCCCTTGCATCCGAGTGATGCATTCGTACCGAATTCTGAAGAATTCATCGTGGCATCGACTTTGTTAAACCGATAGCTACGGCATTAACTTGGGCCTACCCGTGCTAGGCGTGTGTCTGAACCGCCTATTGGGTTATGCCCCTGGCTTTTCTACATGAGTGTAGAGATAGTCCTCGCGTTCGAGTGACGCCTCCGTGTGGGAATACAAGAGTATTCGATATCATCGATATATGTGTGTAAGTACCAAGGGTAGTTGGCTTTCCCATAGGGTTCGCATTGCGAACGCAAGGTGCTTCCTCCTGACATCGTCATGAGTCGAAGCTACCCGACATAGAAGCTGTCCTGTAGGGTGCCACCACTTGTAGGTGCTACCGATGCGTACCGCGGTACACATCTAGGGAATGTACTGATTGTGGAAGGCCGACAGGTAGAGGCTGCACGGGAGAGAGCTACCAAGTGATATTTTGGGCTTCAAGTCGTTCTCCCCTTCGTCGGATCCGTGTTGAAGCTGCCCGGCTCGTAGTTGTCCTGTGGGGTGCTCCCAGACGTATTTATGACACCTATTGGTGCGCCCATATGGTAGAGATAGCGGTCATGGAGAGGCTACCAGGTAGAGGCTCCCCGGGAGAGGGCTACCGGATGACGATGGGTGTAGAGCAACTGAGTTCGTTTCAAAAGTCCCTAGTCACCCCTCCGGGGGCTAGGGTGAGGATGAGTTGTTGTCACGTCGCCACGTGACCCAAATACCCATCGAGTATACTCTGGGTTTGTTACTTTTGACGCTTGAGGTATCGAAGTATATCTCTACCTCGTAGCAGATGGACGCGTTGTGTCTCGTTAACCAGTAACACGTGGTGTTATGGTTAACCCTCGTTTGTCCCCGGGTCTCTTTGGAGCTCCCCTTCAGGGTCGGGGCGATGAATGTGTTAAGTCACGTCGCTACGTGACCCATTGGTTTGTTCACCCGTTCCCATATTGGTTGGGTCTGGTTAAGTATCGATGTTGAGAGATATCGATAACAACTATCTCTATGTAGATGATCACAATAGTGTTGTTTAGACCAGTAATTCCGCGTCTCCTTGACAAACGGTATGGTCTCTCCCCAAGAGTCCCAAGAGTCTCCCTTCGGGAGTGAGGGTGTGGGTGAGACGGGTTGCACCGCCGTGTGACCCTATTATCCATTGGGTTTCAACCCATGTCTTTCCTTGAAAGGAAATTGCCTTAACATTAAATTGTTATAGTGGTGTTCGGTTTCCGACCACTCACTGAGCTAGTAGCTCACCCCTCGCGTACTGTTTCTTTTACAGGGGCGTTGTTGGGCGTGGAGCTGGAGTTTTCCTGGCGTGCACTACTACAATTTATGACATTGATCACGGTTGTTTTGATCACGCTTTTATTAAAAGCGTGATCGTAATAATTATGATCACGCTTTTTTTAAAACCGTAATATTTAAAATATATATGATCACATGTTTTAAAAAAACGTGATCTTTTATACCATAAAGATCACGGTTTATTTAAATCGGTAATTGTTTAATAAATATTTGATCACGATTAACTCAAAGCGTGATTGTTTCATAAATAAAAGATTACGCTTTAAATGAAAGCGTGATTATTTATTAATTAATAGATCACGTTATCAGAAAAAGCGTGATTGTTTCTATAGTAAAAGATCACGTTTTAAGTAAAACCGTGATCGTTGACTAAATAAAAAACCTAACGCGGTGCTCAACATAGAATCCCATTCGACCCCACATCGCGACCCCTTCTCTGTCGTCCCTACCTTCTAGCCCCCCTAACTCCAGCCCCTCCGTCGCCGCTGCCGCCGCCGCCGCTGCTGCAGAGGTTGCCGCTGTCGCCGCCGCTGCTGCCGACACTGCTGCTCTCACTGCCACCGCCGCCGCCGCTGCTGCCATTGCCGCTTCCCCCTCAGCCTGACAATTCAGCCCTCTCTGCCGCTGCCCCTTTCCCCTCCATCGACCGCTGCCGTTGTCGCTGCCGCTTCCCCCATTCATCCTCTGTTAGCGGGTATGTCTCTTTCCCCTTTTGATTGCCTCTCTCCCTCTCCACGGGCCTCACCGGCTGCAATACACAGTGGATATTCAAATATCTTTCATTAACTAATTATATAGTTATATCGACATTTTTATTCAAAAATAAAATCAAATTCAAGCGCTTTATTCACTCTCTGTAAGAAGTGAATAAAAAGTGTGTCGGAACCGTGCAAAAGATTAGACATTGGTGTGATGTGTTGAATAATAGGGTATGGTTTGAAATATTTAAATTTTCATTGAATCAGAGGTTGATTTATAAACATTCATACGATGTATATCTAAAAAGTTTGGAGGTTGGATGTGCTTTTTGTTTTATGGATTTGGGGTCCGTTTAAATGATAAATGGTGGTGTTTTAGGATTAAATTGATATATTTGGTTTTCCTGTTATCATGGTTTTTGGATTTAATTACATAGATTGGTGTGAGCGGTCCGTTGTGATGTTTCAATTGAGGGGGTTGTTTTTGAGCAGTAGATGATGTCCCAAAATGTTGGGCTTTCTACAGTTTTGGAAGTTTTTTCATTTGTTTGAATGCTGAATTTGCAGTTTGGATGGCATCACTTTCCTTTAATCTGCCATGTTTGGCCTGCTTATACATTTAAATTTTTTTTCATATAAGAAAGAAAAAGCCTCGTGTTTACTAGATTTAGATTTTAATGTTTTTGTCTGTTTGGTTGGTTATTCTAATGTAGCATCAAAATGGGCTGTTTAGAATGCAATCTTATTGTTAAGATTCATCATTATTAGTTCCTATACATTGCTTAAGATATCAGTGGTTCACGTATTTTTGTTGGGATATTTGAGTTCATTGGGATAAACTAATCGCATATGTTGTCTTTTTTTTATTTTTTATGGATGCATATAGGATTTGATTTCTGATTCCCATGATATCGCACTTTGTATGTCCATTTCAGTGTTTGCCTATTGATCAGACCCACATGCTTGACTGTTTGATGTTCACTTTTTAATTACTATAGGTATGAAAAGCATTGACTTTTGATTGGGTCACGTACATGTGCTAAACTTACTGATCAAGGAATTGGAACCAGTTAGCCTACACAGTTTATATCCCACTAAAATAGCTTACATCCTGCAATACCAACATGTTGACTTGTACTATTAAGTTGGATGACCGTAATTGACCTTTCATTTTAAATAGCATAATTGATAAAATTCTAATGATTGAATACTTATCCAAAACAGGATTTTTTTATGAGAAGTTTACATATTACATTTTGTTTGGATATATGTTTTTCTTGGATTTAATTTGAAATGAAAATCTGAATCAGTCTTGTGTACTGTCATACTATATCTGTTAAACATTGGTTGAAACTTGGCTTTGGTTTTGGAATGCACTTAAAATGTTATTATTACTACTGCAGAAGCGGATGTTATTAAGAATTCTTGACCGGATACTCCTCATTTTGTCTGATTGATAATGACATATGTGATTTCTGCAGAATGATGTAGATCTTGTTCATAAAATAGAAGACGTCATTGGAAAGCAATTAGATACATATGAGTGCAAGGAGAATTAAGTGTTAGATGAATTCACAAAGGTAAGATCCGAGAGTCGACAAATAACACAAGTGTAAGTCCCAGTTTTTCTTAATTGCATAACTTTAACATTTACTATCTTGCAAGACCATCATTAATCAAGGTTCATCCATCATGTATATCATCCTTTGAATTTTTAATGTTTATATATTAACTGGTATAACATATTATTTTTAATGTATATTTTATTTGTTCTAACAATTGTTCGCTAATTTCAGCTATTTGCAAAAGTTGATGGTAGATTCACATCAACCATTAAGATATGGATTTGTCAATCCATCCATATTCGCCTCCAACAAATATGAAGAAGGTGCACGAGAGCAACAACAACGGTTTCTCAAAGCTTCTGACTCTCATGAAGTATTTTTTGTCCCTCTCAACCCTGGGTAATTTTTCTCATTGTATAAATTATTATACTATTTAATGTTATATTTATGTATTATTTCTAATCTCATGTCATATTTTTTTATAATTTAGGAATCATTGGATCTTGTTGATCATTAATCCAAAACAACAGATTATTAATTATCTGGATCCATTAAACAATGACATTATAAAGCGAATCAAAATAGTCATAAACTTATAAGTATTATATTAATTGCTCAATTTAAGCATTTGATATGTTTTAACAATTTATGAATTTTATGTTTTCCTTGATTTGAAGGAGGGTGAAATCGTACAATACACTCATTGGGGTTTCTTCAAAGAAAAATTCACAATGGATTCAAGTCTCGGTATAACTTATCATATTTAATTTTAAATTTTATTTTTAATCATAAATTTGATTTTTTTTTCATATATAAAATTTTAGTGCCCAAAACAAAGGGGGAACATCAAGTGTGGTTATAAAGTATATGAAGGACCTCATCGACAATCAAGACATACCCATTCAACAAAGGGTAAGATCAATATATATTATTCTTGTACACATTGTTGTTTTGATTGTTCTAATAAAATTTATCGATTAATAATATACTTGTTACAGTTTAATGAAATATCCACCTATACTGAAGATGAAACAAATGAACTGCGGCTTGACTGGATCAATGTAATTCAAGAACAAATGTAGTACGTTGATGTGCTTACATAGTTTCAATTTTTGAGGTATTATTATCCCTTTTAGACTTTAGCAATATTTTGCTCTTTACTTAATTGTTATTGAATCTCACAAGTCAATTATTGAATCTTAACTTCATTTCAGGTAGTTCTAAAATTTATCTATTTTGCGGCTCATCGGATAATCTCTTTTTGTATGTGGAATTGCGAGGCGAAGGTCATGCACTGATTTTTTTTTTGTGATGGAAAAAATACACAAGTTACATTTATTGTGGTTTTCTTTGACTTATAGTAATTATAATACAATTATGTGTGTGAAACAATACTGGTACGAAGTTTGATTCATATCAGAGGAATGAAAATATTTTTAATGAGCATTTCTCTTTTGTTGTGTGAATTGAATTCTAAGAGCAGGTACAATCAATGTATGAAATTAGTAAATTATGATTTTTTAAAAATTTAAGATCACAGATTGTTTATAAAGCGTGATCTTAAATAATGTAAAGATCACATATTATTTATAAAGCGTGATCGAAAAAAATAAAAAGATCACGGTTCTTTTCAAAACTGTGATCGTTTGGATATGAAATATCACGTTTTATTAAATAAGCGTGATCGATTCCTATATAACAATCACAGTTTCTATAAAAACCGTGATCATTTATCACTTTTGATCACGCTTTCAAACCATGATTAAAAAGATGATATAAACAATCACGCCCTCGTAGATCACGGTTCAAAACCGTGATCAAATGTCTTTAATCACGGTTTTAAACCGTGATCAATGTCAGAAATTGTAGTAGTGGTGGTCTTGCGTGCGTGGAAACGTTCTGTCCGGCGGATTGGCGAGTGCGAGGCTGTCAGCAGTCCTAGAGTCTTGTGTATTGGTAATTCGTGCGTGTGGCACTTGTTGTATTTTATTGGCTAGACTTGGCTCTCACAGGACAGTGATTGTGTATTCGAGTCTGTAATAATATTTTCGGTTTACAGACTTATTGATAGTTTATGCTTCCGCTTTTCAGTTGTATTATCAGTTGTCATTGCTTCATTAGCCCTGTGTATTGTTTATTGGACTCGTTGTTGACCTCTTGTTTATGATAGCTGATATTATATTATTGCCACGTCTCAGGGACGGCCGCCCTGGGGCGTGACAATAAGTCATTTTATTGACCTTGCGATGGCCGAGATGGTTCGTGCGTGCCTCTGCACCACCTAGAACTGTTGGAAGGGCTACGCAGGTCATTGTCGCCAGGAGCCTACCTTCGGGGTAGGGCGACCATGTGGGCTTGAGGTGTCCCTGTTTAAGGGGCATCCTCTGTTTCGACGTTCGGGGCGTGTTGAGTCGGCCTTCCATCGGACCAGTTTTCGTCCTTGAGTGGATTAGGGGAGGTGGCTGTCATGAAAGCCTTTCCCCCGTGGCTGACTCGTGCCTGTGACGTCATCCAATGTCTCATAGCTGAGACATTATGTCCACGATCCTGCTCATGTCATTCCGTTCGAGCCGCTCATCCTCGAGCAGGATTTGTCGTTCGGGGAGCAGTTGATCGAGACCATGGACCAATGTGAGAAGAGGCTCCGTACCCAGATCGTTCCTTTGGTTAAAATGCGTGGTAGCACCAGCTTAGTGTCCGGACCACTCGGGAGCCAATGGACTCTATGGGCGACACTTCTACGTTCGGTCTTCCCTTTGGGTTTCCTTAAATTTCGAGGACTAAATTTCCTAAGGGGGGGAGAATGTTAGACCTGTGTCATTTAGAGTCCTAATTTCGATCGGAGTCGCTAAAATTTTGATTTTTAGCTACCTTCTGGGGTTTAAGGACTTTGATTGAAGATATAACTGCATATTATGGGTCCTGGTACTGTTTAGTACTGCCCATAAAATTTTCGTTTAATTCCGATAACGTTTTTGGAATTATGCAGTTTTGGATTGGTATTCGGATTTGATTTTGTTAAAATCCAAGATGAAGAGATAAAAATCCGATATTATTACGAGATGTTAAGTTTGGAGATAGCTTCCATATAGAAGTGGAATTGGATCAACTGGATTCGTATATTAAAAGTTATGGGTATTTTTCCATGTATACCCCGAAGTTGAGAAATCCAGGCAGCAGCCCTGTAAGATGTTTAGCCTAGATTTTAAAATAGCTGGAGAGGTTATTTGATCTGGGTGTAAACATGAAAGTTGTAGATAATCGTCTTATCTTTCCAATGCCACTGGAATCATGCAATTCCGAGCTGTATTGAGGAAGTTATGGCTGTTTAAGTGAAGGTTGCGCAGAGGTTTTAAGTCCGAGGATGACTTGGTCATTTACTCGACCTTTGCTTATTTAACCCCCAAATGTGCACGACTTCAGCCTCTGTTTGAGCTCTCTTTTGCTCTGGTCCAGCCCTTTGAAGTGTGTTTTGGGTGGAGGAGAAGGAAGAGATGGTGATGGAGAAGGAGCCCTTGATGGAGGAAGTGAAGGAATCAAGGTTTGTGTGTGAATGTTGTGTCGTTGTTTCTCATCTTCTCCTCCCCTAGCTGATCCATTGCTTTCGCTCCCCCTTTTGATAACAGCACCCCAAGTGTTTGTGTTTATGTCTAAGTGAGGGAGATGAAGAAGGAGTGCTTGGTTGTTGGTGGAGCAAGAGGTAGAATTAATCAAGGTTAGTATGTGTGCATGTGAGAGGAGTTGTTGTTCCTTCCCTTCTCCATCCCCTACCCTCTCATGATCTCCCATTTCCCCCCCTGTTTTCAGCATGTGGAAGAGCTCCCACGTTGAGGCGGTGGTGGCGGTCGAGGTGGTTGCGGGCGTGCTTGCGAGCCCCCACACCTCCCCCTTCCTTTCCCCTCTTTTGGTGAGTTTTCTCTCCTCCTAAAGTTGGTTTTAAATGCATGTGGGGGTGCTTGGGGAGGGCTTGCATGGGTGTTATGTGTTGTGTATGTGTGCACACCACTTGTTTGTGAGTATGTGTGAGTGAACCATATATACATATTCTTCTCCTCTTACCAATGGGAGTCCTCATGCATCACCTAAACTTGTGTTGTGTACTAAAGGGGCGTGGGATTGACGCATTGGTACACTCGAGATCACATAAGAGGTATGCGGGGGCTGCGGGTGCGCGCTCGGCGTGCTCGCATGCGTGCGGAGTGCGCGGGAAGCGTGCATGAGGTGCTCGCATGCGTGCGGAATGCGTGGGCAGCATGCACGAGGTGCTCGAGATCGTGCTTGACGTTGTTTGATGCGTGCGGAGTGCGTGGGCAGCGTGCACGGGGTGCTCGAGGGCGTGCTTGGCCTTGTCCGATGCGTGCGGAGTGTGCGGGCAGCGTGCACGAGGTGCTCGAGGGTGTGCTTGACATTGTTCGATGCGTGCGGAGTGTGCGGGCAGCGTGCACGAGGTGCTCGAGGGCGTGCTTGGCCTTGCCCGATGCGTGCGGAGTGCGTGGGAAGCATGCACGAGGTGCTCGAGGACGTGCTTGACGTTGTTTGATGCGTGCGGGGTGCATGGGCAGCGTGCACGGGGTACTCGAGGGCGTGCTTGCGGCGCTCAGACGCGTTCGTAGTGCTTCGTGGTGTCGAGCAGCTTGTTATAGCCAAATGCAACCATTGGATGATACTTGGTGGATTGATTTCAGGCTTCGGATTCAACTCGTCGCTCTCTTCCGTTTCGCGAGCCGTGCGCTCGTTAGGTGAGTGGTTTGATTCCAACCCTTCCGGGAGCGCTCGATGCACGTAGTCGTGCTTCGCGCTTCCATGGGGCCTTAATTGCACCCTAAATATGTTAGATATCATGCATGCTAGGTAGTATAGCTCGTATATTGTGTAGAACCCCTATTCTACCTTATACTTGCCTATGTATTGTATAGAATATGGCATGACTTAGGTTATTTTGTTAAATTACTACCCTGTATTATTAATTGAACATATCCAGCATGTCTAACTTGGGTTAATAACGGGGTGTATGCGCAATAATCCCGATTTAGTACTCGAGGGTGTGGTATAGTTGTTGCACCCATCTTGTTGGGGCAAAACTATGACCAGCTTCGAGAGGGGATGAGGCATTCCCTCTCTCTCGCCCTCCCTCCTTTCGCTAACCGAGTGAGTGGGATGTAGTTCCTACTTGACTCGGGTTTGCTTGGAATTATTAGCATACACCTACTGTCGCGCGGATCGCGCTTAACCCTCCCCTTTGAGTTGGTGATATCCAGCCCCTGCTTAAGTCGTACTTATGTGATTGAATATTTATTATGCCCTCGTAAGCATGTTTAAGTAAGTTATCCCTGGGTAATTAATTGCATATTCTGTATATGCCTATTTGGGCCATGAGCCTTGTTTAATGAGATTAGACAAGTGTATGACCTCCTATGGGGTCATACCATGCCTTTGACACTTAGAATAAAATGTCTTCCCCGCATCTGAGTTATGCGCCCTGGAGGGAATTCATGAGAATTCATTGCGCTTATCGGTGTTTGATAACCGATGATGACGGATCCATAGGGATCGTATTCGCGAGTGTCGAGTGTTCTTTCCTTCGTCGGCTCCGAGTAGAGACTGCCCGGCGTAGTAAAGTCCGGTGGAGATCTCCCAGATACTACTCATGACGCGTGTTGGTGTGCCCATACAGCTGAGGTAGCAGTCTTGGGAGACTAGTCCGGTAGAGGCCTGAACCCTGTGCACGAGGTAGTAGAGGCCACACCGGGAGAGACTACCGGAAAACGAGTGGAGTAGAACAATCGACCTCTTCCCCAAGAGCCTATGTCACCCCGAGGAGGGGGTGAGGGTGAGGGTGAGGGTGTGGTGGGTCGGCGTTGGTTCGATCTGCCAGTTCGTGTAATTTCCTGAGATCCTATGTCACCCGTCGGAGTGAGGGTGAGGGTATTGCTCCCAAGATCCTATGTCACCCGTCGGAGTGAGGGTGAGGGTATTGCTCCCAAGATCCTATGTCACCCATCGGGGTGAGGGTGAGGGTATTGGCGTGAGTGGGGTGGGCTCGAGTTGATACTCGACCCACCAGCCTGTGTAGTAGGTTTTCCCATGGGGTTCGCGCTGCGAGCAAGTAGTGGTTCCTCCCAATATCGTCGCATGTCGTGGCCCGGATGTTGAAGCTGCCCTGACAGAGGACTCCCACTTGTAAGTACTCCCGATGCATTCGGTGGATGTACTGATCATAGGAGTGTACCAGGTGAGGCTACGCGAGGGTGGACCACCGGACGATATTGCGAGCATGAATCATTCTCCCCTTCGTCGGATCCATGTGGATGCTTCCTAGGTACGAGCCGCCCTGGGTGGACCCCCACCTGTAGGTACTATCGACGCTGTTGACAGTGTACTGACCATGGCCGGCTCCAGGTAGAGGCTGCCCGGGAGAACGCTACCGGATGACGAACGGTGTAGAACTGCAAGTTTTGTCCTTCAAGCCCCTAGGCTCACCCCTGTGGGGGCTAGGGCGAGGACGAGGTATGGTTGCACCGCCATGTGACCTTGTTAACCGTTGGGTTTCTACCCATGGTTTCCTTGATAGGAGATTGTCTTAGGATCGAATGTTGGTGTTGGTGTTGGTGTTTGGTTTCTGACCACTCACTGAGCTTGTAGCTCACCCCTCGCTTATGTTTTTCCCCAGTTGACGCTGAGTCGGATCCAAGAGAAGAGCTCCCCTGGCGCCATCCGAGTAGAAGACCCGCGTTCGCGTTGGATGTCTTGCGAGTCGGAGGCTATCAGCATTCCCTTTTCATTGTATGTATTATACTTATGCTTGTGCACGGTATGTAGACTGTTGATGTCTGTTATTGTATATATTGGCTCTCACAGGACAGTTGATTGTGTACTCTAGTCTGTAATATGTCTTTGAATTACAGACTTAGTCATTTGAGCTTCCGCTTTTTGTATATATTTGATGTCAGTTACTTGTGTATTGCCTTTTCTCTTGTGGAGTATTTATTTGACCTCGTGTATGGATTACTGATATCATTTATATATTTGCCACGTCTCGGGGACGGCCGCCCTGGGGCGTGACAGATAGTTATCTCTCTTGCCTAACCATCTGGGACCATAAGATGATGGAGGGGAAACCTTGTTGTAAGGGCTTTGTGTAGGCTGCCTAAAGTATAAATTTTGTTTTCTTGGGGGAGCAGAGTAGGCAGGGGTAGTTCTAGATTGACCATGGTTTTGAACAATGGGGCTTTGGACTGAAAGGCTTTGGAGTACTGGGTTTTGTCATGTTGGAACAAGGACAGGTACTAATTGAGGAGTAACAGTATGGTTGGCTTGCCGAGGTGGTGTATACCCGAATGAACTGGGTGTATACTGTCTCAGAGCTTGTCCCTGATTAGGAACTCACGCTCTATTTGGGTAGACTGCCAAAACTTGTGTGATCCCCTCTATCGTGGGGGTTTACACCTTTCGTGGCGGTTGTCCAGCCCTATGGCTGATAGGTGGGGACATGGGTGAGGCTGCACAGCAGAAAATCCTATTGAGGCGGTCAATCAGAAGCTGGTACATAGTGCAATCTCTGTACGAAAGACTCATATGAAGTTCTGGAATTAGGCTTTGCAACATCATATCAATTTCTTGATATTCTGTCAGTTCAAGGCTGGTTTAGGGGACAAGGGTGTGCCACCTAGACACGTAATGTTCAAATTCCTCCCTGGGCCTCATTCTTTCTATGGTTAGATCAGAGACAGAGGGGGTCCTAACCCTCTGGTAACCGTAGCAGCCTAAAAATTTCTCGCTTACAACATAGAAATTTAACAGGTGGTCTACAAGGTGTGTGGGGAACCATTGTAGTGCTTCTCCTTCTAATGATTTGTGGAAGAGGAATACTAATAGAGGTTGATTATCTAGAAAAGGTCAGGCATCTAGATAAAAAGCAATTAAATGAATATGTGGATCTCCACGACCATTGTACAGGTGAAACTTTGGTATTTTGAACCCCTCCGGTAAGCTGACTGACGGGATCTGTCTCAAATTATGTAGAGACATGTGTTTGGGAGCAGAAGGGCCAGTTTCAGAGAGGATTCTCTGGATGGTTTCGTCCAATGTTTCTTCCCTGGGAGGGCAGTTTAGTGGTCTTGGGTTGGATGTGGCCTGGTAAGGACTTGGGGGAAGGCGGGGTTGTCATGCCCCAGAGCGGTCGTCCCCGAGACGTGACAAATATATAATATCAGCTATCCATAATGAGATCAATTAAGACTCTACACAACATCCAAGGCAACAAAGCAATTAATCAAGCGATAGCTGTCATAATATATATATATATATATATATATATATATATATATAGCGGAAGCTAAACAATTAAGTCTGTAATCCAAAAACACATTACAGACCAGATTACATAATCAACTGTCATATGAGAGCCAAAATAAACCAAAAGACATCAATATACGTATACTGTGCACAAACACGAGTATTAAATACATACAAGAGAAGGGGGGATGCTGATGGTCTCTCACTCGCAAGACCCAAAACACGAACGTTGTACTACTGCTGGTATTTTGCCTAAGGGAGCTCTTCCTTTGGATCCGACTCGACGCCAACTGGAGGAAACAAATTGAGGGGTGAGCCACACGCTCAATGATTGTTACAATCCGTGTGGCACAACTCATATTAATCTTTTCAAGCAATTATGGTCCCAACAGATGGAAGCAACTACTTAAGCTGGTGGGTCGTGTATCAACCCGAGCCCACCACACCCTCCCCTCACCCTCACAAGGTGAAATAGGACTATTGGGAGAAAGTCGACTGTTCTACACCGTTCGTCATCCGGTAGCCCTCTCCCGGGTAGCTTCTACTTGGTAGCCTCCCATGACCATTACCTCTACCATACGGACGCACCAACAAGCGTCATGAGTAATACCTGGGAGCACCTCACACGATACCTACAACACCGAGTAGCTTCAACACGGAGCCGATGAAGGGGAGAGCACTCGACACTCGCGGACACGATCCTCATGGATCCGCAATAGACACCGATTAGGTAACAAATTCTCATGAATTCCCTCCAGGGTGCATAACTCGGATGCGGGAAAGACATATGATTCTTAGTGTCAATGCCATGGTACGACCCCATAAGAGGTCATACACTTGCCTAAACTCATTAGACAGGGTTCATAGCTTAATATAAGCATATATAAAAGATACAACATGCATAATCATTACACAAGGGATTAATCATGGAAGCATTTAAATAAATATGACAACAAGGTTATAATATTATCTAAGGCATGCTTACACTTATGTATCTTCAAAAAAAAGCTAAGAATATGCTTAGGCAAGAGGGGAGCATGTATAAATCATGGTTAAGCTAACATGTGACATGGTATCTAGGCAATATGGGCCCCTATACATGGTACATGGATGTATGGCCCTAGCATATAGTATCTAACATAGCATGGGTGTAACCTAATAGACAAGCAATATCATATATATGCAAACAAGTTAACATGCAGTTATGGTGCCCCAGGGGAGGACAATGCACGTCTACGTGCACTGAACGCCTCCCTACTGGGTTGGATTGACCCACTCACCGCAACCCAGGTCGTTGCGTGATAGTTCACCACGCCCCAAGGAAGCTCCAGCTCCACGCCCAACAATGCCCCTGTAAAAGAAACAGTACGCGAGGGGTGAGCTATAAGCTTAGTGCGTGGTCAGAAACCAAATACCAACATAACAATTCGGCATTAAGGCAATTTCGTATCAAGAAAAGGCATGGGTAGAAACCCAACGGGTAACAAGGTCACGCGGCGGCAAGACTATACCCCGCCCTCGCCCTAGCCCCCAAAGGGGTGAACCTAGGGACTTGAAGGGCAAAACTTGTTGTTCTACACCGTTCATCATCCGGTACCGCTCTCCCAGGCAGCCTCTATCTGGAGCAGGCCACGGTAACAAGGCCATGGTAGGTACACTGTCGAGCGTGTCCATGGTACATACAGGTGGGGGTCCACCCAGGGCGGCTCGTACCTAGGAAGCATCCACACGGATCCGGCGAAGGGGGGAACGATAAATCACACTCGCAATATCATCCGGTGGCCCACCGTCGTGTAGCCTCACCTAGTACACTCCCATGATCAGTACATCCGCTGAATGCATCAGGAGTACCTACAAGTGGGAGTCCTCTGTCAGGGCAGCTTCAACGTCGGGGCCCCGGTCACAACGATATAGGCAGGATCCATTACATGTTCGCAACGTGAACCCCATGGGAAAACCAACTACACAAGCTGGTGGGTCGAGTATCAACTCGAGCCCACCACACTCACACCAACACCCTCACCCTCACCCCGACGGGTGACATAGGATTTTGGGAGCAATACCCTCACCCTCACCCTCCCTAAGGATGACCTAGGCTTTGGGAAATTGCACAAACTGGCAGATCGAACCAACGCCGACCCACTACACCATCACCCTCACCCCCTCCTCGGGGTGACATAAGCTCTTGGGGTCGATTGTTCTACACCGCTCGTCATCCGGTAGTCTCTCCCGGTCTGGCCTCTACTACCAGGTAGCCTCCCAGGTCCCTATCTCTGCTATATGGGCACACCAACAAGCGTCGTGGATAGTTCCTAGGAGCACCTCACAAGGTTCTGGCCTCTATCGGATAGCCTCCCATGACCGCTACCTCGGCCGTATGGGCACACCAACACGCGTCATGAGTAGTATCTCGGAGCACCCCGCTGGACTTTACTACGCCGGGCAGTCTCTACTCGGAGCCGAGGAAGGGAAGAACACTCGACACACGCGAATACGATCCCTATGGATCCGTCATCATCGGTTATCAAACACCGATAAGCACAACAAATTCTCATGAATTCCCTCCAGGGCGCATAACTCAGATGCGGGAAAGACATTATTCTAAGTGACAATGCCATGGTATGACCCCATAAGAGGTCATACACTTGTCTAATCTCATTAGACAAGGCTCATGGCCCAATAAGCATATAAATGATGTGCAATTAATTACCCAAGGATGACCTACATAAACATGCATACATGGTATCAATCAAGCAAGCACACAAGTTATAACTTAACATGCGTTGGATAGCACCAACTTAAAAGGAAAGGGTTAAGCGCGATCCGCGCAACAACAGGTGCATGCCAATAATTCCAAGCAAGCCTGAGTCAAGTAGGAACTACCTCTATTTACTCGGCTCGTAAAAAGAGGGTGGCGAAAGAGAGGGAATGCCACATCGTCGGACTCTCTGAATTGTCGGTGCGTCAGAAAGGATCCGGCGGTGCGCGGGTGCGCGTGCGTGCGTGTGTGGGGGTTCTTCGGGGATTCAGATTGGATGCGTGCCGTGGCGGGCTCGGTCGGATCATCTTCTCGGAAGGGTGAGGTGTCATTCCTGGTTGAGGCGCCCGACAGCGGCTCAAGAGGATTCCAGGGTTTGTGTGATCACCACCTGCTTTTTATAAAAGCAGGAAAAGGTTGGGGTGGATTTGATCGCCTATGTGGGGGAGTTTGTGGGGTCTCCGCTCTGAGACACGGATGTACCGTACACAGAGGTGAAAAATAGGTATCCTTTTCTGCTTCCGGGGCTTGGCTAAAGGAGTCTTGGGACAAAGGGGTGCAAATGGGGTGTGGATAGGGGGTGGCTAGTGGGATCCAGCCGTCGGGTATGGGGCGGCTAATTGGCTTTAGCCGTCCGGGGCCTGGTCTGGTTTGGGCAGAACTTCGGTAGGGAATGGGTTTGGTCTTGGACAGAGGCTAAGCTAGGTTTAGCCCGGGTTTCAGGAGGGTGGGATGAGAGGGTGTTTTATGTAGGGAATGGGTATTTCTCTCACAAAAAGGGCTCTCTCTCTCTCTCTTGGGATTTCTAGTGGAGTATGGAATGGAAATGTGAAATTGTGGATGATTGTAAGGATTGATGATGGGTTTAAAGGCTTGGGACCTCCTCTATTTATAGTAAAAGAGAGGCAGGGGAATGTCCACGGGGTAATGGAGTGGCTTGGCTAATAGTGTATGTGATTAGACCCCTCATTAATTCTCTAGTTCTTCTGTCAGGACCAGGTGAAGGGCGGCTACTTCCCAGTAGTCGCCCCTATCATGACATGTCAAACGTCCCATCTCAGTCACTTGGGTTGATCAGGCCAAGATAGGGTGGCTAAAGGTCATCACCTGCCGCAATGATCAGCATTTAATACTGCTTTATGTCCCATCCAGGGGACTGGTCCAAAGTCGGCCAGGGGGCGGCTAGTGCTAACTAGCCGCCTGGTATGGGGCGGCTAGTTAGGTCTGGCCGCCCCTTGCCAGGGACTCAGGGTTTTTGGGTTTTTCTTAGGTGGGGTTTTGGTTTGGGGCAGGGTCTGGTTTAGGGCAGGGTTTGGGGTTTCTGGGTTAGGGTTAGGGTTTAGGTTTTAGGGTTCGGCCTTTGGGTTAGTGAGGATGTGAGGGCGTCGTTGGGGACTTGCCTTTGGGGCTGCCCCAGAGGTTGGGAGTAGTATGATAGGGTATATACGCAAGAGGAGGCGTGGGGATCGACCGGCGGTGGTCGAGGATGTGGTTTCGGGGGTCGGCGGATCGGTTGAGGGTGCAATTGAGGGGGTAGGGGCTGAGGGGGTTAGTGAGGATGTGAGGGCGTCGTTGGATGCCCTTGTCGGGATGTTGGACAAGGAGGCCACAGAGGCTAGGGATGAGGATGCTTGCATACGATACCCCTTTTTTGTGCGTATATAGTTTTCAGGGTGTGACTCCGCATGTGTTTGATCGTGGTAGAGTGCATGTGTTTCATGGGTCCAAGTGTTTTCTATATGCTTAAGTGTGTTTTTAGGGAAAGTATATAGGTATGATAGTGTGATGCAAGAAAGAGCGTAAATGGTGACCACAGTGGGATTTTGACAATTTTTTTGTTTGCATGCGTGGTCATATGAGGAGTGTCTTGTGAATAATGGGAGGTGAACCTTTACGTGAATGCTTTTGTGTTTGATATGAGAATTTTACTTTGCTAAGCATGATTTAAAATATATTCATAGTTTTTGGATTCATACCTCTCGATTGTTTTTAAACTAACCCATGTTCCCTTTGCTTCGTTTTGTAGCGGCCGAATCGTATCCGGGCTTTATGGCACGAGACGAAGAGGTGGTACGATGCCTTGGGGCAGGAGGAGAGGAGCTTAGTGGATGGAGCGGGCTTCCGTTCCTTCTTTCTGATTGTGCCGTTCCACGTCCATCGCCCATATGTGGACGCATTGGCGGAGAGATGGGACCCGAAGAGTTGCACGTTCATCCTCCCTACTGGCGCCGTCATGCCGACCCTTGAGGACGTCCATCGGATCATCGGTCTTCTGGTTTTGGGGGAAGCGGTGATTGCGGCCACCCTTGTGGATTATAGGGGCTGTTTAGAGAGTTGATTGGAGAATGGGAGTTCGTGGAGCGGGACGGACGCTGAACTGGATTCCTTTAGGGAGGCTTTCGGGGCAGTATGGCCTCGGTTCTTGTACGGAGCGTCAGAAGGGCGAAGCTGCAGCTAGCTTCGAGAGAAGGTGGGCGATGATCGAGGCGAGAGAGGCGACCGCGTACCCACAGAGGGCACGGAGGGAGTTGAGGGCATTCTTTCTTTACTTCTTCGGCCGGGTCCTCTTCTCGACGGCCTCTGATAAGGTTTCCTCGCACTCTCTTTTGCTAATGAGGGACCTGGAGGGCATGGGAAGCTATGCCTGGGGAGCAGCGATGCTCGCTCATCTCTTCGCGGAGCTCTCGAAGAAAGTTAAGAGGGCTGGGGGAAAGAACCTTGGCGGCTTCGCGCCATTTCTTCAGGTATGTGTAAGTGGTAAATGTCTTTTCCTTGGTTTAGCTCACTCTCATTATGATAATTTTCCTCTTGTTTTGCTAGATCTACGGATACGAGCACTTCGCCATCGATTGCCCGACTCTGGCACCGTTTGATCATGCCCTCCCCTGGGCCATGAGATGGGAATCCCGGGGATCTTCTCGCTTGTACCGCCTCACCCAATTCCGAGAGGCCTTTCGCGTCTTGTAGGAGGAAGAGGTATAAGTTTTTCTTCAAATTTCCTTGGCTTGTATCTGGTTTTCTTTTGATTAAGCGGTCTTCCTATCTTTTGATGCTTTTAGATGACGTGGAGGCCCTATCCGGAGGAGGTTCCTGAGGCCTTGGCGCGAGACGTCTGGTTGATCTACTTTAATAAGGTCATGTTTCACTCGATCAGCCGGGTTGTCCGCCAGCTTGGGTATCACCAGTGGGTGCCCGATCCTCTGCCACGGCGCCCCTTGATTCCGATGACTGGGATTCCTAGGGACACGAACCTCCCGAGGAATTACACTACATATGTGGCGGGATGGATGGGCCAAGGCGTCTTGGTGGAGCATCGTCCTGAGGTGACTTCGAGTGACGAATACTTGGCATGGTATCTGTAGATACCCCAATTTTGACCGTCCAGAAAGATAGAAATACTTCAAGTAACACCCGGAAATATCCCACTTTTGGACATCCAGTAGAGAACCAAAATTCAGAAAACCGGAAACCCTAACCGGAAACCCTAAACCTAAAACTAAACCTGACCCTAGCATTGACCTAGACCTAAAACCAGAAACCCTAACCCTAACCCTAAGACCCAAAAACCCTGTGTCCCTGGCAAGGGGCGGCTAGATCTAACTAGCCGCCCCATACCAGGCGGCTAGTTTGAACTAGCCGCCCCCCTAACCGCCCCCTGGCCGACTTTGGACCAGTCCCCTGGATGGGACATAAAGCAGCAATAAATGCTGATCATTGCGGCGGGTCATGACCTTTAGCCGCCCTCTCTTGGCCGGATCAATCCAAGTAACCGACCCAAGCCACCGCTTGTCAGAGATGAGACGTTTGGCAGGTCATGATGGGGGCGGCTACCAGGAAGTAGACGCCCCATCCTGGGCGGCTAGATAGAACTAGCCGCCCTTCACCTGGTCCTAACAGAAGAACCAGGGAATTAATGAGGGGTCTAATCGAAGCCAACCCACTCCATTACCCCCGGGATATTTCCCTGCCTCTCTTTTACTATAAATAGAGGGGTCCCAAGCCCAAATACAACATCACCAAAAAAATCCCAACATCCTTCAATCCACAAAATCCACACTAACATCCCACAATTCACATTCCCTTTCCACACTAGAAATCCCTAGAGAGAGAGAGAGAGAGCCTCTTGTGTGAGAGAAAACACCCATTCCCTACACAAAAACACTCTCTCATTCCACCCTCCAGAAACCCGGGATAAACCTAGCTTAGCCTCTGCCCAAAACCAAACACATTTCCTACCAAAGCTCTGCCCAAACCAAACCAGACCTGGGACGGCTAAACCCTAGTAACCGCCCCTCACCAGACGGCTAGATCCAACTAACCGCCCCCCATATCCACACCCCATATCCACACTCCTTTGTCCCAAGACTCCTTTAGTCAAGCCCGGAAGCATAATAGGATTACCTGTTTTTCACCTCTGTGTATGGTATATCCGTGTCTCAGAGCGGAGACCCCACAAACTCCCCACGTAGGCGATCAAATCCAACACCAACTTTTCCTGCTTTTTTTTAGAAAGCAGGTGGCGATCACACAAACCCCGTCTTTTCTGAGAAGCAGTCGGGCGGCTCAGGAACGACTCTCCGGGCGGTGACCTGATCAGTCGTGAGACGGACCAGGACCAAGTTCGCAGAACCCCCAGTTTTTACATACCGACAAATCTTCTCGGAAGGGTGAGGGGTGTCCTCTTCTACTGTGCATTATAACATCCTTTATTGCTTTGTAAGCCGCACACAGCTGCGCAATCCTTTACTGCTTTCGTAAGCCGCACACAGCTGCGCAATCCTTTACTGCTTTCGTAAGTCGCACACAGCTGCGCAATCCTTTACTGCTTTATTTACTGCTTTCAATCTGCTCCCAAAGCCCCATCCACACCCAGCTGCTCGGTCAATTCGAGCATTTTTTCATTCGCCCCCCTTTCCCCCGCGAATCCAATATTCCCAGCCGTTTCCACCCCAGGCCCCTACCAGGCCACCCCAAACCCGGGACCGCTAGGCAGCCCTCCCAGGGGAGAAACACTTGACGAAACCATCCGGAGAATCCTCTCCGAGACTGGTCCGTCGGCCCCCAAACACATGTCTCTACATAACCTGAGACAAATCCCGTCAGTCCACCTACCAGGGGGATTCAAAATCCCCAAATTCCGTCGGTACAACGGTCGTGGAGACCCAGACATTCATTTAACTGCCTTTTATCTAGACGCACGCCCGTTTCTAGATAATCAACCTCTACTAGTCTTCCTCTTCCAGAAATCATTGGAAGGAGAAGCACTACAATGGTTCTCCACCCTCCCTGTAGATCACTTGTCGAATTTCTCAGCTGTAAGCGAGAAATTCTTGGGCCGCTACGGTTACCAGAGGATTAGGACCCCCTCTATTTCAGATTTAACCGTAGAGAGAATGAGGCCTAGGGAGGAATTCGAACAATACGTGTCTCGGTGGCGCACCCTTGTCCACCGAACCGGCCTGCAACTCACAGAATGTCAAGAAATTGACATGATGTTGCAGAGCCTGAGTCCAGAGCTCCGTACGAGCTTTCGTACATAGACTGCACTACGTACCAGCTTCTGATTGACCGCTACAACAGGATTTCCCGTTGTGCAGCCCCAGTAGTCCTAACCCACTCCCCACCTATTAGCCATAGGGTTGGACAACCGCCTCGTAAGGCACAAACCCCCATGGTAGAGGGGATTATCAGCCAAGTATCGGCACTTTACCCGAACGGAGCGCGTGTTCCCGACCGAGGAATGGCTCCGAGACAGTACACACCCGGTTCATCCGGATATGCGCCGCCTCGGCAAGCTAATCAAAATTTTACTCCTCGATCGGTACCCGCCCCCGTGCCGACACGACTAAGTCCTATATTCCAAAATTTTATAAATCAGATCTCTGTACGTGTAGATCCTGTAATGAATTTTGGAAAGCAGAAGGTAGAACCTACTATACAACCCCTGATGGAAGAACCAGAAGACCTGCCTAGGATCATTCCGGGTGGCCTAATCCTTCCAACACCTTCCCCAATACACCCGAACCCTATCAAACCTCTTCCCCTATACACAGAACAAATATCCGAGCCCATTTTAGTTCATCCCATGGAGGGAGGTCCCATCCATCCATTGAATCATTTCTCCCATACACAACCTAGTCAGTCCTTCAGCAACAAAGCCATAGTTCTTCCTGCCTGTCCCCCTACTCCACCGGGGACACAAGCATTTGTTCCCCATCAACTACCCCAAAGAAAGTACATCGCTATTCCTCCCCCATCGACCTATGAGTCCCCAACATCTGAAATTATTGAATCCGCAGAATGCCCCAAGCAGGATTTTGACGATGATGAAGAGTTTTTGGATGGAGAACTATTGGAACTCTTTTACCCTTCCCAAACACAACCTGAATCCATCATCCGAGCCTTACAACCGATTAAATCTGAGTACCCCTTGTCTTTGCCTGCTCAAGACCAAATCATATCAATGTCGATCAAACCTACCATGGTTGTCTTGGATGACTCACCTTCTGGCTCATCAGATTCTGAGACCGATCCAGATCCGGTTCAACCAATTGTGCGTGTCTTCGAAACAGAACTACTCATATTTAAAAATACACAATTTGAGGGAGCAGTCAAACCATCCCAATTGCCGGACATGCCATCCCTTCTATCTGAGGAGCACCTTACTCAGGATTCCCCCACCATATCCAAATCAATTATTCTATATCAGATCCATAAACCCTTGATTACTCCAGTTGAAGAGTCTTCACTCTCACCACCACTGGGGCCTCAACATCATGTTGATTCGTGCACCCTTGCACATGTTCAGTCAGTCGTCGCCCCTGCTACTTGCTTTTCCATATCCATATCTTTATTAACTGAACCCTCTTTGAAGAAAGATTCTCTTCCTACTAAGGGTCTATGGCAGATCAAACGCCACTTGCATTCTCAAAGACATTTAGGCTTTGATATTCTGATAGATGCTGTCAGAAAAGACGCTGAACAATGGTGGCTGAGAAGGTGCCCAACGCGTTTCAAAATAGAGGAGAACCAATACATGCACCAGCCTCTTCTTTACATCCCATGACTTCACCATGGCCCTTCTCCATGTGGGCATTAGACGTGATAGGACCATTCCGGGACACTATAGAAAACACCACCCAAAAAGCCTTCATCCTCACCGCTACAGAATATTTTACCAAATGGGCTGAGGCCGAGTCCTATGTAGTAATTAAAAGCTCTGCCCTATCTCGTTTTGTCCGCACTCACATCCTGGCACGGTTCGACACCCCCAAAGTGATTATAACTGACAATGGCCCCTAGTTCATCTCCCAAGAATTCCAAGACCTATGCAATAAACATCATATAGAACTTCATCATTCCACGCCATACTACCCACAGGGGAACGGACAAGCAGAGGCCACCAACAAAACCTTGCTCAAAATTATAAAGAAAACGGTAGAAACCCACAAGGCTACCGATTGGCCTGATAAACTGGTAGACGCCCTCTGGGCATACCGAACCTCCATTAGGACGCCCACTGGTCAAACCCCCTATTCGCTCACATTTGGGACTGAAGCAGTAGTACCTTACAAAATCCTCGTCCCATCCTTGAGAATAGTACTAGAAGAAGATCTCCAAATTGAGGAAAGAGGGAGGCACTCCTACTACGCCTCGAACTACTAGACGAGAAGAGATTAAGAGCGGCAGACCATGCCCATGCCTACCAAAGAAGGGTGGCAAGGGCTTTTGAAAAAAAGATGATAAAAAGAAAATTCGAAATCGGGGAATTAGTACTTAAGCAAATCATGCCATCAAGACTGCCTCACCCGAGAGGAAAGATGCAACCAACATGGGAGGGACCCTATGTGATCACCCATGCCTATCCCAGGAATGCCTACCGCCTGGTAGATGCCGAAGGAGTCGAGGTTCCAGGTTCGCGGAATGCACTTTATCTAAAGAAATTCCATGCATGAAAAGCTTTCAATACTTAAGAACTATTATTCTTCCTTCCTGCAATTTCCGGCGTTTAGTACTTGATGATAGAATTATAAGACTCTCAAAGATAAACTCGTATCTATTTGAACACGTTTCCGCCAAATCATGTCATTCCCTTCACACACGTATAACTGGACTAGATTTGCCTGATAGAAGAAAAATTGCCTACCCCATGGACTGGGACAATTTAAAAACTCCCCAAAGCAAAATATCCCTTATTTCCACCCCGCTCGTATTAACCCTAGGTCAAAATGAGGAGTTACCCGGACCTAGCATATGTCCCAAAAACTGGCTCTGGCATTATATAAACACTTCTAGAGGGGAAGCATGAAAAGAATCGGGGTGAAAAACAGAAGAGCCCCCCCCCCCTCAAATCAAAACAATAAAAAAAACAAAAAAGCAAAAAAGAGAAAATCAGGCAAGGAGAGGCCAAACACCCAAGTGAACGGGTTAAACTCTATATTTTGCAGGCTTTCACGCCTTTACGCACGGTATACGCTAGACAACGGCTGTACCAGTACAGATCCAAACAACGGATTGTACTTTCCACCCAAAGATAAAGAAGTGGTAAAAAGAAGAAAGCCAGAGGGACCTAGGAAGTAAGACCTGTGCTAGACTGGGACAATTCTAAAATATTGCCCGAAAGGAAGATATTACTCTTACCTCATTCACCCTCTCCCCTTTTATTTTTTGCAATCGGGGGTTCAAAATTGAGCTATGTCCACCGGGAAAAGCGAAATTTTGACCAAGGGTAGATCACGTCCAGGTTTACACCTACACACACACTCACACGAGTTCACTTAGAAACTTGCCTATCCAAAGGAAGCTTATTTGACTTGACTCTTGGTACATTCATGGATTTTTCAGCATGTTTAGAATAAAACGATTAAGCATTTGAAAACCATGAACCAAGGAAAATCGACGCCTAAGGCTTATGCCTCTCAAATACAATCCTGGTTTGGACATGAGTGACCACAAGGGCTCCTCCACGGGGACTTGATGGTGTCTTTTACTTATGAAAATCGAGAACCTTGCCCTCTCACCTAAAAAGTCATTGAAGAACTAAAATGCCCCCTTATGCCACTTATACTTACGCATAAGCTTGCATTTTCCTTTTCCAAAACACCTTGGCATCCGATTTTCTTGAAATATTAAAGTGAACCCCCCCCCCCCCCGAATATTAGAATTGTCCCCACTCATATGAGAATTGTCCCCACAAAATTTAAAATTGTCCCCACTCATATGAGAATTGTCCCCACTCACCTCATGCCCTTCCGCACATGCGTGAGAAGAAATTGTCCCCACCTTCTACACATATGTTTTTCTTCACTCACGCACTTGGAATCCCTTCCTTGCGCACTAAAGCCTGGTCTCCCACACTTTACTTTCTCGCATTTATATTTCCATTCCGCCTTAAGATGGATTGTAGCCCTTGACGATTCAAGCAAGAAGGGCTCGAAAGTCAGTGCAAGGGCGCAATCTGGACGGATTTAACACTTGGTCCATGGAAAGAATGTTTTTATAGGTCTCGAAGGATAAAACACTCAGGAGGACTTTCAGCAGCAGCAGACAAGAAGCAAAACCAGAAAATTGTCCCAGGCAGGGGGCGGCTGAAACCGACTAGCCCCCCCCCCCCCCCCCGAGAGACGGCCAGTTCACACTAGCCGCCCCTGCCCCTCTTGTCCAGGTAAAAACCCAGGCAAGGGGCGGCTAAATGCAAGTAGCCGCCCCTCACTGGGAGGCTAAACGCAACTAGCCGCCCCTCACCTGCTACCCCATCTGCCCTGTCAGTCCCAGTCTCAATCAACTCTTCAACTCCTTTGAATACCTGTCAAAACATTCCTTTCCCAAACATGCATACACACATTTTAGACACATATTCATACACAAGACCTGTATCGATACCATGCTATAATGATTATATATTAGAATTCTACATCCATCCATAAATCAAAACCTATAACACCAAGTTCATTCATCCACACACATACACATCCCTATAGATTAGGAAGGCTTTCTAAAAACATTAAACATCCATGCTAAACTATACCAAACCATGCATACAAACAAGAAATTAAATTGGGGTATCTACAAAGGGCTCCACCACAGGGACTTGATGGTATCTTTTACTAAAGAAGGTCGCAAACATTGCCCTCTCACATGAAAAAAAAGAAAACCATTCCCGTGCCTACCGTGCCTACCATGCTATCGTGCACGGAGCAGCCCAGCGTCAGTTTCCTCGTGCCTACCGTTCCCGTGCTTGGGAAAACTCAGCAAGGAGGGGATATCGCCAACAGAAAGCAAGTAAAAGTTGAGTTGGGTGAATTGGATCATCCGAAGGATAAGAACTCTGGAAAAGAACCAGAACTGAAGAAATTCGAATTTTGAATGTTATTGAAAGTGCGGCAAAACTTTGGGAAAGTTGAGTTTGGTCAAGTAGTGTCCGGAAATAAACCAATACATGGCTGTTTCATATGGAGAACCTTGGAATTTAGGGCTGAAAAGAGATTGGAAAGAGGTTTTTAATGAAAACAGAGAAACTGGGAGGGGCGGCTAGTGCTAACTAGCCGCCCGAGAGGGGGCGGCTACTTGTGTGTAGCAGCCCCTAGACTGGGTCCCTTATAACCGAAAAGACCCTCTCTCTCTCCATACGTTTCAAAATGGTTTCTCTTCCCTCCTCTCTTCTTCTCTTCGGTTTCAATCTTTCTCTTTCTCTTGATTTCGAAACCCTAGGTTTGGGTTCTCATTTTTCTTTTTAAATCGAGGAAGATGACAAGGTTGAAGGCGATCGTTTCGAAGGGAAAACGACCACGGGTGGCTCGTGGAGAGCGTAGCCCGAGCTCTTCATCATCGGAGAGCGATAGGCCGGAGGTCGAGGCCGTGGGGGAGGCTATGGGTACGACGGAGGTGCCGCCGGTGGACATCGGCGTGGGTGAGGTTGGGGATTTGCCTTCGGGGGCTGTCCCGGAGGTAGGGGGGAGTATGATAGGCTATACACGCAAGAGAAGGCGTGGGGATCGACCGGTGGCAGTCGAGGGGGTGGTTTCGGGGGTTGGAGGATCGATTGAGGGTGCAACCGAGGGGGTAGGGGTCGAGGGAGTTAGCGAGGAGGTGAGGGCGTCGTTGGATGCCTCGTTGGGATGTTGGACAGGGAGGCCACGGAGGCCAGGGCTGAGGAGGAGGAAAGTAGGGCTATGGGGGCTTTCGCGGAGTTTATCTCTGGCGCGGGGAGAGTGGAGGGGACTGGAGAGGCTTGGGATGAGGCCAGGGAGGCCGAGGGTATGGGCACCGGGGCTGCGGAGGCCGGTGTTGGTGCTGAGGCCGAGGAAGCCGTGTTCGAGGAGGATGAAGAGGAGGGGGATGACGATGGGATGGACGATCCCGACGAGGCCGAGGTGGACACTCCTGGGTCCACACGGGTCATGGTATGTTCCTAACCTTTTAGTCTTAGCCTTTTACTTTGGTGTATATGCATGTGTCTTGGTGGTATGAATAAATGATTAGCGTACTTGTGTATGTGTATTTTTAATAAGCATGCTTGGTGTATAAGTTAATCACGGTGGGATGTGCAAGCATGCTGTATGGGTTTGTTTTTTGTAGGGAGGGGGTAATTTCTATATATATATCCATGTTTGTTATATGCATATAAAGGAGAAAGAAGTGATATGGCTAGCATGCGATACTTTTCTACGTGTATATGACTTCGTACGTGTTTGATCGTGGTAGAGCATGAGAAATTGTATGCATGCATTTCATGGGTTCAAGTGCTTTCTATATGTTTTAGGCGTGTTTAGGGAAAGTACATAAGCATGATGGGCCGTGATGCAAGAAAGAGTGTGAGTGGTGACCACGGTGGGATGATATATTTTTGTTTGCATGCGTGGTCATATGTAGTTTCTTATTTTCATGCTTCGGTCTTTTATTTTAGTATATGGAAGTTTTACTTTGCTAAGCATGGTTTAAAATGAATTCATAGATTTTGGATTCTCACCTCTTGATTGCCTTTTTAACTAACCCATATCTTCTTCGTTTGTTTGTAGCGGCCGAATCGTATCCGGGCTTTATGGCACGGGACGAAGAGGTGGTATGATGCCTTGGGGCAGGAGGAGAGGAGCTTAGTGGATGGGGCGGGCTTCCGCTCCTTCTTTTTGATCGAGCCGTTCCACGTCCATCGCCCATATGTGGAGGCATTGGCGGAGAGATGGGACCCGGAGAGTTGTACATTCATCCTCCCTACCGGCGCTGTCATGCTGACGCTCGAGGACGTCCATCGGATCACTGGCCTTCCGGTCTTGGGGGAGGCAGTGATTGCGGCCACCCTTGCGGACCACAGGGGGCTTTTCTTAGAGCTGATCGGGGAATGGGAGTTCGTGGAGCGGGAGCAGACGCTGAACCGGATTCCTTTAGGGAGGCTTTCGGGGCAGTACGGCCTCGGTTCCTTTACAGAGCGTCAGAAGGGCGAAGTTGCAGCTAGCTTCGAGAGGAGGCGGGTGATGATCGAGGCGAGAGAGGCGGCCGCATGCCCACAGAGGGCACGGAGGGAGTTGAGGGCGTTCTTTCTTTACTTCTTCGGCTGGGTCCTCTTCTCGACGGCCTCCGACAAGGTTTCTTGTCATTCTCTCATGCTGATGAGGGACCTGGAGGGTATGGACGCTATGCTTGGGGAGCGGCGATGCTTGCCCATCTATTCGCGGAGCTCTCGAAGAAGGTCAAGAGGGCCGGGGGAAGAACCTTGGCGGCTTCACGCCATTTCTTCAGGTATGTGTAATTGGTAAGTGTCTTCTTCTTGGTTTAGCTCACTTTGATCATGATAATTTCCCTCTTGCTTTGCTAGGTCTTCGGGTACGAGCATTTCGCCATCGATCGCCCGACTTTGGCTCCGTTTGATCATGCCCTCCCTTGGGCTATGCGGTGGGAACCCCGGGGGTCTTCTCGCTTGCACCGCCTCATTCAATTCTGAGAGGCCTTCCGTGTCTTGTCGGAGGAAGAGGTATAAGTTTTTCTTCGAACTTCCTTGGCTTGTATTTGGTTTTCTCTTGAGTAAGCGCTCTTCCTATCTTTCGATGTTTTTTTAGATGACGTGGAGGCCTTACTCGGAGGAGGTTCCCGAGGCTCTGGCGCGAGACGTCTGGTTGATCTACTTCAATGAGGTCGTGTTTCATGCGATCAGCCGGGTCGTCTGCCAGCTTGGCTATCATCAGTGGGTGCCCGATCCTCTGCCGCGGCGCCCCTCGATTCCGGTGGCTGGGATTCCTCGGGACACGAATCTCCCGAGGAATTACACTACATATGTGGCGGGATGGATGAGCCGAGGCGTCTTGGTGGAGCGTCATCCTGAGGTGACTTCGAGTGATGAATACCTAGCTTGGTATCGTCAGGAGTATGCAGGTATCCTCGGGACGATGGAGGAGGAGATTCCGGATGCCTACGTAAGTTTGGAAACCCTCCTTCTCTTCCTCGTTCTCTTTTGCTTGAATATTTTTTGAATGGTATTTGCTTTTGTAGGTCGAGTTGAATGAGATGGAGAAGAGGCTCAAGACTGTCAATGAGCACCTCCAAGCGCAGGCCAGGCAGATAGAGGTGTTGCGGGTAAGAGAGGACGCTTGCAGGACCAGGTCCGAGTCCTCGAGGCTCAGGTGGAAGCTCTGTCGAGAGCGAGGGCCGACGGTGCTTCCTCTTCTTCGCCCCTCCTCCTTCTATGGTTTCCGAGCAGGAGCTCGAACTGACGAGGGAGTTGGATGCGGCCCGAAGCGAGTTGGTGGCCATACGGATGGAGCTGGGCCAGGCGAGGGGTAGGGCTTCTCGGGCTGAGGAGGAGACGGACCGGCTGAGGTCCATGATGGCTTTGAGAGAGGAGGGGTTCAATACCCTAGGCCGTAGAGGGACTCCCTCCAGATGAGGGTGTCGGAGTTGGAGGCTTCAGCGGTTGTTCTGGAGGTTTGATGGGGGACTTGGTTCATTCGTTCCAGGCGGCCAGGGATAGGGACCGAGAGGCACTCAGGGCATCAGAGGTGAGGGCGCGGGAGTTGGAGGAGAGGTTGAGGGCCGCCGAGGATTGGGCTTGAGGGACAGAGAGTCGCCTCCGACAGAGATTGGAGAGGAGAGATATAGATATGCAGCAAGTCCGTCTTTGGGAGGCGACTATGAGGGGGAAATTGGTTGGAGGGGGCTTTATGACCGAGGCGGACCTCGACATTCTTCCGCTTGAGCCTGACCATTCTCTCTCGGCTTCCTTGGCTACCGGGGCCACCTTCAACCGTGCTTCTCGTCCTTCGGCGTCTCGGAGTTGTGGGATATATGTGAGGGCTGCGTCTTCAGTTCGAGAGACTCCTGCCGCTCCTGACGCCCCAGAGGTTCAGTCCTCTCCTCGGCCGCCGCTCCCTTCTCAGCTAAGCCAGGATGTTCCTCCTACTCGGCCTCCAGCGGATGACGATACGCCGAGGTATAGCTTCTTTGTGTCTTGGTTTTAGGTAGAATAATGGTATATGTGCGAGGAATTCATGCTTTTCTTCTTTTGTTTTGACTCAGGTGATTATTTCAGTGAAGTATAGCTCAAGACTCAGAGTTTTGGAGCTCTTGGAGGAAAAGATTCTTTTTTACGCTCTCTTAGGTTTAGAAAAACAATCTATGTTTATGGTTTTGGTGGGACAATTTAATTTCTCGTTTGTATGCATGGTTTAGAATAATTTGCATGGATGTTTAGGTATTTAAAGAGCTTCCTTTATTTAGAAAAAACGAGTATTTCGTGGATGGGTGATTTTGGTGTTTTTATATGTTTAATTCATGGATGGGTGTAGGGTTTTGATATATAATTGTTTTAGCATGGTATCTATACATGTTTTGTGTATGAAATGTGTACATGCAGGTTTTGGGAAGAATTGATCTCAATAGGTAAAGAAGTGTTGAAGAGTTGATTGGACATGGACTGACATAACTGAAATAGGTGTAGACAAGGGTGGCTAGTTGTGCTTAGCCGCCCCCTGCCTGGTGCATCCTCACCTGAAACAAAGGGCAGGGGTGGCTAGTGTAAACTAGCCGCCCAGTGAGGGGCGGCTAGTCGAATTTAGCCGCCCCCTGCCTGGGGCAATTTGGTTCTGCTGCTCCTGTCTGCTGCTACTGCTGAAAGTCTTTGTGACCGTTTCAACCTTCGGGGCCTATAAAAACATTCCTTCCATGGACCAAGTGTTAAATCTGTCCAGATTGCGCCCCTGCATTGACTTTTGAGCCCTTCTTGCTTGAATTGTCAAGGGCTACAATCCATCTTAAGGTGAAATGGAAAAGATAATGCGAGAAAGTAAAGTGCGGGAGACCATGCTTTAGTATGCAAGGAAGGGATTCCAAGTGCGTGAGAAAAACTCTTAAGTGTGTGTAAAGGTGGGACAATTTCTTCTCAGGCAAGTGCGGCAAGGGCACGAAATGAGTGGGGATAATTTTAATATTTAGGTACGGGGGGGTCAACTTTAATATTCCAAGAAAATCGGACGCCAATGTGTTTTGGAAAAGGAAAATGCAAGCTTATGCGTAAGTATAGTTGGCATAAGGGGGCATTTTAGTTCTTCAATGGTTTCTTACGTGAGAGGGTAATGTTCTCGACTTTCTGAAGTAAAAGATGCCATCAAGTCCCTGTGGAGGAGCCCTTGTGGTCACCCATGTCCAAACCAGGATTGTATTTGAACGGTTTAAGCCTTAGGTGTCGATTTTTCTAGGTTCATGGTTTTCAAATGCTTAATCGTATTATTCTAAACATGCTGAAAAATCCATGAGTGTACCAAGAATCGAGTCAAATAAGCTTCCCTTGGACAAGCAAGTTTCTAAGTGAACTCATGTGAGTGTGTGTAGTTGTAAACCTGGACATGATCTACCTTTGGTCAAAATTTGCCTTTCCCGATAGACGTAATTCAATTTAGAATCCATTGCGAAATAGAAAAAAGGGGGGGGGAATGGGGTAAGAGTAATATCTTCCTTTCGGGCAATATTTTAGAATTGACCCAGTCTAGCACATGTCTTACTTTCTAGGTCCCTCTGGCTTTCTTCTTTTTATCACTTCTTTATTTTGGATGGAAAGTACAGTCCGTTGTTTGGACCTGTACTGGTATAGCCGTTGTCTAGCGTATACCGTGCGTAAAGGCGTGAAAGCCTGCTAAAATAGAGAGTTTAACCCGTTCACTTGGGTGTTATTTTTCTTTTGTTGGCCTCTCATTGCCTGATTTTTTTTTATTTGAGGGGGGGGGGCTCTTCTATTTTTCACCCCGATTCTTTTCATGCTTCCCCTCTAGAAGTGTTTGTATACTGCCAGAGCCAGTTTTGGGACAAATGCCAGGTCTAGGTAACTCCTCATTTTGACCTAGGGTTAATACGAGTGGGGCGGAAATAAGGGATGTTTTGCTTTGGGGGTTTTAAATTGTCCCAGTCTATGGGGTAGGCAATTTTTCTTCTTTCAGGTGAATCTAGTCCAGTTATACGTGTGTGAAGGAAACGGCATGATTTGGCGGAGATGTGTTCAAATAGATACGAGTTTATCTTTGAGAGTCTTATAATTCTATCATCAAGTACTAAACGCTGGAAATCGCAGGAAGAAAGAATAATAGTTCTTAAGTATTGAAAGCTATTCATGCATGGAATTTCTTTAGATAAAGTGTGTTCCACGAACCTGGAACCTCGACTCCTTCGGCATCTACCAGGCGGTAGGCATTCCAGGAATAGGCATGGGTGATCACATAGGGTCCCTCCCATGTGGGTTGCAACTTCCCTCTTGGGTGAGGCTGTCTTGATGGCATGATTTGCTTGAGTACTAATTCCCCGATTTCAAATTTTCCTTTTATTACCTTCTTTTCAAATGCCCTTGCCACCCTTCTTTGGTAGGCCTGTGCATGGTCTGCCGCTCTTAGTCTTTTCTCGTCTAGTAGTTCGCTCTTTTTGGTATTATATTTTTTTGTTTTCGAATGTGCGAAGACAAATGCATACTTATGGTTTTGAAAAGGGGCCTGTGTTGGCGAATAGATATGCTTTTGGAAAGAGAATGGGGATAAGGTTTGGAAAACGATTCCGTTTCTGGAAGGAAAGCATGAAAAGACAGTTTGAAAAAATGCTTTTGGCGGAAATCATGGAGATATGGTTTTGCTAAAACATTTTGTTTTGAAGATAGGTGTGGAAGTATAGCTTTGAAAAACATTTTCGTTGGAAACGCAGCTTGTAAATATTTTCGTTGTTAAGTAAAAAAAAATTTTTTTTGTTTTTTTTTTGGAAGCACGGAAATACAGTTTTGTAAAAATTTTGTTTTGAAGGAGAGTGTGGAAAACATTTTTTTTAAAAAAAAAAACATTTTTTGTTTTTAAAGAAGAGTGGAAATAAAGCTGGAAACAAGTATGTTCAGGGTTGGGGAATGAAAGCTGATCAGCATGTATTTTTTTGGATTTTGGTTTCTTTTAGGAAAGCAGGTAAACAAATACGTATAGGGTGACGAAAGGCGAAAGCTGGTAAACAAATATTTTTCGATTTTGGATTTTTAGAAAAAGCTGTAAACAAATATGTACAGGGTGACGAAAGACGAAAGCTGGTAAACAAATATTTTTCGATTTTGGATTTTTAGAAAAAGCTGTAAACAAATATGTACTGGGTGTGACGAAAGCTTAAGCTGATAAACAAATATTTTTTGATTTTGGATTTTTAGAAAAAGCTGTAAACAAATATGTACACGGTGTGACGAAAGCTTACCCAGGGGGATTGGTACCTGGTTCTTGGATTCGATTTGTTTCCTCGAGTCGGCTTTGCTTGGTCGTCCGGCTGATGTCTGGTGGGGGTCCCCTATTCCCAAACTCTTCTTCCCTGAGTCTCTTCAAGGGCCTTCCTTGATGGAGCAGTTCTTCGTCGGTGGAGCCTGGCTGCCAACAAGCGAGCACCTCTAGCCGATGCGCATGGCACAGACGCTCCAATTCCAGGCCCGTGTCTCGTTAAAGCGTGCTTCTCCCCATATGGATACTACTTTCCCGCGGTACGGGAAACGAAGGCATTGTGTCGGTGGATGAGACAGCTTCGATGCTGTTGAGCCATGTCCTCCCAACAATCAGAGGGTGGGATGATTGAATGTTCATTACCATGCAGTTAACGATGGTGGAGACTGGGCCGATCTTTAGTGGGAGCGTGACTAGTCCGCAAGCGTTCTTGCGCGTGCTGTCGAAGGCATAAATGTATTCGTCCGAGGGCTCCAATCTGGGAACCCGGCCTTCCAGCTTTTGGTAGGCGGAATATGTAAGAACGTTAGTTTCCGCTCCCGTGTCAATGAGAATGTGCCGGAATTCCCTCCCTCTGAGTATGGCAGTGATAGCGAGGGGTGCGGAACTTGCTCCGGCTTTTGCGATTTCATGGGGGAGGAAGGTGATCGAGTTGGGCTCCGTAAGATCGTTTGGTGGATGCAGGGTCCTGGTTGCTTCTTCTGAAGGATAGTTGTTGTCGTAAGGGGACCCAGGTGGACTACCGCTTTCATCCTCGTTCCCCGGTCGTAGGGCTAGTGTGAACATATTATGTATCGCCCAGTTGTTCTCGTTCTCGTACTGGAGGCGCGCCTCTCCCCAGATTGTCAGAATATGACTCAAGAAGGGCAGTCGAAGGCATTGGTGCCGGGGGAACAGATAGCTTGGATGCTGTCTAACCATGGTCGCCCCAACATCAATGGGTACCTTGTGTCGATGCTGGCCACGAAGCAGGCTACTTCACAGATAAGAGGGCCGACGGACAGCTCGAATGTTCCGGGGCCGCGGAGAGTCTTCCCGATATGGTTGAAAGCTTGAATAGTATGGTGGGCCGGTTGGACGGGAGGACGGCCTAGTCTGGGTATCCTTTGGTAGGTGGAGCACGTCATTATGTTCATTCCTGACCCTGGATCCACGAAGATGTTGTTTAGCCACAACATTTGAAGTCGTCCGCGGATGTGTAGGTGGTAGACTCGCAGTCTGGGATCCGGGAGATCTTGGTCAGTGAACGAAATGGTCATTGGGCGGCGGGGGCCGTCGACAGTGTCGGTACTCTTGGAGGACCCATTGTCGTCCGGATGCAGATCTTCCGACGTACATTCCCCTCCTTTGGGTCCTTCGCTAGCTCCTTCGGGGATCTCCTCAAATGGCTCTTCTTCTTCGTCTCCTCCCGGGTTTTCTAGTCCGCTTTCGTCGGACTCGATGTTGATGACTGCGGGAAGGGTGAGAACTGCATCTTCTTCTTCGCCATAGAGTATGGCAAGGTCATGATTGTCGAGGTTCAGCTCTTCCTCCTCGGATTCTTCGGACAGACTGTCGCTAGTGACATCTTCTGAACTGCTTGGTTGTGGTGATGGTTGTCTCCCTCTCCTGACCATGTTTACCATGTGGGCTCCAGATGTGGATGCTTGGTTGTGACCTGGCAATGGGTCAGTAAAAATGCCAAGTGGCTTGGAGGCTCGAGAATTGCCCTGGTTCAAGTGGCTTTTGATCATGGCCCAATCAAGGCGCCTGTCATCATTTAAATCATAAATAAAATCCAAAAAAACAATGCATTGTTCTACGGTATGACCATGTTGTTGGTGGTATTGACAATAACGCAGTCTGCTGGCCCCGGGGAGTGGAGGTTTAGCAGCTGGGAGGGAGATACTATTCGTGTCCATTAGTACCCTAAAAATCCTAGTTAGTGTTTCTGGGAGGGGAGGGTAAGAGTCCGTCATTCCCATTCGTCTCTGATCATAGGATGTCGGAGGGGAGACCTCATTATAAGTATTTTGGGTGGGCTGCCTAGGATTTAGGTTCTGACTTCTTAGGAAGCTGGAATAGAAAGGGGTCCTAGGCTGGCCTTGTCTTGAAATTACAGGGCTTTGGACCGGGGAACTTTGGATTGCCGGGTTTTGTTGTGTCGGCACGGGGACGGGTACTGATCGAGTAGTTAAATTTTGGTTGATTGGCCAAGGCGGTGCATACCCGGATGAACCGGACGTGTACTGTCTCGGAGCAATTCCTCAATCAGGAACTCGTGCTCCGTTCGGGTAGAGTGCCGATACTTGTGTAATAATCCCCTCTACCGTGGGGGTTTGTGCCTTGCGAGGCGGTTGTCCAACCCTATGGCTGATAGGTGGGGACTGGGTTTGGACTACTGGGGCTGCACAACGGGAACTCCTGTTGTGGCGGTCAATTAGAAGCTGATATGTAGTACAGTCCCCGTACGAAAGGCTCGTACGAAGCTCTGGACTCAGGCTTTCTAACATCATGTCAATTTCTTGACATTCCGTGAGTTGCATGCCGGTCCGGTGGACAAGTGTGCGCCACCAAGACACGTATTGTTCAAATTCCTCCCTAGGCCTCATTCTCTCTACGGTTAAATCTGAAATAGAGGGGGTTCTGATCCTCTGGTAACCGTAGCGGCCTAAGAACTTCTCGCTTACAGCCGAGAGGTATGACAAGTGATCTACAGGGAGGGTGGAGAACCATTGTAGTGCATTTCCTTCCAATGATTTCTGGAAGAGGAAGACTAGCAGAGGTTGATTATCTGGAAACGGGCGTGCGTCTAGATAAAAGGCAGTTAAATGGATGTTTGGGTCTCCACGACCGTTATACCGGCGGAATTTGGGGATTTTGAATCCCTCCGGTAGGTGGACTGACGGGATTTGCCTCAGGTTATGTAGAGACATGTGTTTGGGGGGTGAGGGACCAGTCTTGGAGAGGATTCTCCGGATGGTTTCATCCAGTGTTTCTCCCCTGGGAGGGACTGCCTAGCGGTCCCAGGTTTGGGGTGGCCTGGTAAGGGCCTGGGGTGGAAACGGCTGGGAATATGGGATTTACGGGGGAAAGGGGGGTGAATGAAAAGACACTCGGGTTGACCGAGTGACTAGGTGTGAACGGGGTTTTGGGAACGGCCTTAGGGGTTTCGACAGGGGCCTCCTATCTTAGGGTTTTGACCTGGCGATAGTCGGCGAGGTCATGAAACATGTCCTCTATGGATTGGTATCCTAAACTGGCCATCTTTTCCTCTAGATGGGATCAGGAATTGCGTGGCCTGACCCTCTTGGTTGATTCTTTCCTATAGTATCTCCTCCTCTATGCGGGATTCCATGATGTGTGTGAAATGATTTAAGGGAACGAATGCAGATATAAAGCAGTAAATAAAGCGGTAAATGATTGTGCAGCGGTGTGCGGCTTACAAAGCAGTAAAGGATTGCGCAGTGGTGTGCGGCTTACAAAGCAGTAAATGATGCAGTGATGCAAAGTAGAGGAGGAACTGATTCGAGGGGTGGGAAACTCTAACCTTCCTAGAGGGTTGATCACATTCTAGTCAAGCTTGTAAAAGGGGGCCGAAGAGGATTACCTTTTGTTGTTTTTCACGAGGGAGGTCCCACCGTGATCGCCAGATTTGTCGGTATCGTCGGAATCTTCCCCCGAAGCGTGGGTGGTGTGTGTGTCGAAGGTGGGGATCCGGCGGGGTGCGCGGGGTGTGCGCGTGCGTGTGTGGGGGTTCTTCAGAGATTCAGATCGGATGCGTGCCCTGGCGGGCTCGGTCGGATCGTCTTCTCGGAAGGGTGAGGATGTCGTTCCTGGTTGAGGCGCCTGATAGCGTCTCAAGAGGATTCAGGGGTTTGTGTGATCGCCACCTGCGTTTTCTAAAAGCAGGAAAAGGTTGGGTTGGATTTGATCGCCTACGTGGTGAGTTTGTGGGGTCTCCGCTCTAAGACTCGGATATACCGTACACAGAGGTGAAAAACAGATAATCATATTCTGCTTCCGGGGCTTGACTAAAGGAGTCTTGGGACATAGGGGTGCAAATGGGGTGTGTATAGGGGGCGGCTAGTTGGATCTAGCTGTCTGGTGAGGGGCGGCTACTTGGGTTTAGCCGTCCTAGGTCTGGTCTGGTTTGGGCAGAACTTCGGTAGGAAATGGGTTTGGTTTTGGGCAGAGGCTAAGCTAGGTTTAGCCCGGGTTTCTGGAGGGTGGAATGAGAGGGTATTTTATGTAGGGAAATGGGTATTTCTCTCACAAAAGAGGCTCTCTCTTTCTCTATCTCTCTCTTGGGATTTCTAGTGGTGGAATGGATTGATCAAGTGAGGATGGTGGGTTGAAGATGTTGACTGGTGATATTTTTTTTGGGCTTGGGACCTCCTTTATTAATAGTAAAAGAGAGGCAGGGAAATATCCCGGGGGTAATGGAGTGGGTTGGCTTTGATTAGACCCCTCATTAATTCTCCGGTTCTTCTATCAGAGACCAGGTGATGGGCGGCTAGTTCCAACTAGCCGCCCAGGATGGGGCGGCTATTTCCTAGTAGCCGCCCCTATCATGACCTGCCAAACGTCCCATCTCTGACAAGCGGTGGCTTGGGTCGGTTACTTGGGTTGATCCGGCCAAGAGAGGGCGGCTAAAGGTCATGACCCGCCGCAATGATCAGCATTTAATACTGCTTTATGTCCCATCCAGGGAACTGGTCCAAATTCGGTCAGGTGGGCGGCTAGTGCAAACTAGCCGCCCCTAGCCAGGGACTTTAGGGATTTTGGGTCTTAGGGTTAGGGTTAGGGTTAGGGTTTCCGGTTTAGGTTTAGGTTTAGGTTTAGGTCAAGGCTAGGGTTAGGATTTAGGGCCAGGGTTTAGGGTTTCCGATTTAGGTTTAGGTCAAGGCTAGGGTTGGGGTTTAAGTTTAGGTTTAGGTTTAGGTTTAGGGTTCCCGGTTTAGGTTTAGGTCAAGGCTAGGGTTAGGGTTTAGGTTTAGGTCAAGGCTAGGTTTAGGGTTTAGGTTCAGGTCAAGGCTAGGGTTAGGTTTTAGGTTCACCGAGCCTTTGGTTCTCTACTTGGATGTCCAACTGTGGGATATTTCCATGTGTTACTTGAAGTATTTCTGTCTCTCTGGACGGTCAAAATTGGGGTATCTACAAAGGGCTCCTCCACAGGGACTTGATGGTATCTTTTACTAAAGAAGGTCAAGAACATTGCCCTCTCACATGAAAAAAAAGAAAACCATTGAAGAATTAAAATGCCCACTTATGCTTACGCATAAGTTCGCATTTTCCTTTTCCAAAACACCTAGGCATCCGATTTTCTTGAAATGCTAAAATTGACCCCCCATACCAACGATAAGATTACCCCCACCTACACTCATTTTATGCCCTTCCGCACATGCTTGAGAGAAAATTGTCCCACTTTCACACACACTTAAGAGTTTTTTTTCGCTCACGCACTTGGAATCCCTTCCTTGCGTACTAAAGCATGGTTTCTCGCACTTTACCCTCTCGCATGATCTTTCATTTTACCTTAAGATGGATTGTAGCCCTTGACAATTCAAGCAAGAAAGAGCTCGAAAGTCAGTGCAGGGGCACAATCCGGACAGATTTAACACTTGGTCCATGGAAGGGATATTTTTATAGGTCTCGAAGGTTGAAACGGTCACAAAGGCTTTCAGCAGCAGCAACAGGTAGGAGTAGCAGAACCAGACTGCACCAGGTAGGGGGCGGCTAAACTCGACTAGCCGCCTCCCATTAGACGGCTAGTTTACACTAGCTGCCGCAGCCCTTTGTTCCAGATAAGCAAAACCCAGGCAAGGGGCGGCTAAACACAACTAGCCGCCCCTCACTGGGCGGCTAGTTTATACTAGCCGCCCCCTGCCTGCTACCCTGAAATCTACTGTCAGTCCCATTTTAATCAAGTCTTCAAGTCTCCAATACCTGTTGAGAACATTTCTTTCTAAAAATTGCATACACACATTTCATACGCATACACATCCATAAAACCAAAATGAATACACTTTGAAAAATGACCATATCACCAAATCATATGTCCATCCTTGAATCAAACCTATAAAGGCCAAGATTCATTTACACACACATACATGTCCATGAGAATTCAGCTAAACTACACCAAACCATACACACCAACGGGAAATTATAAGATTGTCCCACCAAGACCATGAACATACATAATTTTCAAAGCCTAAAAGTTGCATAAAAAGGGTTTCTAACAGAGAAGAAAAGTCCTTCAAATTGCTCCAAACTCTAAAGTCTTGAGCTGCATGCCACCGAAACGATCACCTGAGTCAAAATAAAAGAAGAAAAGTATGAATTCCTCGCATATATACTATTCTTCTACCTGAAACCAAGACACAAGGGAGTATAACTCGGCGTATCGTCATCCGCTGGAGGCTGAGTAGGAGGAACATCCTGACTTGGCTGAGAAGGAAGCGGTGGCAGCTGAGAAGAGTGAACCTCCGGAACATCAAGAGCGGCATGAGTCTCTCGAACCGAGGATGCAGCCCTCGCCTATATCCCACGACTCCGAGACGCCGAAGGACGAGAAGCACGGCTGAAGGTGGCCCTGGTAGCCAAGGAAGCCGAGAGAGAATGGTCAGGCTCAAGCGGAAGAAGGTCAAGGTCCGCCTCGCTCATGGAGCCCCCTCCAACCAATTTCCCCCTCATAGTCGCCTCCCCGAGATGGGCCTGCTGCATATCTCTGTCTATCCTCTCCAATCTCTGCCGGAGACGACTCTCTGTCCCTCTAGCCCGATCCTCGACAGCCCTCAATCTCTCCTCCAACTCCCGTGCCCTCGCCTCTGATGCCCTGAACGCCTCCCCATCCCTATCCCCGGCCGCCTGGAGAGAACGAACCAATTCTCCCATCAAACCTCCAGGAACACCCGCCGAAGCCTCCAACTCCGACACCCTCATCTGCAGGGAGTCCCTCTCACGGCCTAGGGTGATGAACCCCTCCTCAGCCCAAGAAGCTCTACCCCTCGCCTAGCCCAGCTCCATCCGTGTAGCCGTCAATTCGCTCCGGGCCGCATCTAACTCCCTCATCAGGTCAAGCTCTCGCTTGGAAACCATGGAAGGAGGAGGGGCGGAAGAAGAAGAAGTGCCATCGGCTCTCGCTCTCGACAGAGCATCCACCTGAGCCTCGATGACCCAGACCTGGTCCTGTAAGCGTCTCCGTTGTACCCGCAACGCCTCTATTTGCCTGGCCCACGCGTGGAGGTGCTCATTGGCGGTCTTGAGCCTCTTCTCCATCTCATTCAACTCAACCTGCAAAAACAAATACCATTCAGAAAATATTCAAGCAAAGGAAAAACGGAGAAGAAGAGAGGGATTTTCAACTTACGTAAGCGTCCGGGATCTCCTCCTCCATCGTCCCGAGGATACCCGCATACTCCTGACGATACCAAGCCAGGTATTCGTCACTCGAAGTCACCTCAGGATGACGCTCCACCAAGACGCCTCGGCCCATCCATCCGGCCACATACGTAGCATAATTCCTCGGGAGATTCATATCCCTAGGAATCCCGGTCACCAAAATTGAGGGGCACCGCGGCAGAGGATCGGGCACCCACTGATGATAGCCAAGCTGGCGGACGACTCGGCTGATCACATGAAACACGACCTCGTTGAAGTCAACCAGACGTCTCACGCCAGAGCCTCGGGAACCTCCTCTGGATAAGGCCTCCACGTCATCTAAAAAAACACCAAAAGATAGGAAGATCGCTTAGTCAAAAGAAAACCAAATACAAGCCAAGGAAATTCAAAGAAAAACTTATACCTCTTCCTCCGACAAGACGCGGAAGGCCTCTCGGAATTGGGTGAGGCGGTACAAGCGAGAAGATCCCCGGGGTTTCCATCTCTTGGCCCAAGGGAGGGCATGATCAAGCGGTGCCAGAATCGGGCGATCGATGGCGAAGTGCTTGTACCCGAAAATCTAGCAAAGAAAGAGGAAATTATCATGATCAAAGTGAGCTAAACCAAGGAAAAGACATGAACCACTTACACATACCTGAAGAAATGGCGCAAAACCGCCAAGGTTCTTTCTCCCGGCCCTCTTAACTTTCTTCGAGAGCTCAGCGAAGAGATGGGCGAGCATCGCTGCTCCCCAAGCATAGCGTCCCATGCCCTCCAGGTCCCTCATCAGCAAAAGAGAGAGAGAGGAAACTTTATCAGAGGCCGTCGAGAAGAGGACCCGGCCGAAGAAGTAAAGGAAGAACACCCTCAACTCCCTCCGTGCCCTCTGTGGGCACGCGGCCACCTCTCTCGCCTCGATCATCGCCCGCCTCCTCTCGAAGCTAGCTACAACTTCGCCCTTCTGACGCTCCGAAAAAGAACCGAGGCCATACTGCCCTGAAAGCCTCCCTAAAGGAATCCGGTTCTATGTCCGCTCCCGCTCCACGAACTCCCACACCCCGATCAACTCTCGAAACAGCCATCTATAATCCGCAAGAGTGGCCGCAATCACCGCTTCCCCCAAGACCGGAAGGCCAGTGATCCGATGGACGTCCTCAAGGGTCGGCATAATGGCGCCAGTAGGGAGGATGAACGTGCAACTCTCCGGGTCCCATCTCTCCTCCAATGCCTCCACATATGGGCGATGGACGTGAAACGGCTCAATCAGAAAGAAGGAACGGACCGCTTCGTCCCATGCCAAAGGGCCTGGATGCGATTCGGCCGCTACGAAACAAACGATAATGGGTTAGTCCAAAGCGATCGAGAGGTAAGGGCCCAAGTCTAAACGAATTCATTTTCTAGAAACCATGCTTAGCACAATAAAACTCCTACACATTAAAATCTAAAAGGACAAAAAAGGGCATGAAATATGAGAATTCATACGAAAATTTACCTTCATTTATTTGCAAAACATGCCTATAAGATCACATGCTTTACTCTCTTATCCCACTGTGGTCATTACTCGTACATTTCATTTTCAAAATACCGCTTATCATGCTTATATATACTTTCCATGAACTAAGCATATGAAGGAACTTAAACCCATAAAAATGCATGCATATACTCCCTCTTATACTCCCTCTTACTCCACCATGGTCAAATACACATAAAAACATACTTTGAGGATTACATACATGCAAAACCATCACATGCAAGCATAACAAGCCGTTCCCTTTCCTTTCCTTTATATGCATACAACAAACATGGATGTATGTATGAAGAATTATCACCTTTTTACAACCCGTACCCTTTCGCATGCTTACTATCCCACCGTGATTAACTTATACACAAGCATGCCTATTTAAAATACACATATACGAGTATAAAACGCATATACAACATGTTCATACCACCAAAACACATGCATATACACCAAAATAAAAAGGGTAAGACTAAGAGGTTAGGAACATACCACGGCCCGTGTGGACCCAGGAGCGTCCACCTCGGCCTCGTCTGGATCATCCATCCCATCGTCATCCCCCTCCTCTTCATCCTCCTCAAACACGGCCTCCTCGGCCTCAGCCTCAGCACCCACACCGGTCTCTGCAGCCCCGGTGCCCATACCCTCAGCCCCAGCCTCATCCCTAACCTCTCCTGTCCCCTCCACCCTCCCCACGCCGGAGAGAAACTCCACAAAAGCCCCCATAGCCCTACTCTCCTCCTCCTCAGCCCTGGCCTCTGTGGCCTCCCTGTCCAACATCCCAACAAGGGCATCCAACGACGCCCTCACATCTTCACTAACCCCCTCGGCCCCTACTCCCTCGGTTGCACCCTCAACCGATCCCCCGACCCCCAAAACCACCTCCTCAGCCACTGCCGATCGATCCCACCCTCCTCTTGTGTGTATACCCTATCATGCTACTCCCAACCTCCGGGGCAGCCCCCAAAGGCAAGTCTCCAACCTCACCCGCACCGATGTCCGCCGGCGACACCTCCGCCACACCCATAGCTTCCCCCACGACCTCGACCTCTGGCCTATTGCTCTCTGACGATGAAGAGCTAGGGCTATGCTCTCAACGAGCCACCCGTGGTCGTTTTCCCCTCGAAACGATCGGCTTCGACCGTGTCATCTTCCTCGGTTTGAAAAGAGAAAGGAGAACCCAAACTAGGGCTTCAAAATCAAGGGAAGGAGAGAAGATTGAGGACAAAATGGAGGTTGAGAAGGCAAATAAAATCAGGGTTTTTGGGTTTTAAAACCGAAGAGAAGAAGAAGAAGAGGGACATAAACCGTTTTTGAAAAGTGGGAAGAGAGAGGGTCCCTTTTCGGTTATAAGGGACCCAGTCGAGAGGCAGCTACTCACGAGTAGCCGCCCCATCTCGGGCGGCTAGTTAGCACTAGCCGCCCCTCCCAGTTTTCTACTTTCACTTAAGGCCCCTTTCCAATCTCTTTTCATCCCTAAATTCCAAGGTTCTCCATACCAAACAGCTATGTATTGGCTTATCTCCAGGCACTACTTGATCAAACACGACTTTCCCGAAGTTTTGCCGCACTTTCAGTACCGTTCAAATTTGAATTTCTTCTGTTCTGGTTCTTTTCCAGAGTTCTTATCCTTCGGATGATCCAATTCACCAAATGAACTATTTCTTGCTTTCTGTCGGTGATATCCCCTCCTTGCTGAGTTTTAGCAATCACGGGAACGGTAGGACGAGGAAACTGATGCTGGGCTGCTCCGCGCACGATAGCTAAGAACCCCGACCGCAGGTTGGATCACTCACCATTTACTTTTCCCCGCCTTCCACCTAGATCATCCTTTCGGCTTAAAATTCTAAGTCAAGACCTAGCCTCTAACAATCTAAATCAACTCCCCGAATAGTACTGTTCGTGTTGGCTTAATTTCTTGAAGGTCAGGCCGGCCAAAATAAGGGTCTCTTTCCGGCCACAAAGACTCCGTCCGATGAGGGACAATTGTAGATACCCCAATTTTGACTGTCCAGAAAGACAGAAATACTTCAAGTAACACCCGAAAATATCCCACATTTGGACATCTAGTAGGGAACCGAAGTTCAGGAAACCGAAAACCCTAACCCTAACCCTAACCTAAACCAAAACCCTAACCCTAGCCCCAAAACTAAATCGGAAGACAAAAACCTAAAATCAGAAAATCGGAAACCCAAAAACCCTAAATCCCTGGCAAGGGGCGGCTAGACATAATTAACCGCCCCATACTAGGCGGCTAGTTAGCACTAGCCGCCCCACTGGCCGACTTTGGACCAGTCCCCTGGATGGGACATAAAGCAGTATTAAATGCTGATCATTGCGGCTGGTGATGACCTTTAGCCGCCCTATCTTAGCCGGGTCAACCCAAGTAACCGACCCAAGCCACCTCCTGTCAGAGATGGGATGTTTCGTAGGTCATGATTGGGGCGGCTACCAGGAAGTAGCCACCCCATACTGGGCGGCTAGTTATCACTAGTCGCCCTTCACCTGGTCCTGACAGAAGAACCAGAGAATTAATGAGGGGTCTAATCACATAAACTATTAGCCAAACCACTCCATTACCCCCTGGATATTCCCCTGCCTCTCTTTTACTATAAATAGAGGGGGTCCCAAGCCTAAATCCAACATCAGCAACCCACAATCAAATAGAAAATTCACATTTCCAATTCACTTCCCTTCCCCCACTAGAAATCCCAAGGGAGAGAGAGAAAGAGAGCTCCCCTTTTGTGAGAGAAAAATCCATTCCCTACACAAAAACACCCTCTCGTTCCACCCTCCAGAAACCCGGGCTAAACCTAGCTTAGCCTCCGTCCAAGACCAAACCCATTTCCTACCGAAGTTCTGCCCAAACCAGACCGGGTCCCGGACGGCTAAACCCTAGTAGCTGCCCTATACCCGACGGCTAGATCCCACCAGCCAACCCCCTATCCACACCCCATTTGCACTCCTATGTCCCAAGACTCCTTTAGTCAAGCCCCGGAAGCATAATAGGATTACCTGTTTTTCACCTATGTGTACGGTATATCCGTGTCTAAGAGCGGAGACCCCACAAACTCCCCACATAGGCGATCAAATCCAACCCAACCTTTTCCTGCTTTTAGAAAAAGTAGGTGGCGATCACATAAACCCTGGAATCCTCTTGAGCCGCTGTCGGGCGCCTCAACCAAGGAACGACACCCTCACCCGTTCCAAGAAGACGATCCGACCGAGCCCGCCAGGGCACGCATCCGATCCGAATCCCTGAAGAACCCACACACACGCACGCGCACCCACGCACCACCGGAATCCTTTCTGACAACACCGACACCAGGCGAGGGGTAGAGCTTCTCGGGCTGAGGAGGAGACGGACCGGCTGAGGTTCATGATGGCTTCGAGAGAGGAGGGGTTCATCACCCTAGGCCACGAGAGGGACTCCCTCCAGATGAGGGTGTCAGAGTTGGAGGCTTCGGCGGGTGCTCCTGGAGGTTTGATGGGAGACTTGGTTCGTTCTCTCCAGGCGGCCGGGGATAGGGATCAAGAGGCGCTCAGGGCATCAGAGGCGAGGGCACGGGAGTTGGAGGAGAGATTGAGGGCTGTCGAGGATCGGGCTAGGGGGACTGAGAGTCGTCTCCGACAGAGATTGGAGAGGAGAGACAGAGATATGCAGCAAGTCCATCTTTGGGAGGCGACCATGAGGGGGAAATTGGTTGGAGGGGGCTCCGTGACCGAGGCGGACCTTGACCTTCTTCTGCTTGAGCCTGACCATTCTCTCTCGGCTTCCTTGGCCACTGGGGCCACCTTCAGCCGTGCTTCTCGTCCTTCGGCATCTCGGAGTCGTGGGATATATGCGTGGGCTGCGTCCTCAGTTCGAGGGACTCCTGCCGCTCCTGATGCTCCAGAGGTTCAGTCCTCTCCTCAGCCGCCGCTCCCTTCTCAGCCAAGTCAGGATGTTCCTCCTATTCAGCCTCCAGCGGGTGACGATACGCTGAGGTATAGCTTCTTTGCGTCTTGGTGATGCATAGCTCAAGACACGTAGAGGGAAGCTTTCAGTGGACCTATCACTTCCTCACCTTTTTTATAAAGACTCTCTTTTATGCACTTTCTTAGGTTTTGTTTATGGTCTTGGTGGGACAATTTTATGGTTTCTGTGCATGGTTTGGTGTAGCTAGTATGGAAGTTTTGGAATTTTTTCAAAGGGTTTCTTTTATTTTGGAAAATGCATATTGCGTGGACGAATGAACTTGGTGTTTATAAGTTTTAATTTATCGACGGATGTAGGATTCTAATATATATAATCATTCTAGCATGGTATCTATACAGGTTTTGTGTAGGGATGTGTTTGAAATGTGTGTATGCATGTTTGGGAAAAGAATATTTTGATAGGTTTTGAAGAGTTGAAGAGTTGATTGAGGATGGGACTGACAGGGCAGATGGAGCAGCAGGTGAGGGGCGGCTACTTGCGTTTAGCCGCCCCATTAAGCCAGCCGCCCCATTCCAGGGGTTTATACCTGGAAAAGGAGGGGCAGGGGCGGCTAGTTCTATGTAGCCGTCTATTGTGGGGCGGCTAGTCGGATTTTGCCGCCCCTCGCATGGGACAATTCTTCTGGTTTTGTTTCTTGTCTGCTGCTGCTGAAAGCCTTCGTGACCGTTTCAATCTTCGAGACCTATAAAAAACATTCTTTTCATGGACCAAGTGTTAAATCTGTCTGGATTGTGCCCCTACACTGACTTTCGAGCTCTTTCTTGCTTGAATTGTCAAGGGCTACCACTTTCATCCTCGTTCCCTGGTTGCAGGGCTAGTGTGAACATATTATGTATCGCCCAACTGTTCTCGTTCTCGTACTGATGGCGTGCCTCTCCCCAGATTGTTAATATATGACTCAAGAAGGGCAGTCGAAGGCACTGGTGTCAGGGGGAACAGATAGCTTGGATGCTGTCTAACCACGGTCGCCCTAGCATCAATGGGTACCTTGTGTCGATGTCAGCCATGAAGCAGGCTACTTCACAGATAAGAGGGCCGACGGATAGCTCGATTGTTCCGGGGCCGCGGAGAGTCTTCCCAGTATGGTTGAAAGCTTGAATAGTATGGTGGGCCGGTTGGACAGGAGGACGGCCTAGTCCGGGTATCTTTTGGTAGGTGGAGCATGTCATTATGTTCATTCCTAACCCTGGGTCCACGAAGATGTTGTTTAGCCACAACATTTGGAGTCGTCCGCGGATGTGTAGGGGGTAGACTCGCAGTCTGGGATCCTTGAGGTCTTGGTCAGTGAATGATATGGTCAATGGGCGGCGGGGGCCATCGACAGTGTCGGTAATCTTGGAGGACCCATTGTCATCCGGATGCAGATCATCTGACGTACATTCCCCGCCCTTGGGTCCTTCGCTAGCTCCTTCGGGGATCTCCTCAAAGGGTTCTTCTTCTTCGTCTCCTCCCCGGTTTTCTAGTCCTCTTTCATCAGACTCGATGTTGATGACCGCGGGTAGGGCGAGAACTGCATCTTCTCTTCACCATAGAGTATGGCGAGGTCATGGTTGTCGAGGTTCAGCTGGAAGGGCTCGTTCTGCCCTTCCTCCTCGGATTCTTCGGACAGACAGTCATCAGTAACGTCTTCTAAACTGCTTGGTTTGGTGATGGTTGTCTCCTTCTTCTGACCATGTTTACCATGTGGGCTCCAGATATTGGATGCTTGGTTGTGACCTGGCAATGGGTCAGTAAAAATGCCAAGTGGCTTGGAAGCTCGAGAATTGCCCTGGTTTAAGTGGCTTTTGATCATGGCCCAATCAAGGCGCCTGTCATCATTTAAATCGTAAATAAAATCCCGAAAAACAATGCATTGTTCTGCGGTATGACCATGTTGTTGGTGGTATTCACAATAACGCAGTCTGCTGGCCCCGGGGAGTGGAGGTTTAGCAGCTGGGAGGGAGATACTATTCGTGTCCATTAGTACCCTAAAAATCCTAGTTAGTGTTTTTGGGAGGGGAGGGTAAAAGTCCCTCTTTCCCATTCATCTCTGATCATAGGATGTTGGAGGGGAGACCTCATTATAAGTATTTTGGGAGGGCTGCCTTGGATTTGGGTTCTGACTTCTTAGGAAGGTGGAATAGAAAGGGGTCCTAGGCTGGCCTTGTCTTGAAATTACAGGGCATTGGAACGGGGAACTTTGGATTACCGGGTTTTGTTGTGTCGGCACGGGGGTGGGTACTGATCGAGTAGTGAAGTTTCGGTTGATTGGCCAAGGCGGCGCATACCCGGATGAACCGAACGTGTACTGTCTCGGAGTCATTCCTCGATCAGGAACTCATGCTCTGTTCGAGTAGAGTGTCGATACTTGGGTAATAATCCCCTCTACCGTGGGGGTTTGTGCCTTATGAGGCGGTTGTCCAACCCTATGGCTGATAGGTGGGGACTGGGTTTGTACTATTGGGGCTGCACAACGGGAAATCCTGTTGTGGCGGTCAATTACAAGCAGATACGTAGTGCAGTCTCCGTACGAAAGGCTCGTACGAAGCTCTGGACTCAAGCTCTGTAACATCATGTCAATTTCTTAACATTCTATGAGTTGCAGGCCGGTTCGGTGGACGAGTGTGCGCCATCGAGACACGTATTGTTCAAATTCCTCCCTAGGGCTCATTCTCTCTACAGTTAAATCTGAAATAGTGGGGGTTCTGATCCTCCGGTAACCGTAGCGGCCGAAGAACTTCTCTCTTACAGCCGAGAAATTCGACAAGTGATCTACAGGGAGGGTGGAGAACCATTGCAGTGCTTCTCCTTCCAATGATTTCTGGAAGAGGAAGACTAGTAGAGGTTGAATATCTAGAAAGGGGCGGGCGTCTAGATAAAAGGGAGTTAAATGGATGTCTGGGTCTACACGACCGTTATACCGACGGAATTTGGGGATTTTGAATCCTTCCGGTAGGTGGACTGACGGGATTTGTCTCAGGTTATGTAGAGACATATGCTTGGGGGCTGAGGGACCAGTCTCGCAGAGGATTCTCCGGATGGTTTCATCCAGCGTTTCTCCCCTGGGAGGGCAGCCTAGCGGTCCCGGGTTTGGGGTGGCCTGGTAAGGGCCTGGGATGGAAATGGCAGGGAATATTGGATTCGCGGGGGAAAGGGGGTGAACGAAAAAAGGCTCGGATTGACCGAGTGGCTGGGCGTGGACGGGGTTTTGGGAATGGCCTTAGGGGTTTCGACAGGGCCTCCTGTCTCAGGGTTTTGACGGTAGTCGGCGAGGTCATGAAACATGTCCTCACCGGATTGGTATCCTAGACTAGCCAACTTTTCCTCTAGATGGGTCAGGAATTGCGTGGCCTGACCCTCTTGGTGGATTCTTTCCTCTTGTATCTCCTCCTCTTTGCGGGATTCCATGATGTGTGTGAAATGGTTCAAGGGAATGAATATAGATAAAAAGCAGTAAACAAAGCGGTAAAGGATTGCGCAGCAGTGTGCGGCTTACAAAGCAGTAAAAGATTGCGCAGTGGTGTGCAGCTTACAAAGCAGTAAATGATGCTGTGATGTGAATTAGAGGAGGAACTGATTCGAGGGGTGGGAAACTCTAACCTTCCTAGAGGGTTGATAGCATTCTAGTCAAGCTTGTAAAAGGGGGCAGAAGAGGATTACCTTTTGTTGTTTTTCACGAGGGAGGTCCCACCGTGATCGCCAGATTTGTCGGTGTGTCGGATTCTCCGAATGTCGGAAAGGATCCGGCGGTGCGCGGGTGCGCGCGTGTGGCGTGTGTGGGGGTTCTTCGGGGATTCAGATCGGATGCGTGCCCTAGCGGGCTCAGTCGGATCGTCTTCTCGGAAGGGTGAGGTGTCGTTCCTGGTTGAGGCACCCGACAGTGGCTCAAGAGGATTCCAGGGGTTTTTGTGATCGCCACCTGCTTTTTCTAAAAGCAAGAAAAGGTTGGGGTGGATTTGATCACCTACGTGGGGGAGTTTGTGGGGTCTCCGTTCTGAGACACGGATATACTGGGGCTTGACTAAAGGAGTCTTGGGACATAGGGGTGTAAATGGGGTGGGGATAGGGGGGCGGCTAGTGGGATCTAGCCGTCAGATATGGGGCGGCTACAAGGGTTTAGCCGTCCGGGGCCTGGTCTAGTTTGGGCAGAACTTCGGTAGGGAATGGGTTTGGTCTTGGACAGAGGCTAAGCTAGTTTTAGCCCGGGTTTCTGGAGGGTGGGATGAGAGGGTGTTTTATGTACAGAATGAGTATTTCTCTCACAAAAGGGGCTCTCTCTCTCTCTTTCTTGGGATTTCTAGGGGGGAGGGAGTATGGAATGGGAATGTGAAATTGTGGATGATTTGTAAGGATTGATGATTGGTTTAAAGGATTGGTGTAGATACCCCAATTTTGGCCATCCAGACAGACATAAATACTTCAAGGAACACCCGGAAATATCCCACAGTTGGACATCAAGTAGAGAACCGAAGTTCAGGAAACCGGAAACCCTAACCCTAGCCCTAACCGGAAACCCTAAACCCAAACCCTGACCCTAAACCCTAAACCCAAACCCTAAGCCTAGCCCTAGCCCTAACCCAAACCCTAACCCTAGCCCTAGCCCCAACCTAAACCGCAAAACCCAAAACCTAGCCCTAAGCTGAAAACCAGAAACCCAAAACCCTAAGACCCTGGCTAGGGGCGGCTAGACCTAACTAGCCGCCCCAAACCAGGCGGCTAGTTAGCACTAGCCGCCCCCCTGGCCGACTTTGGACCAGTCCCCTGGATGGGACATAAAGAAGTATTAAATGCTGATCATTGCGGCGGGTGATGACCTTTAGCCGCCCTAACTCGGCTGGATCAACCCAAGTAACCGACCCAAGCCACCGCCTGTCAGAGATAGGAAGTTTGGCAGGTTGTGATAGGGGCGGCTACCAGGAAGTAGCTGCCCCATCCTGGGCGGCTAGTTAGCACTAGCCGCCCTTCACCTGGTCCTGACAGAAGAACTAGAGAATTAATGAGGGGTCTAATCACACACTATTTGCCAAGCCACTCAATTACCCCCTGGACATTCCCCTGCGTCTCTTTTACTATAAATAGAGGAGGTCCCAAGCCTCTAAACCCATCACCAATTCACATAACATATTCACATCAACAATCCTCAACCCACAATTCACATTCCCCACTAGAAATCCAAAGAGAGAGAGAGAGAGAGCCTCCCTATTGTGAGAGAAATATGCATTTCCCTACATAAAATACCCTCTCATTCCACCCTCCAGAAACCCGGGCTAAACCTAGCTTAGCCTCTGCCCAAAACCAAACTCATTTCCTACCGAAGTTCTGCCCAAACCAGACCTGGCCCCGTACAGCTAAACCATATTAGTCGCCCCTGACCAGACGGCTTGATCCCACTAGCCGCCCCCTATACACAACCCATTTGCACCCCTATGTCCCAAGACTCCTTTATTCAAGCCCCGGAAGCAGAATAAGATTATCTGTTTTTCACCTCTGTGTACGGTATATCCGTGTCTTAGAGCGGAGACCCCACAAACTCCCCACGTTGGCTATCAAATCCAACCCGATCCCTTTTCCTGCTTTTAGAAAAAGTAGGTGGCAATCACACAAACCCTGGAATCCTCTTAAGCCGCTATCGGGCTCCACAACCAGGAATGATACCCCTCACCCTTCCGAGAAGACGATCCGACCGAGCCCGCCAGGGCACGCATCCGATCCGAATCCCCGAAGAACCCCCACACACGCACGCGCACCCGCGCACCGCCGGGATCCCTTTCCGACAGCACCGACACACAGCCCTCGGAGGCCTTCTCGACGATACCGACAAATCTGGCGATCACGGTGGGACCTCCCTCGTGAAAAACAACAAAAGGTAATCCTCTTCTGCCCCCTTTTACAAGCTTGACTAGAATGCTATCAACCCTCTAGGAAGGTTAGAGTTTGCCACCCCTCGAATCAGATCCTCCTCTACTTTGCATCACTGCATCATTTACTGCTTTGTAAGCCACACATCGCTGCGCAATCCTTTACTGCTTTGTAAGCCACACATCGCTGCGCAATCCATTACTGCTTTGTAAGCCGCACACCGCTGCGCAATCCTTTACTACTTTGTAAGCCGCACACCGCTGCGCAATCCTTTACCGCTTTATTAACTCCTTTATATCTGCATTCATTCCCTTAAATCATTTCACACAAATCCCACATAGAGGAGGAGATATTAGAGGAAAGAACCCACCAAGAGGGTCAGGCCACACAATTCCTGACCCATCTAGAGGAAAAGATGGCCAGTCTAGAATACCAATCCGTAGAGGACATGTTTCATGACCTCGCCGACTACCGCCAGGTCAAAACCCTAAGACAGGAGGCCCCTGTCGAAACCTCTAAGGCCGTTCCCAAAACCCCGTTCACACCTAGTTACTCGGTCAACCCGAGCATCTTTTCGTTGGCCCCCCTTTCCCCCGCGAATCCAATATTCCCAGCCGTTTCCACCCCAGACCCTTACCAGGCCACCCCAAACCCGGGACCGCTAGGCAGCCCTCCCAGGGGAGAAACACTGGATGAAACCATCCGGAGAATCCTCTCTGAGACTGGTCCCTTAGCCCCCAAGCACATGTCTCTACATAACCTCAGACAAATCCCGTCAGTCCACCTACCGGAGGGATTCAAAATCCCCAAATTCTGCCGCTATAACGGTCGTAGAGACCCAGACATTCATTTAACTGCCTTTTATCTAGACGCGTGCCCGTTTCTAGATAATCAACCACTGCTAGTCTTCCTCTTCCAGAAATCATTGGAAGGAGAAGCACTACAATGGTTCTCCACCCTCCCTGTAGATCACTTGTCGAACTTCTCGGCTGTAAGCGAGAAGTTCTTGGGCCGCTATGGTTACCAGAGGATTAGAACCCCCTCTATTTCAGATTTAACCGTAGAGAGAATGAGGCCTAGGGAGGAATTCGAACAATACGTGTCTCGGTGGCGCACGCTTGTCCACCGAACCGGCTGCAACTCACAGAATGTCAAGAAATTGACATGATGTTACAGAGCCTGAGTCCAGAGCTTCGTACGAGCCTTTCGTACGGAGACTGTACTACGTATCAGCTTCTAATTGACCACCACAACAAGATTTCCAAATTTATCTCCCCGTGCCGACACAAGAAAACCCGGTAATCCAAAATTCCCCGGTCCAAAGCCCTTTAATCTCAAGACAAGGCCAGCCTAGGACCCCTTTTTATTCCAGCTTCCTAAGAAGTAAGAACCTAAATCCTAGGCAACCCACCCAGGATACTTGTAAAGAGGTCCCCCCTCCAACATCCTATGATCAGAGACGAATGGGAAAGAGGGACTCTTACCGTCCCCTCCCTAACTAGGATTTTTAGGGTACTAATGGACACAAATAGTATCTCCCTCCCAACTGCTAAACCTCAACTCCCCGGAGCCAGCAGAATGCGTTACTGTCAATACCACCAACAACATGGTCATACCGTGGAACAATGCATTATTTTTTGGGATTTTATTTACGATTTAAATGATGCCAGGCGCCTTGATTGGGCCATGATCAACAGCCACTTGGCATTTTTACTGACCCATTGCCAGGTCACAACCAAGCATCCACATCTGGAGCCCACATGGTAAACATGGTCAGAAGAGGGAGACACCCATCACCACAACCAAGCAGTTCAGAAGACGTCACTGACGACAGTCTATCCGAAGAATCCGAGGAGGAAGAGTAGAATGAGCCCTTCCAGCTGAACCTCGACAATCATGACCTTGCCATACTCTATGGCAAAGAAGGAGATACAGTTCTCGCCCTTCCCGCAGTCATCAACATCGAGTCCGACGAAAGCGGACTATAAAACCCGGGAGGAGATGAAGAAGAAGAGCCATTTGAGGAGATCCCCGAAGGAGCTAGCGAAGGACCTGAAGGAGGGGAATGTACATCGGATGACCTGCATCCGGACGACAACGGGTCCTCCAAGAGTACCGACACTGTCGATGGCCCCCACCGCCCAATGACAATTTCATTCACTGACCAAGACCTCCCAGATCCCAGACTGCGAGTCTACCCCCTACACATCCGCGGACGACTCCAAATGTTGTGGCTAAACAACATCTTCGTGGATCCAGGGTCAGGAATGAACATAATGACGTGCTCCACCTACCAAAAGATACCCGGACTAGGCCGTCCTCCCGTCCAACCGGCCCACCATACTATTCAAGCTTTCAACCATACCGGGAAGACTCTCCGCGGCCCCGGAACATTCAAGCTGTCCGTCGGCCCTCTTATCTGTGAAGTAGCTTGCTTCGTGGCCGACATCGACACAAGGTACCCATTGATGTTGGGACGACCATGGTTAGACAGCATCCAAGCTATCTGTTCCCCCCGGCACCAATGCCTTCGACTTCCCTTCTTGAGTCATATCCTGACAATCTGGGGAGAGGCACGCCTCTAGTACGAGAATGAGAACAACTGGGCGATACATAATATGTTCACACTAGCCCTGCGACCGGGGAACGAGGATGAAGGTGGTAGTCCACCTGGGTCCCCTTACGACAACAACTATCCCTCAGAAGAAACAGCCCGGACCCTGCATCCACCAAGCGATCTTACGGAGCCCAACTCGATCACCTTTCTCCCCCATGAAGTCGCAAAAGCCAGAGCACGCTCCGCACCCCTCACGATCACTACCATACTCGGAGGGAGGGAATTCCAGCACATTCTCATCGATACGGGAGCGGAAACTAACGTTCTTACATATTCCGCCTACCAAAAGCTAGAAGGCCGGGTTCCCAGATTGGTCCCCTAGGACGAATACATTTATGCCTTCGACAGCACGCGCAAGAACGCTTGCGGACTGGTCACGCTCCCACTAAAGATCGGCCCGGTCTCCACCATCGTCAACTGCATGGTAATGAACATTCAATCACCCCACCCTCTGATTGTTGGGAGGACATGGCTCAACAGCATTGAAGCCGTCTCATCCACCCGACACCAATGTCTTCGCTTCCCGTACCACGGGAAAGTAGTATCCATATGGGGAGAAGCACGCTTCAACGAGACACGGGCCCGGAATTGGAGTGTCTGTGCCATGCGCACCCGGCTAGAGGTGCTCACATGTTGGAAGCAAGGCTCCACCGACGAAGAACTGCTCCATCAAGGAAGGCCCTTGAAGAGACTCAGGGAAGAAGAGTTCGGGAATAGGGGACCCCCGCCGGACATCAGCTGGCCGACCAAGCGAAGCCGACTCGAGGAAGCAATACGAATCCAAGAACTAGGTACTGATCCCCCCGCGTAAGCTTTCAACACCCTGTACATATTTGTTTACAGCTTTTTCTAAAAAAAAAATCAAAATCTAAAAATATTTGTTTACCAGCTTTCACTTTCAACACCATGTACATATTTGTTTACAGCCTTTTCCAAAAAAAAAAGCCAAAATTAAAAATATTTTTTTACCAGCTTTCGTATTCATCACCTTATACATATTTGTTTACCTGCTTTCCTAAAAGAAACCAAAATCCAAAAATACATGCTAATCAGCTTTCATTCCCCAACTCTGAACATACTTGTTTTCAACTTTATTTCCACTCTTCTTTAAAAAACAAAAAAAATGTTTTTCTAAAAAAAAAATGTTTTCCACACTCTCCTTGTTAGACCTGTGTCATTTAGAGTCCTAATTTCGATCGGAGTCGCTAAAATTTTGGTTTTTTTGCTACCTGTGGGGGTTTGAGGACTCTGATTGAAGATATAACTGCATATTATGGGTCCTGGTATTGTTTAGTACTGCCCATAAAATTTTCGTTTAACTCCGATAACGTTTTTGGAATTATGCAATTTCGGATTGTCATACGGATTTGATTTTATTAAAATCCAAGATGATGAGATAAAAAAATCTGATATTATTATGAGATGTAAGGTTTGGGGATAGCTTCCATATAGAAGTGGAATTGGATCAACTGGATTCGTATATTAAAAGTTATGGGTATTTTTCCAAGTATACCCCGAAGTTGAAAAATCCAGGCAGCAGCCCTGTAAGATGTTTAGCCTAGATTTCGAAATAGCTCGAGGGGTTATTTGATCTAGGTGCAAACATGAAAGTTGTAGATAATCGTCTTATCTTTCCAATGCCACTGATATCATGCAATTCGGAGCTGTATTGAGGAAGTTATGGCCGTTTAAGTGAAGGCTGTGCAGAGGTTTTAGTCCGAGGACGACTTGGTCTTTCACTCCGACCTTGCCTATAAATACAACCCCAAAATGTTATGAGTTCAGCCTCTGTTTGGGCTCTTTTTGAGCTGTTCCAGCCCCTCCTCTTGTGTGTGTTTTGGGTGGAGGTGGTGAAGGTGATGGAGATGAAGGAGCACACAAAGGAGTCCAAGAAGGTGTGTTGGATGGTGGTTGTTGGTTGTTGTTGTTGATTCTTCCTTTCTCCATCTCTCTCAAGCTCCCTCCCATGGTCCAGCCCTTTGTGGAGGTCTGCCCACCAAGTGTTTGTGGAATTGCCTAAGTGAGGGAGAAGAAGAAGGAGTGCTTGGAAGGGGTTGTGCTTGAAGAGGTAGATGATCAAGGTTGGTGTGTGTTGATGTTTCTCCTCCCTCTCCTCCATCCCCTACCCTCTCATGATCTCCCATCCCCCCTGTTTTCAGCAAGAAGAAGAAGCTTGGGAAGCCAGGAAGGGGTGGTGGTGGTGGTGGTCGGGGGTGCGCTTGCGAGCCCCTACGCCCCCGACTCCATTTGGTGAGTTTCTCCCTCTTCTTTAGTTGGTTTTAATGCATGTATAGGTGCTTGGGAGGGCATGCATGGGTAGTGTTTGGGTTTGGGTGCATGTGGGGGACTTGGGAGAGGGGTTGGGAGGCTGGGCGCGTGGGTCCGCACGCGCGAGCGCGCACGCGGGCGCGCGCGGGGCGCTGGAGCGTGCTGGGGCGCGGGGGCGTGCGCGCGGGTCGGGCGCGTGTGCCTGCACGTGGTGCGCGCATCTGCGCGCGGTCTGCGCGCGGTGCGTGCGGGGTGTGCGCACGGGACGCCCGGGGCTGCGCCCGGGGCTCCGCGTGCGTGCGTGCAGGGCTGCCGGGGCCCGGTTTGGGCGTGCTGAGGGTCGGCACCCTTGGGTGGGTGTCCGGGGGGCTCGGGCACGCGTGCGTGCGTGCATGCGTGCGTGCGTTCGAGCCCGTATGCGTGGATGTCTATGTCTTAGGCATCCCTAATTGATTTTATATGTTTGTGTGTTGTTTTACTCACCCCTTTTGGTACCCTTAACTTGCAGACCTCGTCGGTTGGGATGCGCGACGACCCGGGTATCGGTGAGTGGTTTGATTCCAACCCTTCCGGGAGCGCTCGATGCACGTAGTCGTGCTTCGCGCTTCCATGGGGCTTTAATTGCACCCTAATTATGCTAGATATCATGCATGCTAGGTTGTATAGCTCGTATATTGTGTAGAACCCTTATTCTACCTTATACTTGCCTATGTATTGTATAGAATATGGCATGATTTAGGTATTTTGTATGAAATACTACCCTTATTATTATTGAACATATCTGGCATGTTTAACTTGGGTTAATAACGGGGTGTATGCGTAATAATCTCGATTTGGTACTCGAGAGTGTGGTATAGTTGTTGCACCCATCTTGTTGGGGCAAAACTATGACCAGCTTCGAGAGGGGATGAGGCATTCCCTCTCTCTCGCCCTCCCTCCTTTCGCAAACCGAGTGAGTAGATGTAGTTCCTACTTGACTCGGGTTTGCTTGGAATTATTGGCATACACCTATTGTCGCGCGGATCGCGCTTAACCCTCCCCTTTGAGTTGGTGATATCCAACGCCTGCTTAAGTTGTACTTTTATGTGATTGAATATTTATTTATGCCCTCGTATGCATGTTTAAGTAAGTTATCCCTGGGTAATTAATTGCATATTCTGTATATGCCTATTAGGCCATGAGCCTTGTCTATTGAGATTAGACAAGTGTATGACCTCCTATGGGGTCATACCATGCCTTTGACACTTAGAATAAAATGTCTTCCCCGCATCTGAGTTATGCGCCCTGGAGGGAATTCATGAGAATTCATTGCGCTTATCGGTGTTTGATAACCGATGATGACGGATCCATAGGGATTGTATTCGCGGGTGTCGAGTGTTCTTTCCTTCGTCGGCTCCGAGTAGAGACTGCCCGGCGTAGTAAAGTCCGGTGGAGATCTCCCTGATACTACTCATGACGCGTGTTGGTGTGCCCATACAGCTGAGGTAGCGGTCTTGGGAGACTAGTCCGGTAGAGGCCTGAACCCTGTGAGATGCCAGGGGCCACCAGGTAGTAGGGGCCACACCGGGAGAGACTACCGGAAGACGAGTGGTGTAGAACAATCGACCTCTTCCCCAAGAGCCTATGTCACCCCGAGGAGGGGGTGAGGGTGAGGGTGTGGTGGGTCGGCGTTGGTTCGATCTGCCAGTTCGTGTAATTTTCCAAGATCCTATGTCACCCGTCGGAGTGAGGATGAGGGTATTGCTCCCAAGATCCTATGTCACCCATCGGGGTGAGGGTGAGGGTATTGGCGTGAGTGGGGTGGGCTCGAGTTGATACTCGACCCACCAGCTTGTGTAGTAGGTTTTCCCATGGGGTTCGCGCTGCGAACAAGTAGTGGTTCCTCCCAATATCGTCGTATGTCGTGGCCCAGATGTTGAAGCTGCCCTGACAGAGGACTCCCACTTGTAGGTACTCCCGATGCATTCGGCGGATGTACTGATCATGGGAGTGTACCAGGTGAGGCTACACGAGGATGGACCACCGGACGATATTGCGAGCATGAATTATTGTTCTCCCCTTCGTCGGATCCGTGTGGAGGCTTCCTAGGTACGAGCCGCCCTGGGTGGACCCCCACCTGTAGGTACCATCGACGCTGCCGACAGTGTACTGACCGTGGCCGGCTCCAGGTAGAGGCTGCCCGGGAGAGCGCTACCGGATGACGAACGGTGTAGAACAGCAAGTTTTGCCCTTCAAGTCCCTAGACTCACCCCTGTGGGGGCTAGGGCGAGGGCAGGGTATGGTCGCACCGCCGTGTGACCTTGTTAACCGTTAGGTTTCTACCCCTGGCTTTCCTTGATAGGAGATTGCCTTGTATTGAATGTTGTGTTGGTGTTTGGCTTCTGACCACTCACTGAGCTTGTAGCTCACCCCTCGCTTATGTTTTTCCCCAGTTGACGCTGAGTCGGATCCAAGAGAAGAGCTCGCCTGGCGCCATCCGAGTAGGAGACCTGCGTTCGCGTTGGATGTCTTGCGAGTCAGAGGCTATCAGCATTCCCTTTTTCATTGTATGTATTATACTGGTGCTTGTGCACGGTATGTAGACGGTTGATGTCTGTTATTGTATATATTGGCTTTCACAGGACAATTGATTGTGTACTCTAGTCTGTAATATGTCTTTGAATTACAGACTTAGTCGTTTGAGCTTCCGCTATTGGTATATATTTGATGTCAGTTGCTTGTTTATTGTCTTTTCTATTGTGAGTATTTATTTGACCTCGTGTATGGATTACTGATATCATTTATATATTTGCCACGTCTCGGGGACGGCCGCCCTGGGGCGTGACACTCCTCCAAAACAAAAGTTTTACATAACAGTATTTCCGTACTTCCAAACCAAAATAAAATCACTTTCCCAAACTTTCTTTACCTGTTTACCAAAACAACGAAAATATTTACAAACTACATTTCCACACCCTTCTTCACGACGAAAATGTTTTCCAAATCTGCACTTCCACACCTTTTCTTCTAAGCAAAATGTTTTACAAAGCCGTACTTCCATGATTTCCGCCAAAAAAAAAACATTTTACAAACTGTCTTTCCATACTTTCCTCCTAAAAACAAAATTGTTTTTCAAACTTTATCTCCATCCCTTTTTCAAAACCATAAATATGCATCTGTCTCCACACTTTTGAAAACAAAAATACCAAAAGATAGAACTACTAGACGAGAAAAGATTAAGAGCGGCAGACCATGGCCAGGCCTACCAAAGAAGGGTGTCAAGGGCATTTGAAAAGAAGGTTATAAAAATAAAATTTGAAATCGGGGAATTAGTACTTAAGCAAATCATGCCATCAAGACAGCCTCACCCAAGAGGGAAGTTGCAACCCACATGGGAGGGACCCTATGTGATCACCCATGCCTATTCCGGGAATGCCTTCCGCTTGATAGATGCCGAAGGAGTCGAGGTTTCAGGTTCGTGGAATGCACTTTATCTAAAGAAATTCCATGCATAAATAGCTTTCAATACTTGAGAATTATTATTCTTTCTTCCTGCGATTTTCAGCGTTTAGTACTTGATGATAAAACTATAAGACTCTCAAAGATAAAGTCGTATCTATTTGAACACATCTCCGCCAAATCATGCCGCTTCATTCACACACGTATAACTGGACGATCGATTTACCTGATGGAAGAGAAATTGCCTACCCCGTAGAGTGGGACAATTTAAAACCCCCAAAGCAAAACCTCCCTTATTCCCGCCCCACTCGTATTAACCCTAGGTCAAAATGAGGAGTTACCTAGACCTGGCATATGTCCCAAAACTGGCTCTGGCACTATACAAACACTTCTAGAGGGGAAGCACGAAAAGAATCGGGGTGAAAAAGAGAAGACCCCCCCCCTCAAATAAAAAAAAATCAGGCAATGAGAGGCCAACAAAAGAAAAATAACACCCAAGTGAACGGGTAAAACTCTCTAATTTAGCAGGCTTACACGCTTTTACGCATGGTATACGCTAGACAACGGCTACACCAGTACATATCCAAACAACAGACTGTACTTTCCACCCAAAATAAAGAAGTGATAAAAAGAAGAAAGCCAGCCGGACCTAGAAAGTAAGACATGCTAGACTGGGACAATTCTAAAATATTGCCCGAAGGGAAGATATTACTCTTACCCCATTCCCCCCCTTTTATTTTTTTTGCAATGGGATTCAAAATTGGACTATGTCTACCGAGAAAGGCGAAATTTTGACCAAGGGTAGATCATTTCCAGGTTTACAAATTACACACACTCACGTGAGTTCACTTAGAAACTTGCCTATCCAAAGGAAGCTTATCTAACTTGACTCCTGGCACACTCATGGATTTTTCAGCATGTTCAGAATAATACGATCAAGCATTTGAGAACCATGAACCTAGAAAAACCGGCACCCAAGGCCTATGCCTTTCAAATACAACCCTGGTTTGGACATTGGTGACCACAAGGGCTCCTCCACGGGGACTTGATGGTATCTTTTACTTCAGAAAGTCGAAAACATTACCCACTCACGTAAAAAGCCATTGAAGAATTAAAATGCCCACTTATGCCACAATACTTACGCATAAGTTCGCATTTTTTACAAAACACGTAGGCATTCGATTTTCTTGAAATATTAAAATTGACCCCCCGTACCAATGATAAGATTACCCCCACCTACCTTCATTCTACGTCCTTCCGCACATGCTTGAGAGAAAATTGTCCCACTTTCACACGCACTTAAAAGTTTTTCACTCACGCACTTGGAATCCCTTCCTTGCGTACTAAAGCATGGTTTCCCGCACTTTACTTTCTCGCATTTTGATTTTTCGTTTTACCTTAAGATGGATTGTAGCCCTTGACAATTCAAGCAAGAAATAGCTCAAAAGTCAGTGTAGGGGCGCAATCCGGACATATTTAACACTTGGTCCATGAAAGGATGTTTTTATAGGTCTCGAGAGTCGAAGCAGTCACAAAAGCTTTCAGCAACAGCAGACAAGATGCAAAACCAGAAGAATTGTCCCAGACATGGGGCGGCTAAACCCGACTAGCCGCCCCTCACTGGGCGGCTGGTTTACACTAGCCGCCCCTGCCCTTTGTTTAGGAAAGTATGCCCTAGGCAGGGGGCAGCTAAACACAGCTAGCTACCCCCCCACTGGGCAGCTAGTTTGCACTAGCCGCCCCGTGCCTGCTACCCTGAAACCTGCTGTCAGCCCCATTTTTATCAAGTCTTCGTGTCTCCAATACCTATCTAGAACATTCCTTTCCAAAAATTGCATACACACATTCCATACACATATACGTTCATAAAACCAATACTTATACACTTCGAAAAACCACCCTGTCTCAAAATCACATGTCCATGCATGAATCAAGCCTATAAAAACCAAAATTCACCTACACACGCACATACGTATCCATAAAAATCCATGCTAAATTACTCTAAACCATGCATACAAAACGAGAAATTAAATTGTCAAATCAAAACCATAAACATAGATTGTTCTTCTAAACCTAAGAGAGTACATAAAAGAGAATCTTTTCCTTCGAAAGCTTCAAAACTCTGAAGTCTTGAGCTATACTCCACCAAAACATCACCTGAGTCAAAGCAAAAGGAGAAAAGCATGAATTCCTTGCATATATACCATTCTTCTACCTAAAAGCAAGACGCAAAGAAGCTATACCTCGGCGTATCGTCATCCGCTGGAGGCTGAGTAGGAGGAACATCCTGGCTTGGCTAAGAAGGGAGCGGATGGCTGAGGAGAGGACTGAACCTCTAGTGCATCAGGAGCGGCAGGAGTCTCTCGAACCGAAGACGTGACCCTCGCATATATCCCATGGCTCCGAGACGCCGAAGGACGAGAAGCACGGCTGAAGGTGGCCCCAGTAGCCTAAGAAGCCGAGAGAGAATGGTCAGGCTCAAGCGGAAGAAGGTCAAGGTCCGCCTCGGTCATGGAGCCCCCTCCAACCAATTTCCCCCTCATAGTTGCCTCCCAGAGATGGACCTGCTATGCATATCTCTGTCCCTCCTCTCCAATCTCTGACGGAGGCGACTCTCTGTCCCCTTGGCCCGATCCTCGACAGCCCTCAACCTCTCCTCCAAATCCCGTGCCCTCGCATCTGATGCCCTGAGCGCCTCTCGATCCCTATCCCCAGCCGCCTGGAGAGAACGAACCAAGTCCCCCATCAAACCTCCAGGGACGCCCGCTGAAGCCTCCAACTCTGACACCCTCATCTGGAGGGAGTCCCTCTCACGGCCTAGGGTGATGAACCCCTCCTCTCTCAAAGCCATCATGGACCTCAGCCGGTCCGTCTCCTCCTCAGCTCAAGAAGCCCTACCCCTCGCCTAGCCCAGCTCCATACGTGTGGCCGTCAATTCCCTCTGGGCCGCATCTAGCTCCCTCGTCAGCTCGAGCTCTCGCTCGGAAACCATGGAAGGAGGAGGGGCGGAAGAAGAAGAAGCACCATCAGCCCTTGCTCTCGACAGAGCATCCACCTGAGCCTCGAGGACTCGGACTTTGTCCTGCAAGCGTCTCCGTTGCATATGCAACGCCTCTATCTGCCTGGCCCGCACTTGGAGGTGCTCATTGGCGGCCTTGAGCCTCTTCTCCATCTCATTTAACTCAACCTGCAAAACAAATACCATTCAAAAAATATTCAAGCAAGGGGAGAACGAGGAAAGGAAAAAGGATTTTCAACCTACATAAGCGTCCAGGATCTCCTCCTCCATCGTCCCGAGGATACCCGCATACTCCTGACGATACCAAGCTGGGTATTCGTCACTCGAAGTCACCTCAGGACGACGCTCCACCAAGACGCCTCGGCCCATCCATCCCGCAACATACGTAGCGTAATTCCTCTGGAGGTTCATGTCCCGAGGAATCCCAGCCACCGGAATCGAGGGGCGCCGCGGCAGAGGATCGGGCATCCACTGATGACAGCCAAGCTGGCGGATGAACCGGCTGATCGCATGAAACACGACCTCGTTGAAATAGATCAACCAGACGTCTCACGCCAAACCCTCGGGAACCTCCTCCGGATAAGGCCTCCACGTCATCTAAAAAACATCAAAGATAGGAAGAGTGCACAGTCAAAAGAAAACCAAAAACAAGCCAAGGAAACTCGAAGAAAAACTTATACCTCTTCCTCCGACAAGGCGCTGAAGGCCTCCCGGAATTGGGCGAGGCGGTGCTAGCGGGAGGATCCCCGGGGTTCCCATCTCATAGCCCAAGGGAGGGCATGATCAAACGGAGCCAAGGTCAGGCGATCGATGGCGAAATGCTCGTACCCGAAGATCTAGCAAAGCAAGAGGGAAATTATCATGATCAAAGTGAGCTAAACCAAGAAAAAAACATTTACCACTTACACATACCTGAAGAAATGGCGCGAAGCCACCAAGATTCTTCGAGAGCTCCGCAAAGAGATGGGCGAGCATCGCCGCTCCCCAAGCATATCGTCCCATGCCCTCCAGGTCCCTCATCAGCAAAAGAGAGTGAGAGGAAACCTTATCAGAGGCCGTGGAGAAGAGGACCCGGCCGAAGAAGTAAAGAAAGAACGCCTTCAACTCCCTCCGTGCCTCTGTGGGCATGCGGCCGCCTCTCTCGCCTCGATCATCGCCCGCCTCCTCTCGAAGCCAGCTGTAGCTTGGCCCTTCTGACGCTCCGTAAAAGAACCGAGGCCATACTGCCCCGAAAGCCTCCCCAAAGGGATCCGGTTCAGCGTCCGCTCCCGCTCCACGAACTCCCATTCCCCGATAAACTCTCGAAACAGCCCCCTGTAATCCGCAAGGGTGGCCGCAATCACCGCTTCCCCTAAGACCGGAAGGCCGGTGATCCGATGGACATCCTTGAGCGTCGGCATAACAGCGTCGATAGGGAGGATGAACGTACAACTCTCCGGGTCCCATCTCTCCGCCAATGCCTCCACATATGGGCGATGGACGTGGAACGGCTCAATCAAAAAGAAGGAACGGAAGCCCACTCCATCCACTGAGCTCCTCTCCTCCTGCCCCAAGGCGTCATACAACCTCTTCGTCCCGTGCCATAAAGCCCGGATACGATTCGGCCTCTACAAAACAAACGAAGGGAACATGGGTCAGTTTAAAAAACAATCGAGAGGTAAGAATCCAAGTCTACGGATTCATTTTAAACCATGCTTAGCAAAATAAAACTTCCACATGCTAAAAAGAAACAAAAGCATGAAAATAAGAAGCTACACTCCTCATATAACCACGCATGCAAACAAAAATAGTATCATCCCACCGTGGTCACCACTCACGAGCTTTCTTACATCACGGCCTATCATGCTTGTACTTCCCCTAAAACACCTAAACATATAGACTTGGACCCGTGAAATGCATGCATACACTCCCTCATGCTCTACCACGATCAGCCACGAACGGAGTCACATACACGTAGAAAAGTATCGCATGCAAGCATACTAGCCATATATATCACTTCTCTCTCCTTTATATGCATATAACAAACATGGATATATATATAAAATTGCCCCCCCCCTTTCCTAGAAACAAAACCTATATCAACATACAGCTTGCTTACACATCCCACCATGATTAACTTATACACCAAGCATGCTTATTAAAAAATACACATATACAAGTACGCTATATTCATACCACCCAAAAGACATGCACATACAACAAAATAAAAGGCTAAGAGTAAAAGGTTAGGAAAATACCACGGCCCGTGTGGACCGAGGAGCGTCCGCCTCGGCCTCGTCAGGATCGTCCATCCCGTTGTCATCCCCCTCCTCTTCATCCTCCTCAAACACGGCCTCCTCGGCCTCAGCCTCCACACCCACACCGGCCTCTGCTGCCCCGGTGCCCGTACCCTCGGCCTCCTCGGCCTCACCCCTAACCTCTCCTATCCCCTCCACCCTCCCCGCGCCGGAGATAAACTCCGCAAAAGCCCCCATAGCCCTACTTTCCTCCTCCTCTGCCCTGGCCTCTGTGGCCTCCCTGTCCAACATCCCGACAAGGGCATCCAACGACGCCCTCACATCCTCACTAACCCCCACAGCCCCTACCCCCTCAATTGCACCCTCAACCGATCCCTCGACCCCCGAAACCACCTCCTCGGCCACCGCCGGTCGATCCCCACGCCTCCTCTTGCGTGTATACCCTATCATGCTACTCCCAACCTCCGGGGCAGTCCCCAAAGGCAAGTCTCCAACCTCACCCGCGCCGATATCCACCGGCGGCACCTCCGCCACACCCATAGCTTCCCCCACAACCTCGACCTCTGGCCTATCGCTCTCTGATGATGAAGAGCTCGGGCTACGCTCTCCACGAGCCACCCGTGGTTGTTTCCCCCTCGAAGCAATCGCCTTAGACCTCGTCATCTCCTCGGTTTGAAAAATAAAAAGGAGACCCCAAACTAGGGTTTCGAAATCAAGAGAAAGAGAGAGGATTAAGGACGAAATGGAGGAAGAGAAAGCAAATAAATCAGGGACTTTGGGTTTTATAACCGAAGAGAAGAAGAAGAAGAGGGAGAGAAACCGTTTTTGTAAAAGTGGGAAGAGAGAGGGTCCCTTTTCGGTTATAAGGGACCCAGTTGGGAGGCGGCTACTCAGGCGGGATCCCAGTCGGGAGGCGGCTACCCAGTCGGGATCCCTTCTCGGGCGGCTAGTTAGAACTAGCCGCCCCTCCTAGTTTTTTTAATTTCACTTAAAGCCCCTTTCCAATCTCTTTTCAGCCCTAAATTTCAAGGTTTTCCATACCAACCAGCCATGTATTGGCTTATTTCCAGACACTACTTGATCAAACACGACTTTCCTGAAGTTTTGCCACACTTTCAGTAAAATTCAAATTTGAATTTCTTCAGTTCTGGTTCTTTTCCAGAGTTCTTATCCTTCGGACGATCCAATTCACCAAATCAACATTTACTTGCTTTCTGTCGGTGATATCCCCTCCTTGCTGAGTTTTCCCAAGCACGGGAACAGTAGGCACGAGGAAACTGACGCTGGGCTGCTCCGCGCACGATAGCTAAGAACCCCGACCGCGGGTTGGATCACTCACCATTTACTTTTCCCCACCTTCCACCTGGATCATCCTTTCGGCTAAAAATTCTAAGTCAAGACCTAGCCTCTGACAGTCTAAATCAACTCCCCGAATAGTACTGTTCGTGTTGGCATAGCTTCTTGAAGGTCGGGCATGCCAAAATAGGGGTCTCTTTCCTTATCATCGGTCGAAGTCTTTCCTGCTTTGCACAAAGACTCCGTTCGATGAGGGACAATTGTAGATACCCCAATTTTGACTGTCCAGAGAGACATAAATACTTCAAGTAACACACGGAAATATCCCACAGTTGGATATCAAGTAGTGAACCGAAGTTCAAGAAACCGGAAACCCTAACCCTACCCCTAACCGGAAACCCTAAACCCAAATCCTAACCCTAAACCCTAAACCCAAACCCTAACCCTAGCCCTTGCCCTAACCCAAACCCTAACCCTAGCCCTAGCCCTAACCTAAACCCCAAAACCCTAAACCTAGCCCTAAGCTAAAAACCAGAAACCCAAAAACCCTAAGTCCCTGGCTAGGGGCGGCTAGACCTAACTAGCCGCCCCATACCAGGCAGCTAGTTAGCACTAGCCACCCCCCTGGCCGACTTTGGACCAGTCCCCTGGATGGGACATAAAACAGTATTAAAGGTTGATCATTGCGGCGGGTGATGACCTTTAGCCGCCCTAACTCGGCCAGATCAACCCAAGTAACCGACCCAAGCCAACGCCTGTCAGAGATGGGACGTTTGGCAGGTTATGATAGGGGCGGCTACCAGGAAGTAGCTACCCCATCCTGGGCGGCTAGTTAGCACTAGCCGCCCTTCACCTGGTCCTGACAGAAGAACCAGAAGAATCACCAAGCCACTCTATTACCCCCTGGACATTCCCCTGCCTCTCTTTTACTACAAATAGAGGAGGTCCCAAGACTTTAAACCCATCACCAATTCACATAACATATTCACATCAACAATCCACAACCGACAATCCACATTCCCCACTAGAAATCCCAAGAGAGAGAGAGAGAGAGCCTCCCTTTGTGAGAGAAATACCCATTTCCCTACATAAAATACCCTCTCATTCCACCCTCCAGAAACCCGGGCTAAACCTAGCAGCCTCTGCCCAAAACCAAACTCATTTCCTACTGAAGTTCTGCCCAAACCAGACCAGGCCTCGGACGGCTAAACCCTATTAGCCGCCCCTGACCAGACGGCTGGATCCCACTAGCCTCCCCCTATACACACCCCATTTGCACCCCTATCCCAAGACTCCTTTAGTCAAGCCCCGGAAGCAGAATAGGATTATCTGTTTTTCACCTCTGTGTACGGTATATCCGTGTCTCAGAGCGGAGACCCCACAAACTCCCCACGTAGGTGTTCAAATCCAACCCGACCCCTTTTCCTGCTTTTAGAAAAAGCAGTTGGCGATCACACAAACCCTGGAATCCTCTTGAGCCGCTATCGGGCGCCTCAACCAGGAACGACACCCCTAACCCTTTCGAGAAGACGATCCCACTGAGCCCGCCAGGGCACGCATCCGATCCAAATCCCCGAAGAACCCCCACACATGCACGCGCACCCGTGTACCGCCGGGATCCCTTTCCGACAGCACCGACACACAGCCCTCGGATGCCTTCCCGAGGATACCGACACTTGGGACCTCCTCTATTTATAGTAAAAGAGAGGCTGGGGAATGTCCAGGGGGTAATGGAGTGGCTTGGCTAATAGTGTATGTGATTAGACCCCTCATTAATTCTCTAGTTCTTCTGTCAGGACCAGGTGTAGGGCGGCTAGTTCTAACTAGCCGCCCAGGATGGGGCGGCTACTTCCTGGTAGCCGCCCCTATCATAACCTGCCAAACGTCCCATCTCTGACAGGCGCTGGCTTGGGTCGGTTACTTGGGTTGATCCGGCTAAGATAGGGCGGCTAAAGGTCATCACCCGCCGCAATGATCAGCATTTAATACTGCTTTATGTCCCATCCAAGGGACTTGTCCAAAGTCGACCAGGGGGGCGGCTAATGCTAACTAGCCGCCTGGTATGGGGCGGCTAGTTAGGTCTAGCCGCCCCTTGCCAGGGACTCAGGGTTTTTGGGTTTCCGGTTTTCTGGTTTGGGTTTATGTCATCCGGTTTAGGTTTGGGCTAGGGTTTAGGTTTGGGATTTCTGGTTTAGGTTAGGGCTAGGGTTTAGGGTTTCTGGTTTTGGATAGGGCTAAGGGTTAGGGTTTCTGGTTTCCTGAACTTTGGTTCTCTACTAGATGTCCAAATGTAGGATATTTTCGGGTGTTACCTGAAGTATTTCTGTCTTTCTGGACGGTCAAAATTGGGGTATCTACACGCGCGAGCGCGGGCGTGTCTGCGCGCGGTGGGTGCATGCGGGGATGCCCAGGCCCCGGTTTGGGCGTGCTGTGGGCCGGCACGCTTGGGTGGGTGTCCGGGGGGCTCGGGCACGCGTACGTGCGTGCGTGCTTGCGTGCGTTCGAGCCCGTATGCGTCGATGTCCAATCTTAGGCATCCTAAATTGATTTTATGTGTTTGTATGTGGTCTTACTCATCATTTTGATACCCATGACTTACAGATCTCGTCGGATGGGATGCGCGTCAATCCGGGTATCGATGAGTGGTTGGATTCCAACCCTTCCGGGAGCGCTCGATGCACTCAGTCGTGCTTCGCGCTTTCATGGGGCTTTATTTGCACCCTAAATATGCTAGATATCATGCATGCTAGGTTGTATAGCTCGTATATTGTGTAGAACCCCTATTCTACCTTATACTTGCCTATGTGTTGTATAGAATATGGCATGACTTAGGTAGTTTTGTTTGAAATACCACCCCTATTTATCAAGCATGTTTAAACTTGGGTTAATAACGGGGTACACGCATAATATTCATTTGGTTTAGGACTTGAGGGTGTGGTATAGTTGTTGCACCCATCTGTTGGGGCAAAACTATGACTAGCCCAAGAGAGGATTGTAGATACCCCAATTTTGACCGTCCAGAAATATAGAAATACTTCAAGTAACACCCAGAAATATCCCACATTTGGACATATAGTAGAGAACCAAAATTCAGGAAACCGAAAACCCTATCCCCAGGCCTAACCCTAAAACCTAAACCCTAACCCGAACCCAGAAACCCCAAACCCTGCCCTAAACCAGACCCTGCCCCAAACCAGAACCCCACCTAAGAAAAACCCAAAAACCCTAAGTCCCTGGCAAGGGTCGGCTAGACCTAACTAGCCGTTCCATACCAGGAAGCTAGTTAGCACTAGCCGCCCCCCGGGCCGACTTTGGACCAGTCCCCTGGATGGGACATAAAGCAGTATTAAATGCTAATCATTGCGGCGGGTGATGACCTTTAGCCGCCCTATCTTGGCCGGATCAACCCAAGTAACCGACCCAAGCCCCGGAAGCAGAATAGGATACCTGTTTTTCACCTCTGTGTACGGTATATCCGTGTCTCAGAGCGGAGACCCCACAAACTCCCCCACGTAGGCGATCAAATCCACCCCAACCTTTTCCTGCTTTTAGAAAAAGCAGGTGGCGATCACACAAACCCGTGGAATCCTCTTGAGCCGCTGTCGGCCGCCTCAACCAAGAATGACACCTCACCCTTCTGAGAAGACGATACGACCGAGCCCGCCAGGGCACGCATCCGATCTGAATCCCCGAAGAACCCCCACACACGCCACATGCGCGCACTTGCGCACCGCCGGATCCTTTCCGACATTCGGAGAATCCGACACACCGACAAATCTGGCGATCACGGTGGGACCTCCCTCGTTAAAAACAACAAAAGGTAATCATGTTCTGCCCCCTTTTACAAGCTTGACTAGAATGCTATCAACCCTCTAGGAAGGTTAGAGTTTCCCACCCCTCGAATCAGTTCCTCCTCTAATTCACATCACAGCATCATTTACTGCTTTGTAAGCCGCACATCGCTGCGCAATCCTTTACTGCTTTGTAAGCCGCACACCGCTGCGCAATCTTTTACTGCTTTGTAAGCCGCACACTGCTGCGCAATCCTTTATCGCTTTATTTACTGCTTTATATCTGCATTCAAGCCCTTGAACCATTTCACACACATCATGGAATCCCGCATAGAGGAGGAGATACAAGAGGAAAGAATCCACCAAGAGGGTCAGGCCACGCAATTCCTGACCCATCTAGAGGAATAGATGGCCAGTCTAGGATACCAATCCGTAGAGGACATGTTTCATGACCTCGCCGACTACCGTCAAGTCAAAACCCTGAGACAGGAGGCCCCTGTCGAAACCCCTAGGGCCATTCCCAAAACCCTGTCCACGCCCAGCCACTCGGTCAATCCGAACCATATTTCGTTAACCCCACTTTCTCCCGCGAATCCAATATTCCCAACCATTTCCATCCCAGGCCCTTACCAGGCCACCCCAAACCCGGGACCGCTAGGCAGCCCTCCCAGGGGAGAAATGCTGGATGAAACCATCCGGAGAATCCTCTCCAAGACTGGTCCCTCAGCCCCCAAGCATATGTCTCTACACAACCTGAGACAAATCCCGTTAGTCCACCTACCGGAAGGATTCAAAATCCCCAAATTTCGCCGGTATAACGGTCGTGGAGACCCAGACATCCATTTAACTGCTTTTTATCTAGATGCCCGCCCCTTTCTATATAATCAACCTCTGCTAATCTTCCTCTTCCAGAAATCATTGGAAGGAGAAGCACTACAATGGTTCTCCACCCTCCCTGTAGATCACTTGTCAAATTTCTCGGCTGTAAGAGAGAAGTTCTTAGGCCGCTACGGTTACCAGGGGATCAGAACCCCTTCTATTTCAGATTTAACTGTAGGGAGAATGAGGCCTAGGGAGGAATTTGAACAATACGTGTCTCGATGGCGCACACTCGTCCACCGAACCGGCCTGAAACTCATAGAATGTCAAGAAATTGACATTATGTTACAGAGCTTGAGTCCAGAGCTTCGTACGAGCCTTTCGTATGGAGATTGCACTACGTATCAGCTTCTAATTGACTGCCACAACAGGATTTCCCATTGTGCAGCCCCAGTAGTCCAAACCCAGTCCCCACCTATCAGCCATAGGGTTGGACAACCGCCTCGTAAGGCACAAACCCCCACGGTAGAGGGGATTATTACACAAATATCGGCACTCTACCTGAATGGAGCATGAGTTCCTGATCGAGGAACGGCTTTGAGACAGTACATGTCTGGTTCATCCGGGTATGCGCCGCCTCGGCCAATCCACCAGAATTTCGTCACTCGATCAATACCCGTCCCCGTGCCGATACAACAAAACCCCTCAACCCATGATTCCCCAATTCAGGCCCCCTCAATCCGAAACCAGGACTAAAATAGGAGACCCTTCTATCCTACCCCCCAAGAAAGCAAGGCATAACCCCTAGAGAACCCGCGCGCAGTCCGCGTGATAAGGCCACACCTTTCTCCTTTTACGGCCCGAGAGGGTCAAACAGAAGGGATAGATATCCTCCCCTTCCGGAAACCCTATGGAACATCTTCAGGGCCTTATTAAAGGTCAATGGCATTTCCTTACCCATGGCTAGACCTTCACCTATCGGTGCCGACCCCACCCGTTTTTGTCAGTATCACCGACATCACGGCCACACCATCGAACAATGCTCCTCGTTTCGAGACATTGTCTACAACCTTGATGAAGAGAGGCGCTTAGACTGGGCCACCATCAGGGAACTCAAAAACAACCTAGTTACAAAATCACTAGAAGTCATGCCAGCCCCAGAAACCCCCAGCCATGTAGAAGCCACAACTCAAGACCCAAGGCCGGCCACGAAGGCTTCCTTGGAAGAGCAAGAGAGCCTAAGTTGTGAAAGTGTCTACACCATAAAAGCCGCTGACCACGAAGAGTCACCCAGAATCATCCCGGGTGGCTTAATCCTACCAGCCTCTCCCCCCGTCCTACCAGTCCCCTCCCCCATTCTCCCCAGACCCGCAAAGTCCTCCATCCCTAAAAAACTCCAACCCTTATCCCCCTCACCAATTAACGAAGACCTATACCTATCAAAACAAAACCCCCAAACCACCATTGATGCTCTGAACCATCATACTACTAGGGCAGGCGGAATTTTCAATGATGTCCCCTCTTATAGACACCCCCTGCCTGAAATAGAAACTGAGGAGCCCCGCGCCACAGATAAGATCGACATCCTAGACCAACTCCGAAAAATTCCCGTGAAAATTTCCTTTTTACAGCTAATCAAAACCTCAGAACACCACCAGCAAGCTCTAAGAATGTTCCTAGAAAGAATCCAAGTCGACCCACAAATCTCTACCCTAGGCGTACCAATAGCTCTAGCCACCGCAGGACTAGGGCCCATCATAACCTTCAGACCTAAAGAAGAGGTTCATGATAAGGTCATTAGCACCTCGGCCCTATGCATAACAATTAACCTCGAAGGATACTTGGTGGATAAAGTTCTAATTGACACCGGAGCAGGGGTAAACCTCATATCGCTACAAACCTTCGAGCACATTGACGGACGCATAACTACACTCTTCGAAACGGACACCCGTATATTTGCCTATGACAAAATGGCTCGTCCTGTTCTAGGCTTTAAGGACTTCCGATTAAAAGTAGGGCCGCTAGAAACTAGCGCTAAAGCTTACGTCCTAGAAATGGATTCAGATTATAATATGATCCTAGGACGCAAATGGCTAGTGTCCATTAAAGGGGTCTCCTCTCCCCTACACCAATGTTTGAAATTCCCCTTGGGAGGTCGGATAATCAAAATACAAGGGGATGCGATCAAAGGACCTAAATCGAGGTTCGCCGATAATGAAACCATCGCTGTAAAAACCAGTAACTCAGAACCCATAGAAGCCACCATCCACATCTTAGATTTCCCAGCCGATTGGCTAAATCCCCTGAACACTCTCCATTACCACAGAGGTAAGCCACCCTAGACTTAAGAACCCTGGCTGGCACATAATGGGGACCATTGGTTATCTTCTGGGGGGAACCTTGGGACAAAAAAATGGGATCTTGGACCCCATCAAATTCCCAGCATGGCCAGGGGGATCGGCTCATCCAAGCACAAACCTAAATTAAAGGAAAAATACAATTGGAGGTTATGCAAACATTTCGTAAGAGGAATGATCGTAGAGCTCGCCAAAGAGGTTGTATTCCCCTACCCCCTGGACCCTATCCAGGGAAGGCTCCCTAGAATGGCTATTCCCACACCCTAATAAACACCTACACACACACTCACTGACAGACGATAAAACTCCAGCTGACCCAGCCTCCTTTTGTCATAGTGCTCAAGCATCGCAACAAAGGAGCGCCAGCTGCTAGAGGAAAGTCGGTTGAAACACTTCCACCAATCCAGTAGGTTGTAAATAATAAGTGTCTTTTCTGTTAAAAAAACAAAAAAAAAATGGAAACCAAAACCCTAGGATCCCTGTTCGACAAGGATGAGTTCACCCCGGCATGGCACCCCTTCAGCGAGGACTCTGATCTCCTGAATAAACTACAACATCTAGCCAGTCAAGCTAAAATTCCCAACCCTAGTACCTCGTCCAAAACAGTCAAACCTACTAGGAGTCAAATACCTGACCAGATCATTAGCAACTTAGAAGGGTATAGCAGGGCCTTCGATATTAGTTATAGAAGAACCAGGCCTAGATAACATAGAGAACCTAGACGATGGTCTAGGGGTCTTCGAATCTGTGATGAGGATGATGAAGAAAAAGAGGACCTATCTAAAGAATTCAAACAGAGCCTTCAAAGGTTCGATGAAAGGACAGAAGAAATAGATGGGAAGATAGAGGAGCTAAACCTAGGGACAGAGGCTGACCCCAAAATCATTTCAATTAGAAAAGGACTAAAACACGATGAGAGAGAGGGCTTGGTTAAAATATTACATGAGTATAAAGACGTCTTTGCATGGTCTTACAAAGACATGCGTGGACTCGATACCTCGTTAGTCAAACATCAGTTAATCCTAGAACCAAACGCAAAGCCAGTAAAACAAAAATTGAGGCGCCTTCATCCCGAGGTGGCTTTAAAAATCAAAGATGAGGTGGACAAACTCCACCAAGCTAAATTTATCCGGGTAGTCTTACACCCAAAGTGGGTAGCAAATATCGTTCCAGTGTCCAAGAAGGATGGAAAGATCCGGATATGCATCGATTTCAGGGACCTCAATCGAGCGTGCCCAAAGGATGACTTCCCACTCCCACATATTGACCTCCTTGTCGACAACATGGCAGGGTATGAGATGCTCTCGTTCATGGATGGCTTTTCTGGATACAACCAGATCTGGCTGGCAGAGAAAGACCAAGAAAAGAATTCCTTTACCACACCCTGGGGAACTTACTGCAACATAGTGATGCCTTTCGGGCTCAAAAATCCAGGTGCAACATATCAAAGGGCTATGACCTCAATATTCCATGATATGATGCACAAACTAGTAGAAGTATATGTGGATGATATCTTAGTTAAATCTAGGACTCGAATAGGACACGCATACATACTTAGGCAAGTGCTACAGAGATGCAGGGAGTATTCACTTAAAATGAATCCAAAGAAATGTCGCTTTGGGGTCTCCTCTGGGAAACTCTTAGGATTCATGGTGAGTAAACGGGGGATAGAAATAGATCCGACCAAGGCAAAAGCCATCGCCCAAATGCCCCCACCTAAGAACCTAAAAGAATTAAGAGGGCTCATAGGAAGGTTGCAATTTATTAGGAGATTTATTTCGCAACATGCTGAAAGATGTCACCCCTTTTACAAACTGCTAAAAGGGGGAGTTAGGTTTAATTGGGATAGTGAATGCCAAAAGGCCTTTGATAATTTAAAAGAGTACCTTCTTAATCCCCCAGTTCTTTTGGCTCCAGTGCCCGGACGACCCCTGCTTCTCTATATAGCTACAACTAAGGAAGCCATTGGTGCAGTGCTTGCACAACAGGACGACATGGGAAGAAAGGAAAAGGCCATTTACTACCTGAGTAAAACCCTGATTGAATACGAAAAAGCCTACCCTCCTACAGAAAAAACTTGTCTAGCATTAGTATGGGCTTCCCAAAAGTTGCGACACTACTTCCTTGCCCACAAAGTCAAATACTTTGCCAGAATGGACCCAGTAAGTTTCCTATTCGAGAAAGCTGTATTAACTGGACGCTTAGCCCGATGGCAAGTATAGTTAAATGAGTTTGACATCACGTACGTCACTCAAATCCATCAAAGGGCAAGCTGTCGCTGACCACCTCGTTCAACTACCCCTCCCTGATTACGAACTAGTAAAAACCAACTTCCCGGACGAAGAAATATTTGCACTTATTGAAGAAAAAAATAGAGAGACATGGACGCTATACTTCGACGTAGCGGTCAACCAAAAGGGAAAGGGAATAGGGATAGCACTAATCTCCCCTGAAGGTGTCATTATACCACGAGCGTTCCAGCTCACGTTTAACGCCACCAACAATATTGCCGAATACGAAGCCCTGATAGCAGGTTTAAAGGCAGCCCTAGCCCTTGGAGCTAAAAGTTTAGACATTATTGGGGACTCCCTCTTAGTGATCCACCAAACTCTTAAAAAATATCAGACTAGAGACCCAAAGCTGAAGCCGTACAGAGAACTAGCCATAGTCCTGCTAAAACAATTCTGTGAGGTTACTCACATTTTCATACCCTAGACCGGCAATATTCTTGCAGACTCTCTGACCTCTCTAGCCTCATCGCTCACCTTCCCCTTATCTAGGACATCTGAAACAGTCACTATTCAGAGACTGGAAACACCTGCCACCGAACTCTGTGACTATAAAACTCGAGATCTCCTTAAAAGGAACCAAACCAACAAAAATGCTAGTACCAAGAAAATCCTAGCCCTTGAACTAGGAGATATGGACGACGAAAATCCCTGGTACTTTGACATAAAAAATTACCTTGAAAACAGTTCATTCCCAAGCTACGCTACTAGCAACGACCAGAAAATATTTAAAAGGGTGGGGGTCAAATACTGCCTCCGAGGGGGATACTCTTCCGAGCCTCCTTCAATGGGGAACTACTCAGGTGCTTGGACGACGAAGAAGCATATACCATCGTAGAAGAAGCTCACTCTGGAGTATGCGGAGGGCACGTCAATGCCCAAATGCTAGCAAAAAAGGTACAAAGAATGGGCTACTATTGGCCCACGCTTGAAGGGGAATGCAACAAGTACGTTAAGCGTTGTATCCAATGTCAAACTCATGCCAACAAGATACACGCACCAGCATCTTCTTTACATCCCATGACTTCACCATGGCCATTCTCTATGTGGGCATTAGACGTGATAGGACCATTCCGGGACACTATAGAAAACACCACCCAAAAAGCCTTCATCCTCACCGCTACAGAATACTTTACCAAATGGGCTGAAGCCGAGTCCTATGTAGTAATTAAAAGCTCTACCCTGGCTCGTTTTGTCCGCACTCACACCCTTGCGCGGTTCAGCACCCCCAAAGTGATTATAACTGACAATGGCCCCCAGTTCATCTTTCAAGAATTCCAAGACCTATGCAATAAACATCATATAGAACTTCATCATTCCACGCCATATTATCCACAGGGGAACGGACAAGCAGAGGCCACAAACAAAACCTTACTCAAAATTATAAAGAAAATGGTAGAAACCCATAAGGCTACCGATTGGCCAGATAAATTGATAGACGCCCACTGGGCATACCGAACCTCCATTAGGACACCCACCGGTCAAACCCCCTATTCACTCACGTTTCGGGCCGAAGCAGTAGTACCTTACGAAATCCTCGTCCCATCCTTAAGAATAGTACTAGAAGAAAACCTCCAAATTGAGGAAAGGAGAGAGGCACTAGAAGAAAAACTGAATGCAGTAGTACCTCGAACTACTAGACGAGAAAAGATTAAGAGCGGCAGAACATGCCCAGGCCTACCAAAAAAGGGTGGCAAGGGCATTTGAAAAGAAGGTAATAAAAAGAAAATTTAAAATCGGGGAATTAGTACTTAAGCAAATTATGCCATCAAGACAGTCTCACCCAAGAGGGAAGTTGCAACCCACATGGGAGGGACCCTATGTGATCACCCATGCCTATTCCGGGAATGCCTACCGCCTGGTAGATGCCGAAGGAGTCTAGGTTTCAGGTTCGAGGAATGCACTTTATCTAAAGAAATTCCATGCATGAATAGCTTTCAATACTTGAGAACTATTATTCTTTCTTCCTGCAATTTACAGCGTTTAGTACTTGATGATAGAATTATAAGACTCTCAAAGATAAACTCGTATCTATTTGAACACATCTCCGCCAAATCATGCCACTTCCTTCACACACGTATGACTAGGACTAGATTTACCTGATAGAAGAGAAATTGCCTACCCCGTAGAGTGGGACAATTTAAAACCCTAAAGCAAACCTCCCTTATTTACGCCCCACTCGTATTAACCCTAGGTCAAAATGAGGAGTTACCTAGACCTGGCATATGTCCCAAAACAGGCTCTGGCACTATACAAACACTTCTAGAGGGGAAGCATGAAAAGAATCGGGGTGAAAAACAGAACTCCCCCCTCAAATCAAATAAAAAAAATCAGGCAATGAGAGGCCAACAAAAGAAAAATAACACCCAAGTGAACGGGTTAAACTCTCTATTTTAGCAGGCTTTCACGACATTACGCACGGTATACGCTAGACAACGGCTATACCAGTACAGATCAAAACAACGGACTATACTTTCCACCCAAAATAAAGAAGTGATAAAAAGAAGAAAGCCAGAGGGACCTAGAAAGTAGGACATATGCTAGACTGGGACAATTCTAAAATATTGCCCGAATGGAAGATATTACTCTTACCCCATTCTCCCCCCACCCCCTTTTAATTTCGCAATGGGATTCAAAATTGAACTATGTCTACCGGGAAAGGCAAAATTTCGACCAAAGGTAGATCATTTCCAGGTTTACAACTACACACACTCACATGAGTTCACTTAGAAACTTGCCTATCTAAAGGAAGCTTATTTAACTTGACTCCTGGTACACTCATGGATTTTTCAGCATGTTTAGAATAATACAATCAAGCATTTGAGAACCGTGAACCTAGAAAATCGACACCTAAAGCCTATGCCTTTCAATACAACCCTGGTTTGGACATAGGTGACCACAAGGGCTCCTCCACGGGGACTTGATGGTATCTTTTACTTCAGAAAGTCAAGAACATTGCCCTCTCACATAAAAGAAAACCATTGAAGAATTAAAATGCCCACTTATGCCACTCATACTTACGCATAAGTTCGCATTTTCCTTTTCTAAAACACCTAGGCATCCGATTTTCTTGAAATTTTAAAATTGACCCCCCGTACCAATGACAAGATTACCCCCACCTACACTCATTCTACGCCCTTCCGCACATACTTAAGAGTTTTTTCTCTCACGCACTTGGAATCCCTTCCTTGCATACTTATGCATGGTTTCCCGCACTTTCCTTTCTCGCATTCGATTTTTCATTTTACCTAAAGATGGATTGTAGCCCTTGACAATCCAAGCAAGAAGAGCTCGAAAGTCAGTGCAGGGGTGCAATCCGGACAGATTTAACACTTGGTCCATGAAAAGAGTGTTTTTATAGGTCTCGAAGATTGAAACGGTCACGAAGGCTTTCAGCAGCAGCAGACAAGAAACAAAACCAGAAGAATTGTCCCAAGCAAGGGGCGGCTATATTCGACTAGCCGCCCCACAGTGGACGGCTAGATAGAACTAGCCGCCCCTGCCCCTTCTTTTCAAGGTAAAAAACCCAGGAATGGGGCGGCTAGCTTAAACAAAGGGGTGGCTAAACACAAGCAGCCGCCCCTCACCTACTGCCTCATCTGCCTTGTCAGTCCCATCCTCAATCAACTCTTCAAAACCTGTCAAAATATTTTTTTCCCAAACATGCATACACACATTTCAAACACATCCATACACAAAACCTGTATAGATACCATGCTAGAATGATTACATATATTAGAATCCTACATCCATCGATAAATTAAAACTTATAAACACCAAGTTCATTCGTCCACGCGATATGCATTTTCCAAAATAAAAGAAATCCTTTGGAAAATTCCAAAACAACCATACTAGCTACACCAAACCATGCATAGAAACCATAAAATTGTCCCACCAAGACCATAAACAAAACCTAAGAAAGTGCATAAAATAGAGTCTCTATAAAAAAAAGGGTGAGGAAGTGATAGGTCCACCGAGAGCCCCAAATCTGGAAATCTTGAGCTGTGCATCATCGAAATATCACCTAAAACAAAAAACAAAAGAAGAAAAGCATGAATTCATCGCATATATACTATTCTTCAACCTAAACTCAAGACACAAAGAAGCTATACCTCGGCATATCGTCACCCGCTGGAGGCTGAGTAGGAGGAACATCCTGACTTAGCTGAGATGGGAGCGGCGGCTGAGGAGAGGGCTAAACCTCCGGAGCATCAGGAGCGGCAGGAGTCTCTCGAACCAAGGACGCAGCCCTCGCATATATCCCACGACTCCGAGACGCCGAAGGACAAGAAGAACGGATGAAGGTGGCCCCAGTGGCCAAGGAAGCTGAGAGAGACTGGTCAGGCTCAAGCGGGAGAAGGTCAAGGTCCGCCTCGATCATGGAGCCCCCTCCAACCAATTTCCCCCTCATGGTCGCCTCCTAGAGATGGACTTGCTGCATATCTCTGTCTCTCCTCTCCAATCTCTGTCGGAGACAACTCTCAGTCCCACAAGCCCGATCCTCGACAGCCCTCAACCTCTCCTCCAACTCCGACACCCTCATCTGGAGGGAGTCCCTCTCGGGCAGCTAGTTAGTACTAGCCGCCCCTCCCAGTTTCTCTGTTTTCATTTAAAACCCCTTTCCAATCTCTTTTCGACCCTAAATTCCAAGGTTTTCCATACCAAACAGCCATGTATTGGCTTATTTCCAGACACTACTTGATCAAACATGACTTTCCTGAAGTTTTGCCGTACTTTCAATACCATTCAAATTCGAATTTCTTCACTTCTGGTTCTTTTCCAGAGTTCTTATCCTTCAGATGATCCAATTCACCAAATCAACTTTTACTTGCTTTCTGTCGGCGATATCCCCTCCTTGCTGAGTTTTCCCAAGCACGGGAATGGTAGGCACGAGGAAACTGACGCTGGGCTGCTCCGTGCACGATAGTTAAGAACCTCGACCGCGGGTTGGATCACTCACCATTTACTTTTCCCTGCCTTCTACCTGGATCATCCTTTCGGTTAAAAATTCTAAGTCAAGACCTAGCCTCTGACGGTCTAAATTAACTCCCCGAATAGTACTGTTCGTGTTAGCATAACTTCTAGAAGGTCGGGCCGCCCAAAATAGGAATCAACCCAAGTAACCGGCCCAAGCCACCGCCTGTCAGAGATGGGACGTTTGGCAGGTTATGATAGGGGCAGCTACCAGGAAGTAGCCGCCCCATCCTGGGCGGCTAGTTAGAACTAGCCGCCCTTCACCTGGTCCTGACAGAAGAACCAGAGAATTAATGAGGGGTCTAATCACATAGACTATTAGCCAAGCCACTCCATTACCCCCTGGACATTCCCCTGCCTCTCTTTTACTATAAATAGAGGAGGTCCCAAGCCTTTAAACCCATCATCAATCCTTACAAATCATCCACAATTTCACATTCCCTTTCCATACTCCCTCCCCCCTAGAAATCCCAAGAAAGAGAGAGAGAGACAGAGAGCCCCTTTTGTGAGAGAAATACCCATTCCCTACATAAAACACCCTCTCATCCCACCCTCCAGAAACCTGGGCTAAAACTAGCTTAGCCTCTGTCCAAGACCAAACCCATTCCCTACTGAAGTTCTGCCCAAACCAGACCAGGCCTCGGACGGCTAAACCCAAGTAGCCGCCCCATATCCGACGGCTAGATCCCACTAGTCGCCCCCTTATCCACACCCCATTTACACCCCTATGTCCCAAGACTCCTTTAGACAAGCCCCGAAAGCAGAATAGGATACCTGTTTTTCACCTCTATGTACGGTATATCCGTGTCTCAGAGCGGAGACCCCACAAACTCCCCAACGTAGGCGATCAAATCCACCCCAACCTTTCCTGCTTTTAGAAAAAGCAGGTGGCAATCACACAAACCCCTGGAATCCTCTTGAGCCGCTGTCGGGCACCTCAACCAGGAACGACACCTCACCCTTCCGAGAAGACGATCCGGCTGAGCCTGCCAGGGCACGCATCCGATCCGAATCCCCGAAGAATCCCCACACTCGCACGCACCCGCGCACCGCCGGATCCTTTTCGACATTCAGAGAATCCGACACACCGACAGCGCGCACCCCCGTGCGCACCCTTGCGTGACTCCCGCGCACACCCGCGCATACGCGCACGCGCCCGCCAGCGTTAGCCTGCGCGCCTGCCGGCGCGTGCACGAGCGCGAATAGCCCCGCCCGCGCGCCCAGCACTCCCCAGCCCTCCCCCAAGCCCTCACATTCACCCAAACACAAATACCTTACATGCATGCCCTCCCAACAACCCCAAAAGCCACAAAAAACAAATAAAGAAGGGGAAGAACTCACCAAACATATGAGGGGGAGGGAAGGGGAGATGTTGGGGGCCTCGAGCACACCACGACCATCTCGACCACCACTACCACTACCACTACCACCACCTCTCTTTGGCTTCTCTTGCTTCTTCTTCTTCATTGTGACATAAACACAAACACATGGGGGGCAGTTGATACAAAGGGGAGGGCAAAACACATAAGGGAGGAAAAGCTTGAGAGAGAGAAGGAAAGAACAATCACAACAACAACAACTCACCTTCACTTCCTCCTTCAAGTGGTTCATCATCACCCCTTCCACCACCCAAAACACACCAAAAAGGGCTGGACCAGATCCAAAAGAGGGGAAAAATAGCCCAAAGTCGTGCATTTGGGGGTGGTTAAATAGGCAAGGTCGGGCTGAATGACCGAGCTGTCCTCGGACTAAAAACTCTGGACAGCCTTCACTTAAACGGCCATAACTTCCACAATACAGCTCCGAATTGCATGATTCCAACACCATTGGAAAGCCAAGAAAATTATCTACAATTTTTATGCTATATCTAGATCAAATAACCTCTCCTGCTATTCCGAAATCTAGAATAAACATCTTACAGGGCTGCTGCCTGCATTTCTCATCTTCGGGGTATACTCGGAAAAATACCCATAACTTTTGATTCACGAATCCAGTTGATCCAATTCTACTTCTGTATGAAAGCTAGATCAAAACTAAACTTTTCGTAATAATATCAGATTTTTTCCTCTTCATCTTGGATTTTAACAAAATCAAATCCGAATACCATATCAAAACTGCATAATTCCAAAAACGTTATCGGAATTAAATGAAAATTTTTTGGGTAGCACAAAATAGTACCAGGACCCATAACATGCAGTTATATTTCAATCAGAGTCCTCAAACCCCAGAAGGTAGCTAAAAACCAAAATTTTAGCGACTCTGATCCAAATTAGGACTCTAAATGACAAAGGCCTAACATTCTCCCCCCCTTAGGAAATTTAGTACTCGAAATTTAAGGAAACCCAAAGGGAAGACCGAACCTAGAAGTGTCACCCATAGAGTCTCCTGGCTCCCAAGTGGTCCGGGCACCAAACTGGTGCTACCATGCACTTTAACCGAAGAAACGGTCTTGGTGCAGAGCCTCTTCTCACATCGGCCCATGGTCTCGATCAACTGCTCTACGAACGACAAATCCTGCTCGAGGATGAGCGGCTCGAACGAAATGACATGAGCAAGATTGTGGACATAATGTCTCAGCTATGAGACATGGATGACGTCACGGGCATGAGTCAGCTATGGGGGCAAGGCTTCAAGACAGCCACCTCCCCCAATCCACTCAAGGATGAAAACCGGTCCGATGGAAGGCCGACTCAGCTCGCCCCGAAAGTCAAAACAGAGGATGTCCTCAATTCGGGACACCTCATGATAACATGGTCGCCGAACCATGAAGGTAGGCTCCTGGCGACGATGACCTGCGTAGCCCTTCCGACGGTTCTGGGTGGTGCAGAGGCACACCCGAACCATCTTGGCCACCGCAAGGTCCATTAAACTTATGGCCCCTCCAACTAGCGCACCCCCAACCATCCCAACACAAGGGAGGTATAAAAATGCGCATGTAGAGTGCCTTTTTCAATTTTATCTGGATGCTCGAATGGCAGTCGTCTCACAGGCAAACCCTACCCAAAGGGTGGTGCCTCACACAACTGCCCCAAATCGAGCACGCAGGCACTTAGCATGTCCTCCAAGGTCTAAATCGTCCTCTTGCCTGGCTGTCCGTCAGCAGTGAAACGCTATACTTGAATGGGAAGGCTCGCTACAAAGCCTACCAAAGGCTGTGCAAGCACCTCAAAGTAATACACGCATTTCAATAAGAAATAACGCCGACCGGAGTGCCATGAAAACAGACAATCGCGAAGGCTCAAACCTGCATCGAAGCGTCCAGAGAATCAGTTAGTTAGATAGGGAGGAAAGTGCGGACTTAGTCAGTCGGTCAATGATCACCTAGACGGCGTCGTGACCCGAACGTGACTTTAGCGAGCTCGCAACGAAATACATGATAACTCACTCCCATGTCCACTGAGGAATCTCGATGGACGAACGCATTCCAACACGACGATCCACAACTTCGTCTGAGGGCATGCCGACCAACAACATCAATGAAGGCTACCTCAGAACAGCCCACGGAGGCCCAATAAAATATTTGAGATCATTGTAGGCATCTGGCGCATTCGTCTACCCCGACGGCAGTACTCAAAATTCATAGTGCCCGAAACGGTCACGAAAGGCCATCTACGGAATGCCCAACTCCCGGATCTCAAAATAGGATACCTTGCGTGAAGATCGATCAACAGAAAGACACTGGCTCCCAAAGCTTGTCAAAACAGATCATCAATTCACGGTAAGAGTTACTTGATCTTCAACCCCAATGGGGAGATCAAAATAATTCCTGGGACGATTAAGTCCAAATCCTGCTCCTTGAGCACGGCTAGCGCCCATGATGTCACTTACACGCCGGGTAAGCCGCCCAACCGCACTTAATCCACAAGACAGGCAATAGGAGGTCGTCGATTCCCGATAACGCCTATGCGACGTCATCTACCTGATATGGCGGTTGAGTCCCATCATGAACGCTTAGCGTCGCGTCTCCTCATTTACAACCCATGTGGGGGTAAAACACGACAATACAGCAAACTATGCTTCACATTACGCCAACAACAGGTCACCAAACTATAACATTGGAACTCCAGCATCCTGCTCTCAATGGGCGACGTCATCCAGTAGCACCCTCCCGGTGTGGCCTCTACCTGGTAGCCTCCCACGTCCACTTTCTCTGCTATATGGGCACACCAACAAGCATTGTGGATAGTCCCACGGAGCACCTAACAGGGCTCTGGCCTCTACCAGACCGCTACAACACACGATGATATATCGAAGCGACTCCGGATATGGCTATGGAACCCTAGTCCATAAGCTATCGCCCACTAAGCTGCAACAAGATGCACTCAATCCCGATTGTACACATCACCACTCGCTATAGCACCTTCCAAGTGAGAGGGAAAGGCAATCATCAAATAGATGTTTCAAAGATATTCCCTGACTGGGGGAAAGAACCCCTTAATCCTGATCAGGGAAACGGAAGAAGACATCCCAAATAATGAAAAATACACCACATCCTCAAAACTTGAAACCGGCGCCGCACGCAAACTCCATGGTTACAAGCAGTACCGATTGTAGATACCCCAATTTTGATCGTCTAGAGAGACAGAAATACTTCAAGTAACACCCGGAAATATCCCACATTTGGACATCTAGTAGAAAACCAAAGCTTAGGAAACCGAAAACCCTAACCCTAGCCCTAACCTAAACCGAAAACCTAACCCTAGCTCTAACCTAAATCGGAAACCCTAAACCGGAAACCCTAAACCTAGCCCTAACCTAAACCGGAAACCCTACCCTAAACCAGACCCTGGCCCAAACCAGAACCCCACCTAACAAAAACTCTAAAACCCAAAAAACATAAGTCCCTGGCAAGGGGCGGCTAGACCTAACTAGCCGCCCCATACCAGGCGGCAAGTTAGCATTAGCCGCCCCCCTGGCCGACCTTGGACCAGTCCCCTGGAAGGGACATAAAGCAGTATTAAATGGTGATCATTGCGGCAGGTGATGACCTTTAGCTTCCCTATCTTGGCCGGATCGACCCAAGTAACCGACCCAAGCCACCGCCTGTCAGAGATGGGACGTTTGCCCGGTTATGATAGGGGCGGCTACCAGGAAGTAGCCGCCCCATCCTGGGCGGCTAGTTAGAACTAGCCGCCCTGCTCCTGGTCCTGACAGAAGAACCAGAGAATTAAAGAGGGGTCTAATCACATACACTATTAGCCAAGCCACTCCATTACCCCCTGGACATTCCCCTGCCCCTCTTTTACTATAAATAGAGGAGGTCCCAAGCCTTTAAACACATCATCATCCATCCTTACAAACATCAACAATCTCACAAATCCATCAATTCACATCCACCAAATCCCAAGAGAGAGAAAGAGAGCCCCCTTTTGTGAGAGAAAAATCCATTCCCTACACAAAAACACCCTCTCATTCCACCCTCCAGAAACCCGGGCTAAACCTAGTTAGCCTCTGTCCATGACCAAACCCATTTCCTACCGAAGTTCTGCCCAAACCAGACCAGGCCTCGGACGGCTAAACCTTAGTAGCCGCCCCATATCCGACGGCTGGATCCCACTAGCCGCCCCCCTATCCACACCCCATTTGCACTCCTATGTCCCAAGACTCCTTTAGTCAAGCCCCGAAAGCAGAATAGGATACCTGTTTTTCACCTCTGTGTACGGTATATCCGTGTCTCAGAGCGGAGACCCCACAAACTCCCCCACGTAGGCGATCAAATCCACCCCAACCTTTTCCTGCTTTTTTAGAAAAAGCAGGTGGCGATCACACAAACCCTGGAATCCTCTTGAGCCGCTGTCGGGCGCCTCAACCAGGAACGACACCTCACCCTTACGAGAAGACGATCCGACCGAGCCCGCCAGGGCACGCATCCGATCCGAATCCCCGAACAACCACCACACACGCACGCACCCGCGCACTGCCGGATCCTTTCCGACACACCGACATACGGAGATTCTGACAATACCGACAAAACTGGCGATCAAGGTGGGACCTCCCTCGTGAAAAACAACAAAAGGTAATCCTCTTCTACCCCCTTTTACAAGCTTGACTAGAATGCTATCAACCCTCTAGGAAGGTTAGAGTTTCCCACCCCTCGAATCAGTTCCTCCTCTAATTCACATCATAGCATCATTTACTGCTTTGTAATCCGCACAACGCTGCGCAATCCTTTACTGCTTTGTAAGCTGCACACTACTGCACTTGTAAGCCGCACACTGCTGCGCAATACTTTACCGCTTTATTTACTGCTTTAACCATTTCACAAACATCATGGAATCCCGCATAGAGGAGGAGATACTAGAGGAAAGAATCCACCAAGAGGGTCAGGCCACGCAATTCCTGACCCATCTAGAGGAAAAGATGGCCAGTCTAGGATACCAATCCGTAGGGGACATGTTTCATGACCTCGCCGACTACCGTCTGGTCAAAACCCTAAGACAGGAGGCCCCTGTCGAAACCCCTAAGGCCATTCCCAAAACCCCATCCACACCTAGCCACTCGTTCAATCCGAGCCTTTTTTCGTTCACCCCCCTTTCCCCCGCGAATCCAATATTCCAACAGTTTCCACCCCAGGCCCCACCAGGCCACCCCAAACCCTGGACCGCTAGGCAGCCCTCCAAGGGGAGAAACGGTGGATGAAACCATCCGGAGAATCCTCTCCGAGACTGGTCCCTCAGCCCCCAAGCATATGTCTCTACACAACCTGAGACAAATCCCGTCAGTCCACCTACCGGAAGGATTCAAAATCCCCAACTGCCTTTTATCTAGATGCCCGCCCGTTTCTAGATAATCAACCTCTGCTAGTCTTCCTCTTCCAGAAATCATTGGAAGGAGAAGCACTACAATGGTTCTCCACCAACCCTGTAGATCACTTGTCGAATTTCTCGGCTGTAAGCGAGAAGTTCTTAGGCCGTTACTGTTACCAGAGGATCAGAACCCCCTCTATTTCAGATTTAACCGTAGAGAGATTGAGGCCTAGGGAAGAATTTGAACAATACGTGTCTCGATGGCACACACTCGTCCACCGAACCGGCCTGCAACTCACAGAATGTCAAGAAATTGACATGATGTTACAGAGCCATAGTCATGAGCTTCGTACAAGCCTTTCGTACGGTGATTGCACTACGTATCAGCTTCTAATTGACCGTCACAACAGGATTTCCCATTGTGTAGCCCCAATAGTCCAAACCCAGTCCCCACCTATCAGCCATAGGGTTGGACAACCGCCTCGTAAGGCACAAACCCCCACGGTAGAGGGGATTATTACCCAAGTATCGGCACTCTACCTGAACGGAGCACGAGTTCCTGATCGAGGAACGGCTTCGAGACAGTACATGTCCGGTTCATCCGGGTATGCGCCGCCTCGGCCAATCAACCAAAACTTCACTACTCGATCAGTACCCGTCCCCGTGCCGACACAACAAAACCCGGTAATCCAAAGTTCCCCGGTCCAAAGCCCTGCTATTTCAAGACAACGCCAGCCTAGGACCCCTTTCTATTCCACCTTCCTAAGAAGTCAGAACCCAAATCCTAGGTAGCCCTCCCAAAATACTTATAATGAGGTCTCCCCTCCGACATCCTATGATCAGAGATCAATGGGAAAGAGGGACTCTTACCCTCCCCTCCCAGAAACACTAATTAGGATTTTTAGGGTACTAATGGACACGAATAGTATCTCCCTCCCAGCTGCTAAACCTCCACTCCCCAGGGCCAGTAGACTACATTACTGTCAATACCCCCAACAACATGGTCATACCGTAGAACAATGCATTGTTTTTCAGGATTTTATTTACGATTTAAATGATGACAGGCACCTTGATTGGGCCATGATCAAAAGCCATTTAAACCAGGGCAATTCTCAAGCCTCCAAGCCACTTGGCATATGTTCTGACCCATTGCCAGGTCACAACCAAGCATCCACATCTGGAGCCCACATGGTAAACATGGGCTGAAGAGGGAGGCAACCATCACCACAACCAAGCAGTTCAGAAGACGTCATTGATGATAGTATCTCCGAAGAATCAGAGGAGGAAGGGCAGAATGAGCCCTTCCAGCTGAACCTCGACAACCATGACCTCGCCATACTCTATGGTGAAGAAGAAGATGCAGTTCTCGCCCTACCCGCGGTCATCAACATCGAGTCTGATGAAAGCGGACTAGAAATCCCGGGAGGAGATGAAGAAGAAGAACCCTTTGAGGAGATCCCCGAAGGAGCTAGCGAAGGACCCGAGGGAGGGGAATGTACGTCGGATCTGCATTCGGACAACAATGGGTCCTCCAAGAGTACAGACACTGTCGACGGCCCCCGCCGCCCATTGACCATATCATTCACTGACCAAGACCTCCCGGATCCCAGATTGTGAGTCTACCCCATACACATCCATGGACGACTCCAAATGTTGTGGCTAAACGACATCTTCGTCGACCCAGGGTCAGGAATTAACATAATGACAGGCTCCACCTACCAAAAGATACCCGGACTAGGCCGTCCTCCCGTCCAACTGGCCCACCATACTATTCAAGCTTTCAACCATACCGGGAAGACTCTCCGCGGCCTCGGAACATTCGAGCTATCCGTCGGCCCTCTTATCTGTGAAGTAGCCTGCTTCGTCGCTGACATCGACACAAGGTACCCATTGATGCTAGGGCGACCGTGGTTAGAGTGCATCCAAGCTATTTGTTACCCCCGACACCAGTGCCTTCGACTGCCCTTCTTGAGTCATATACTAACAATCTGGGGAGAGGCACGCCTCCAGTACGAGAACGAGAACAATTGGGCGATACATAATATGTTCAAACTAGCCCTGCGACCGGGGAACAAGGATGAAAGTGGTAGCCCACCTGGGTCCCCTTATAACGACAACTATCCATCAGAAGAAGCGGCCAGGACCCTGCATCCTCCAACCAATCTTACGGAGCCCAACTCGATCACGTTCCTCCCCCATGAAGTCGCAAAAGCCGGAGCACACTCCGCACCCCTCGCCATCACTGCCATACTCGGAGGAAGCGAATTCCGGCACATTCTCATTGATACGGGAGCGGAAACTAACGTTCTTACATATTCTGCCTACCAAAAGCAGAAGGGAGGGTTCCTAGATTAGAGCCCTCAGATGAATACTTATATGCCTTTGATAGCACGCGCAAGAACGCTTGCGGACTGGTCACGCTCCCACAAAAGATCGGCCCGGTCTCCACCATCGTCAACTGCATGGTAATGAACATTCAATCGCCCCACCCTCTGATTGTTGGGAGGACATGGCTCAACAGCATCGAAGCCGTCTCATCCACCCGACACCAATGTCTTCGCTTCCCGTACCGCGGGGAAGTGGTATCCATATGGGGAGAAGCACACTTTAATGAAACACGGGCCCGAAATTGGAGCGCCTGTGCCATGCGCATCCGGCTAGAGGTGCTTGCATGTTGGCAGCCAGGCTCCACCGACGAAGAACTGCTCCATCTGTTATATATGTGTAACTTTTTAGCCTATGGGTAACCTTTGGGTCAATTCTGGCCATTTTCAAAATTTTCTTTTTTCGATCGGAACTGCTAAGATTTTGGCTTTTAGCCATCTGCGGGAGCTAGAAAACTTCGATTGAAAATCTGACTGCGGATTATGGGTCCTGGTACCGTTTTATACCACCCATAAATTTTTCATCGAATTCCGGTTACATTTTAGAAAATTATGCAGTTCCGAATCGTATCCGGATTTTGGTCAAATTTGGGAAAGTCAAAGAGAGAAGACCTTGACCAAGTCAAGGGGGGGACTTGGACCAAGTCAAAGAAGACCTTGACTAGTCAAAGATGTCTCTTGACTAGTCAATGGGCTTTGTCTTTTTGTGTGGTTGGGTTGACCTAGGTCAAACCCCAACCACCACCTTTTTGAGCATTGATTGCTCTCTCTCTCTCTCTCTTTTTCTCTCTCTCTCTCTCTCTCTCCCTCCCCATTTGTAGTCGTGGATTGCATTTCTCACCCCCCTCTTTTGTTTTTCTTTCTTTTCTTTCCATGTGTGTGTGAGGAAGTGGAAGAGAAGGCTAGGAAGGAAAAAAAGAAAACAAGGTGTGTGTGTGTGTGTGTGTGGTGTTGTGTTGATTCCCTCTCTTTAGACTCCCTTTAAAACCCCCCTTTTTGTCCACTGATTTCCAGCCAAGGAGGGCTGGTGGAGGGGCAAGAGTGGTGGTGGTAGTGGTTGAGGTTGTGCCGAGGCACCGGAGGGGTCCAAACCTCCCATTCTCCCTTCCCCCTCCATTGGTAAGCCTTTTCCCTCCTTTCCTTTTGGGTTTTCAAGTGTTAGGGGGCTGTTAGGGAGTCATGGATGCTAGGTGTTTGAGTTAGGGGTGAGTGGAGAGGGCAAGAAGGGGGCTTGACAGCCCTGGGCGCGCGAGCGGGTCCATCCGCGCGCGTGCGCGCGCAGAGACGCGCGCAGGAGAGGCCCTGGCGGCCTGGCGAGCGTGCAGGCGCGCGCGGGGGAGGGGGGAACGTGCGAGGCACAGTGTCGCGCACTGTGCGCGGGAGCGCGCGCAGGCGCGCGCGAGCGTGCGCGCGTGCGCGAGCTGCGCGTCTGGGCGCGCGAGTGCACGTCCGGGTGCGCGGCGAGGGGCTGGACGTGCGGGCAACGCGTCCGGAGGCGCGGGTCAGTGCGCCATCGAGCGCGGGGGCGCGTGCGCGCGTGCTTGCGCGTGCGTACGCGTGCGGGGGCCATGCGTGTGGCTGCCCGGGGGCTCGGGTAGGTGTCGGGGCACTCGGACATGTGCGCGTACGTGCGTACTCGCATGCGTGCGAGCCCGTATGCGTGCATATCCAAGTCCTTGGCATTTCTAGTTGTTTTAAGTGTCTTTATGTGGATTTTACTCACCTATTTGGATGCCTTGTCTTGCAGATCTTGGCGAGCGGTCCCGCGACGACCCGGTTTACGGTGAGTGGGTCAATCCAACCCAGTCGGGAGGTGCTCGATGCACGTAGACGTGCATTGCCCTCCCCTGGGGCACCGTAACCACATATTAACCTTCTTAAGTGTGCATATTATTGCTTATCTTGCTAGGTTGCATCCATGTCATACTAAGACTCAATATGTTAAGATCATACACCCTAGTACCATGTGTAGGGACCTATACTTGTCTATATATTGTGTCCCAGGCTAGGTTATTCATGTGTTAGTATTTACATGTATGCATGAGTATAAGGCATGAATACGGTAGTGACCTTAAATAATTTTTATCATGTTAGACTTGTATACTAGAGTATTACATCCATGTGTTATACATATGAGCCCAAGCATGCCTTAAACAATATTATAATTTTGTAATAGCATTACTTGTATGCTTCCTTGATTAATTCTTTGTGTAATTAATTATGCGTTGTATATTATATCTCTAGACATATCTTAAGTATATATAGAGGCCATGAACCTTGCTTAATAAGATTAAGCAAGTGTATGACCTCTGATGGGTCATACTGTGGCATCGACATTACGAATCATCTGTCTTCCCCGCATCCGAGTTATGCGCTCCGGGGGGGGGGGATTCATGAGAATTCGTAACCTTATCAACGACGGATCCATGAGGATCAAAACCGCGTATGTCAAGTGCTCTCCCCTTCGTCGCTTCCGTGTCGAAGCTACCCGAGTTTAGTTGTCCTGCTAGGCTCTCCCAGACGCTATTCATGACGCCGGGTGGTGCGCCCATACGGTAGAGGTAGAGGTCATGGGAGGATACCAGGTCGAGGCTACTCGGCAGAGGGCTACCGGAAGACGAAAGGCGTAGACCAGTTGACCTTTTTCCCCAATAATCCTATGTCACCTAAGGGTGAGGGTGAGGGTGAGGGAGTAGTGGGTTGGGTTGAGACCCAACCCAAGGACTTAAGTGACTGTTCCTTCCGTTGGAACCCCAAACACTCAGAATATTTAATATGGTGTGGTAGGTTTGGGTCGACACCCAACCGCCAACTTAAGTTGTTGTTTCGATTATTGAGACTTGAATGCTTGAAAGATTAATATGTGTTGTGATGCATGGATCGTACCATTCACTGAGCGTGTGGCTCACCCCTCGCATATGTTTTTCCTCCAGTTGTCGCTGAGCCGGACCTGAAGGTGGAGCTTCCATAGGCGCAGTACAGTAGCAGAGCAGCGCACGTGTTTTGGACCTGCGAGTGAGAGAGGCCATCAGCATCCCCCGTTTCCTTGTATGTATTGCTACTCGTGCTTGAGCACAGTACTGGTGTTTTATTGATGTCAGAGCCTGGTCCTGTCAGAGCCAATTGTCGTTTTATTGATGTCTTAGAGATGAGTCCTAGGATTTCTATATGAGTATTCTGATCCTAGTGTCTGTGTCTTAGGTTGCTGATATGCCTCCTCGCTGACGGATGCACGGACGCGGTCTCCCTCAGGCCTCGGAGGTTTCCGAACCTACCGGGGGTGGGGAGTCTACCGAGATGTCCTCGGCCGCGAGGCCAGGACCTGCGCAGGAGCCTCCAGCCTGGGAGCGTGCTTACGCTAGGATAGCAGACCTGCTAGACACTCAGACTAGGGCACTGGAGGCCCAGACTAGGGCGTTGGCTGAGCAGGCACGAGAGATCCAGGAGCTGCGGGCGGCCCGCGAGGCGGTCCCGCAGGTACCTTTAGTGGCCGATCCCCCAGTAGCGCTAGTGGTACCCCCAGTACCAGCAGAGATCCCCGTGGAGGGAGTTCATGGACCCGAGGAGCGGGAGGAGGAGTTAGAGGCCGCGGCACGTGTGCATCAGGCCGGCCTCACCGCCTTCCTGAAGCTTCACCCTCCTGAGTTCCACGGTATGACGGCTGACCCTCTTGCCCCTGAGCGTTGGTTGATGGAGATAGACAAGATCTTCTCGACCATGCACTGCACCGACCGCCAGCGTGTCTCCCTGGCTACTTCATGTTGAAGGGTAACGCCGCCGACTGGTGGGCTACCCGAGTGGTGGACATTCCCGAGGGAGTGGGGCGACTTCTCTGGAGCGATTTTCGGAGTTACTTCTTGGCGGAGTATTTTCCCTTTTCGACGCGCCAGATGGTGATGCGGGAGTTCGAGCAGCTGACGCAGGGCACCATGTCTGTTGCGGACTACTCCACGCGTTTCATGAGGCTTTCTCGGTTCGCCCCAGCCTTAGTGATGGACGAGGAGACGCGGTGCCGACGGTTTGAGATGGGTCTCAACAACACCATCAGGGTGCACGTGACCTCTCAGGCATTCTCGAGGTACACTGATCTAGTGTCCCGTGCGAGGACCGTCGAGCGAGACCTTGGGGTTCCTTCATCGGTTCAAACCCCTACAGCAGATCAGAGGACTCCTGGGAGTCAGGACCAGGGACGCCGCAAGAGCAAGCGGCCCCGTCATGATCGACCAGCGGCCGCCGCTACACCAGTGGGAGTGGTGCCAGTTCAGGGTCCTGCACCCTTTGCTGCCGTCCGATCCGTGCTAGAGGACCAGAGACACGACGATGTTACCACTGCCAGCGAGTCGGGCATCTGGCCAATGCTTGCCCAGATGCTGGCCGACCTCCTGTGCCACGACAGCAGCCGCAGCAGCAGCAGCCACGTCAGCAGCCGCAGCCGCAGCGTCACCAGCAGCAGCCACAGGGTGGCCATGTGGAGCAGAGGAGGCAGCCAGCGCAGCCTGCGAGGCGTGCCCCTGCTCCTCAGCCACAGCTCGTTCAGGGTCGTGTTGCAGCGCTTACGGCCGATGAGGCGCAGGCTTCGGGTAGCGTCGTTCGAGGTATTGTTCTGATCTCCCAGCTTCCTGCATATGTGCTATTTGATTCCGGGGCCACGCACTCGTTCGTGTCTCCCGCTTTCGCGAGGCGAATGGGTGCGGTGTCAGCCCCTCTTGATGCGGTGCTGGAGATATCATTACCGGTCGGAGACCGTATTCTCCTCCGTTCGGTGTATCGGGGGTGTATCGTGGCGATCGCGGAGCATGAGTTTCCAGTGGAGTTGGTCGAGCTCGCCATGACGGACTTCGACGCCATCCTGGGGATGGATTGGCTCTCAGCTAGCCACGCCAGTATCGACTGTTTCGCAAAGTCGGTGTCTTTCCGCATCCCTGGACGGAGGTCCTTCCAGTTCGTGGGCGATCGGGACATGGCTCCTTTGGGATTCGTATCGTCCATCCAGGCGTGGAGACTCCTTCAGGGAGGATGCGAGGGTTTTCTGGCGTACATCGCTGAGGAGGATGCACCACTGCGGGCAGATATCAGTCAGACTCCGGTCGTGGCGGAATATCCGGAGGTTTTTCCCGATGATCTTCCGGGTCTACCACCGGATCGCGCGATCGAGTTTGAGATTAATCTAATTCCGGGGACCGAGCCGATTTCGAGGGCTCCGTACCGGATGGCCCCAGCAGAGCTGAAGGTGCTTAAGGAGCAGCTGGAGGAGTTACTCGATAAGGGGTTTGCACGTCCGAGTGTCTCTCCGTGGGGAGCCCCTGTTCTGTTCGTGCGGAAGAAAGACGGTTCGCTGCGTCTATGTATTGATTACAGACAGCTGAACAAGCGGACCGTGAAGAACAAGTACCCCTTACCGCGGATTGATGATCTATTTGACCAGCTCCAGGGAGCGCGTGTCTTTTCAAAGATCGATCTCCGTTCGGGCTACTATCAGCTGAAGATCCGGGAGTCGGATATTCCGAAGACGGCCTTTCGCACCCGTTACGGGCACTACGAGTTTCGAGTACTGCCGTTTGGGTTGACGAATGCGCCGGCAGCCTTCATGGATCTGATGAACCGGGTATTTCGACCCTTCCTCGACTCCTTTGTAGTAGTCTTCATTGACGATATTCTGGTGTACTCGAGGAGTCTTGAGGAGCACGCTGACCATCTTCGCACTGTCTTGGAGACCTTGGCCCGACATCAGTTGTTCGCCAAGTTCAGTAAGTGCGAGTTCTGGTTGGAGCGTGTGGCCTTCCTTGGCCATGTTATTTCCGGTGAGGGTATATCTGTGGACCCGGACAAGACGCTTGCCGTGTCGAATTGGCGGCGACCGTCGAACCCCACCGAGATTCGGAGCTTCCTTGGGTTGGCGGGTTATTATCGGAGGTTTGTTGAGGGTTTCTCGAAGATAGCAGTCCCTTTGACCCGCCTCACCCGGAAGGATGTCCGGTTCGAGTGGTCCCCATCTTGCGAGGAGAGCTTCCAGGAGTTGAAGCGGAGACTCACCTCAGCGCCGGTTCTTACCATTCCGTCTGGGAGTGGTGGATTCGCAGTCTACTCCGATGCGTCGCGGCTGGGTTTGGGTTGCGTCCTGATGCAGAACGGTAAGGTTGTTGCTTACGCGTCGCGTCAGTTGAAGCCCCATGAGCAGAATTACCCCACCCATGACCTGGAGTTAGCAGCGATCATCTTTGCGCTGAAGATTTGGAGGCACTACCTCTATGGCGAGGAGTTCGAGCTCTTCACGGATCACAAGAGCCTGACTTACTTGCAGTCCCAGCCAGAGCTCAACATGCGCCAGAGACGTTGGGTTGAGTTCCTGAAGGACTATGATTGCGACATCGCTTATCATCCGGGTAAGGCGAATGTCGTGGCAGACGCTCTCAGTAGGCAGCCTTTGGGCATGGCCGCCCATTTGGCAGTGCGTCGTTGGAGGCTTCTGGAGGAGGCCGCTTGTTGGATCAGCGTGCAGGAGACGCCTGCTGGTGGCTTTCTGGCCAGGTTAGTGGTGCAGCCTGTTCTCCTTGACGAGATCCGCACGGCACAAGGGCGGGACCCTCACTTTCTGGTCCTTTCTGAAGGCGTCTCCCGGGGTGAGCGACCAGATTACCAGATTCGTGAGGATGGGATCCTGCGGTTCAGAGGCCGGGTATGTATTCCTGACGACGCAGAGCTGAAGCAGAAGATCTTGGACGAGGCCCATCGTTCGAAGTACACGGTGCATCCTGGTGGCACAAAAATGTACAGGGGCCTTCGTCGTGGCTACTGGTGGCGCGGGATGAAGGCAGATGTTGGCCGTTTCGTTGCCCGTTGCTTGGTATGCCAGCAGGTGAAGTCGGAGCATCAGCGCCCTGCGGGGAAGCTGCAGTCCATTGAGATTCCTCAGTGGAAGTGGGAGCAGATTACTATGGACTTTGTTTCGGGTCTACCGAAGTCACGTTCGGGTCGCGATGCCATCTGGGTAATCGTCGACCGACTGACGAAGTCTGCTCATTTCCTCCCCGTCCGACTCACCGACTCTCTGGACACCTTGGCGCAGTTGTTTGTCTCAGAGATCGTTCGTCTCCACGGCACTCCGGTCAGTATCATTTCTGATAGAGACGCGAGATTCACCTCGAGGTTCTGGCGTAGCCTCCAGCACGCCCTTGGTACGAACCTCCATTTCAGTACGGCGTTTCACCCACAGACCGATGGCCAGTCAGAGAGGACGATTCAGACCCTAGAGGACATGTTGCGTGCCTGCGTTCTCGATTTTGGAGGCAGTTGGGAGAGGCATCTTCCTTTGGTGGAGTTCGCCTACAACAACAGCTACCACTCGAGTATTCGGATGGCACCATATGAGGCACTCTATGGGCGCAGCTGCAGGTCTCCCTTGTGCTGGGATGAGGTCGGAGAGCGCCAGTTGGAGGGACCGGAGATCGTTCGCCAAACCTCAGAGAAAGTCAGGACGATTCGTGAGCGTATCCGCACCGCTCAGAGCCGTCAGAAGAGCTACGCTGATCGTCGTCGCCGTGAGCTCGCCTTCGAGGTTGGTGACCATGTCTTCCTGAAGGTGTCCCCGTCGAAGGGCATCTTCCGTTTCGGCGTACGGGGCAAGCTGAGTCCGCGTTTTATCGGCCCGTTTCTCATCCTGGAGCGGATTGGGGAGGTGGCCTATCGATTAGCCTTGCCCCCACACTTGGCCCAAGCCCATGACGTCTTCCATGTCTCGCAGCTGAGACGTTACGTCCACGATCCTGCCCACATCATCCCGTACGAGCCGCTTGTCTTCGAGCCGGACTTGTCATTCGTGGAGCAGCCGATCGAGATCTTGGACCGTCGCGAGAAGAAGCTCCGCACCAAGACCGTCCAGTTGGTTAAGGTGCGTTGGCAGCACCGCTCTGGTGCCGAGGCCACTTGGGAGCGCGAGGACGCCATGCGTGACGCATATCCACATCTTTTTCCTTCTTAGATGTTTTTGTAATTAAATTTTGTGGACAAAATTTCCTAAGGGGGGAAGAATGTTATATATGTGTCACTTTTCAGCCTTCTGGTAACCCTTGGGTCAATTCTGGCCATTTTTGGAATTTTCTTTTTTCGATCGGAACCGCAAAGATTTTGGCTTTTAGCCATCTGCGGGAGCTAGAAAACTCCGATTGAAAATCTGACTGCGGATTATGGGTCCTGGTACCGTTTTATACCACCCATAAATTTTTCATCGAATTCCGGTTACATTTTAGAAAATTATGCAGTTCCGAATCGTATCCGGATTTTGGTCAAATTTGGGAAAGTCAAAGAGAGAAGACCTTGACCAAGTCAAAGGGGACTTGGACCAAGTCAAAGAAGACCTTGACTAGTCAAATGTCTTTGACTAGTCAATGGGCTTTGTTTTTTGTGTGGTTGGTTGACCAAAGGTCAAACCCCAACCACCACCTTTTTGAGCATTGATTGCTCTCTCTCTCTCTCTCTCTCTCTCTCTCTCTCTCTCTCTCTCTCCCTCCCCATTTGTAGTCGTGGATTGCATTTCTCACCCCCTCTTTTGTTTTTCTTTCTTTTCTTTCCATGTGTGTGTGAAGAAGTGGAAGAGAAGGCTAGGAAGAAAAAAAAAACAAGGTGTGTGTGTGTGTGTGTGGTGTTGTGTTGATTCCCTCTCTTTAGACTCCCTTTAAAACCCCCTTTTTGTCCACTGATTTCCAGCCAAGGAGGGCTGGTGGAGGGGCAAGAGTGGTGGTGGTAGTGGTTGAGGTTGTGCCGAGGCACCGGAGGGGTCCAAACCTCCCATTCTCCCTTCCCCCTCCATTGGTAAGCCTTTTCCCTCCTTTCCTTTTGGTTTTCAAGTGTTAGGGGGCTGTTAGGGAATCATGGATGCTAGGTGTTTGAGTTAGGGGTGAGTGGAGAGGGCAAGAAGGGGGCTTGACAGCCCTGGGCGCGCGAGCGGGTCCATCCGCGCGCGTGCGCGCGCAGAGACGCGCGCAGGAGAGGCCCTGGCGGCCTGGCGAGCGTGCAGACGCGCGCTGCGCGTGCGCGCACGAGCGCAGGCGCGCGCGGGGGAGGGGGGAACGTGCGAGGCACAGTGTCGCGCACTGTGCGCGGGAGCGCGCGCAGGCGCGCGCGAGCGTGCGCGCGTGCGCGAGCTGCGCGTCTGGGCGCGCGAGTGCGCGTCCGGGTGCGCGGCGAGGGGCTGGACGTGCGGGCAGCGCGTCCGGAGGCGCGGGTCAGTGCGCCATCGAGCGCGGGGGCGCGTGCGCGCGTGCTTGCGCGTGCGTACGCGTGCGGGGGCCATGCGTGTGGCTGCCCGGGGGCTCGGGTAGGTGTCGGGGCTCTCGGACATGTGCGCGTACGTGCGTACTCGCATGCGTGCGAGCCCGTATGCGTGCATATCCAAGTCCTTGGCATTTCTAGTTGTTTTAAGTGTCTTTATGTGGATTTTACTCACCTATTTGGATGCCCTGTCTTGCAGATCTTGGCGAGCGGTCCCGCGACGACCCGGTTTACGGTGAGTGGGTCAATCCAACCCAGTCGGGAGGTGCTCGATGCACGTAGACGTGCATTGCCCTCCCCTGGGGCACCGTAACCACATATTAACCTTCTTAAGTGTGCATGTTATTGCTTATCTTGCTAGGTTGCATCCATGTCATACTAAGACTCAATATGTTAGGATCATACACCCTAGTACCATGTGTAGGGACCCATACCTGTCTATATATTGTGTCCCAGGCTAGGTTATTCATGTGTTAGTATTTACATGTATGCATGAGTATAAGGCATGAATAGGTAGTGACCTTAAATAATTTTTATCATGTTAGACTTGTATACTAGAGTATTACATCCATGTGTTATACATATGAGCCCAAGCATGCCTTAACAATATTATAATTTTGTAATAGCATTACTTGTATGCTTCCTTGATTAATTCTTTGTGTAATTAATTATGCGTTGTATATTATATCTCTAGACATATCTTAAGTATATATAGAGGCCATGAACCTTGCTTAATAAGATTAAGCAAGTGTATGACCTCTGATGGGTCATACTGTGGCATCGACATTACGAATCATCTGTCTTCCCCGCATCCGAGTTATGCGCTCGGGGGGGGGATTCATGAGAATTCGTAACCTTATCAACGACGGATCCATGAGGATCAAAACCGCGTATGTCAAGTGCTCTCCCCTTCGTCGCTTCCGTGTCGAAGCTACCCGAGTTTAGTTGTCCTGCTAGGCTCTCCCAGACGCTATTCATGACGCCGGGTGGTGCGCCCATACGGTAGAGGTAGAGGTCATGGGAGGATACCAGGTCGAGGCTACTCGGCAGAGGGCTACCGGAAGACGAAAGGCGTAGACCAGTTGACCTTTTTCCCCAATAATCCTATGTCACCTAAGGGTGAGGGTGAGGGTGAGGGAGTAGTGGGTTGGGTTGAGACCCAACCCAAGGACTTAAGTGACTGTTCCTTCCGTTAGAACCCCAAACACTCAGAATATTTAATATGGTGTGGTAGGTTTGGGTCGACACCCAACCGCCAACTTAAGTTGTTGTTTCGATTATTGAGACTTGAATGCTTGAAAGATTAATATGTGTTGTGATGCATGGATCGTACCATTCACTGAGCGTGTGGCTCACCCCTCGCATATGTTTTTCCTCCAGTTGTCGCTGAGCCGGACCTGAAGGTGGAGCTTCCATAGGCGCAGTACAGTAGCAGAGCAGCGCACGTGTTTTGGACCTGCGAGTGAGAGAGGCCATCAGCATCCCCCGTTTCCTTGTATGTATTGCTACTCGTGCTTGAGCACAGTACTGGTGTTTGATGTCTTTGTTGTATATTGGCTCTCACAGGACAGTTGATTATGTGTTCCGGTCTGTAATATGTCTTTAAATTACAGACTAAGTCATTTTAAGCTTCCGTCATATGTTTATATATCATGTCAGCTTCCTTGTTAAATGTTTTAAGTACCTTTGATGATTGAGTAGGGTCTTTTATTGACCTCGTGTATGGATTGCTGATATTATATATTTGCCACGTCTCGGAGACGGCCGCTCTGGGGTGTGACACCATCAAGGAAGACCCTTGAAGTGGCTCAGGGAGGAAGAGTTCGGGAATAGGGGACCCCCACCGGACATCAGCCGGCCGCCCAAGCGAAGACGACTCGAGGAAACAATGTGAATCAAAGAACCAGGTACCGAACCCCCCGGGTGAGCTTTCAACACCCTGTAGATATTTGTTTACAGCTTTTTCCAAAAAATGAAAACCAAATTAAAAATATTTATTTACCAGCTTTCGCTTTCAACACCCTGTACATATTTGTTTACAACTTTTTCCAAAAGAAAGGAAACCAAAATTAAAAATATTTGTTTACCAGCTTTCGCTTTCAACACCCTGTACATATTTGTTTACAGCCTTTTCTAAAAATCAAAAGATCAAAATATTTGTTTACTAGCTTTCATCTTCACCACCCTATACATATTTATTTACCTTCTTTCCTAGAAAAAACCAAAATATAAAAAGAATACATGCTATTCAGCTTTCATTCCCCAACTCTGAACATACTTGTTTCCAGCTTTATTTCCACTCTTCTTTAAAAACAAACAAAAATGTTTTTCTAAAAATAATGTTTTCCCCACTCTCCTCAAAACGAAAGTTTTACAAAACCGTATTTCCGTGCTTCCAAAAATATAAAACACTTTCCCAAACTTTCTTTACTTGTTTACCAAACAACAAAAATATTTACAAGCCGCATTTCCAACGAAAATGTTTTCCCAATCTGCACTTATTCAAAACTAAATGATTTCCAAAGTCGTACTTCCATGATTTTCACCGAAAATGTCTTTCCATACTTTCCTTCTAAAAGCAAAATCGTTTTCCAAACTCTATCTCCATTATTTTTCCAAAAAAAAACTTATCTATTTGCCAACGCCGGCCCCTTTTTCAAAAACATAAATATGCATCTGTTTCCACACTTTCGAAAACATAAAACATAAAAAAAAATACCAAAAAGAGAGAACTACTAGACGAGAAAAGATTAAGAGCGGCAGACCATGCCCAGCCTACCAAAGAAGGGTGGCAAGGGCATTTGAAAAGAAGGTAATAAAAAGAAAATTTGAAATCGGGGAATTAGTACTTAAGCAAATCATGCCATCAAGACAGTCTCACCCAAGAGGGAAGTTGCAACCCACATGGGAGGGACCCTATATGATCACCCATGCCTATTCCGGGAATGCCTACCGCATGGTAGATGCTGAAGGAATCGAGGTTTCAGGTTCGTGGAATGTACTTTATCTAAAGAAATTCCATGCATGAATAGCTTTCAATACTTGAGAACTATTATTCTTTCTTCCTGCAATTTCCAGCGTTTAGTACTTGATGATAGAATTATAAGACTCTCAAAGATAAACTCCTATCTATTTGAACACATCTCCGCCAAATCATGCCACTTCCTTCACACATGTATGACTGGACTAGATTTACCTGATAGAAGAGAAATTGCCTACCACGTAGACTAGGACAATTTAAAACCCCAAAGCAAACCTCCCTTATTTCCGCCCCACTCGTATTAACCCTAGGCCGAAATGAGGAGTTTCCTAGACCTAGCATATGTCCCAAAACTGGCTCTGGCACTATACAAACACTTCTAGAGGGGAAGCATGAAAAGAATCGGGGTGAAAAACAGAAGAGCCCCCCCTTCAAATAAAAAAACTCAGGCAATGAGAGGCCAACAAAAGAAAAATAACACCCAAATGAACGGGTTAAACTCTCTATTTTAGCAGGCTTTCACGCCTTTACGCACAAGTATATGCCAAACAAACGGCTATGCTAGTACAGGGTCCAAACAACAGACTGTACTTTCCACCCAAAATAAAGAAGTGATAAAAAGAAGAAAGCCAGAGGGACCTAGAAAGTAAGACATATGCTAGACTGGGACAATTCTAAAATATTGCCCGAAGGGAAGATATTACTCTTACCCCATTCTCCCCCTCCCTTTTTATTTTTGCAATAGGATTCAAAATTGAACTATGTCTACTAGGAAAGGCGAAATTTCAACTAAAGGTAGATCATTTCCAGGTTTACAACTACACACATTCACATGAGTTCACTTAGAAACTTGCGTATCCAAAGGAAGCTTATTTAACTTGACTCCTGGTACACTCATGGATTTTTCAGCATGTTTAGAATAATACAATCAAGCATTTGAGAACCATGAACCTAGAAAACCGACATCTAAAGCCTATACCTTTCAAATACAACCCTGGTTCGGACATAGGTGACCACAAGGGCTCCTCCACAGGGGCTTGATGCTATCTTTTACTTAAGAAAGTCGAGAACATTGCCCTCTCACATGAAAAGAAAACCATTGAAGAATGAAAATGCCCACTTATACCACTCATACTTTCGCATAAGTTCGCATTTTCCTTTTCCAAAACACCTAGGCATCCGATTTTCTTGAAATGCTAAAATTGACCCCCCGTACCAATGATAAGATTACCCCCACCTACACTCATTCTACGCCCTTCCGCACATGCTTGAGAGAAAATTGTCCCACTTTCACACGCACTTAAGTGTTTTTTTTCGCTCACGCACTTGGAATCCCTTCCTTGCATACTAAAGCGTGGTTTTCCGCACTTTCCTTTCTCGCATTCGATTTTTCATTTTACCTTAAGATGGATTGTAGCCCTTGACAATTCAAGCAAGAAAGAGCTTGAAAGTCGGTGCAGGCGCGCAATCCGGACAGATTTAACACTTGGTCCATGAAAAGAATGTTTTTATAGGTCTCGAAGATTGAAACGGTCACAAAGGCTTTCAGCAGTAGCAGACAAGAAACAAAACCAGAAGAATTGTCCCAGGCAAGGGGTGGCTAAATCCGACTAGCCACCCCACAATAGACGGCTAGATAGAACTAGCCGCCCCTGCCCCTTCTTTTCCAGGTAAAAACCCCAGGAATGGGGCGGCTAGCTTAAACAAGCCGCCCCATCTGGGGCGACTAAACGCAAGTAACCGCCCCTCACCTGCTGCCCCATCTGCCCTATTTGTCCCATCCTCAATCAGTTCTTCAACTCTTCAAAACCTGTCAAAATATTCCTTTTCCCCAAACATACATACAGACATTTCAGACGCATTCATACACAAAACCTGTATAAATACCATGCCAGAATGATTATTAGAATCCTGCATCCATCAATAAATTATTACTTATAAACACCAAGTTCATTCGTCCACGCGATGTGCGAAACCCTTTGAAAAATACCAAAACATCCACATTAACTACACCAGACCATGCATAGAAAACCATAAAAATTGTCCCGCCAAGTCCATAAACATAGATTATTTTCTAAAAACCTAAGAGAATGCATAAAAGAGAGTCTTTATGAAAGAGTAAGGAAGAGATGGGTCCACCGAAAGCTTCCCTCTACGTGTCTTGAGCTATGCATCACCAAAACAATCACCTAAAAACCAAAAGGAAAAGAAGAAAAGCATGAATTCATTGCATATATACCATTCTTCTACCTAAAACCAAGACGCAAAGAAGCTGTACCTCGACGTATCGTCACCCGCTGGAGGCTGAGTAGGAGGAACATTCTGACTTGGCTGAGAAGGGAGCGGCGGCTGAGGAGAGGACTGAACCTCTGGAGCGTCAGGAGCGGCAGGAGTCTCTCGAACTGAGGACGCAGCCCTCGCATATATCCCACGACTCCGAGACGCCGAAGGACGAGAAGCACGGCTGAAGGTGGCCCCAGTGGCCAAGGAAGCCAAGAGAGAATGGTCAGGCTCAAGCGGAAGAAGGTCAAGGTCCACCTCGGTCATGGAGCCCCCTCCAACCAATTTCTCCCTCATAGTCGCCTCCTAGAGACGGACTTGCTGCATATCTCTGTCTCTCCTATCCAATCTCTGTCGGAGGCGACTCTCTGTCCCTCTAGCCCGATCCTCGACAGCCCTCAACCTCTCCTCCAACTCCCTGAGCACCTCTCGATCCCTATTCCTGGCCGCCTGGAGAGAACGAACCAAGTCTCCCATCAAACCTCCAGGAACACCGCCGAAGCCTCCAACTCCGACACCCTCATCTGGAGGGAGTCCCTCTCGCGGCCTAGGGTGATGAACCCCGCCTCTCTCGAAGCCATCATGGATCTCAGCCGGTCCGTCTCCTCCTCAGCCCGGGAAGCCATACCCCTCGCCTGGCCCAGCACCATCCGTGTGGCCGTCAGTTCACTCCGGGCCGCATCTAGCTCCCTCGTCAGCTCGAGCTCTCGCTCGGAAACCATGGAAGGAGGAGGGGTGGAAGAAGAAGAAGCACCATTGGCTCTCGCTCTCGACAAAGCATCCACCTGAGCCTCGAGGACCCGGACCTGGTCCTGCAAGCGTCTCCGTTGTGCCCACAACTGTCGGTGTGTCGGATTCTTCGAATGTCAGAAAGGATCCGGCGGTGCGTGGGAGCGCGCGTGTGGCGTGTGTGGGGGTTCTTCGGGGATTCGTCTTCTCGGAAGGGTAAGGAGTCGTTCCTGGTTGAGGCGCCCGACAGCGACTCAAGAGGATTCCAGGGGTTTGTGTGATCGCCACCTGCTTTTTCTAAAAGCAGGAAAAGGTTGGGGTGGATTTGATCGCCTACTTGGGGGAGTTTGTGGGGTCTCCGCTCTAAGACACGGATATACCGTACATAGAGGTGAAAAATAGTTATCCTATTCTGCTTCCGGGGCTTGACTAAAGGAGTCTTTGGACATAGGGGGTGTAAATGGGGTGTGGATAGGGGGGCGGCTAGTGGGATCTAGCCCTCGGATATGAGGCGGCTACTAGGGTTTAGCTGTCCAGGGCTTGGTCTGGTTTGGGCAGAACTTCGGTAGGGAATGGGTTTGGTCTTGGACAGAGGCTAAGCTAATTTTAGCCCGGGTTTCTAGAGGGTGGGATGAGAGGGTGTTTTATGTAGGGAATGGGTATTTCGCTCACAAAAGGGGCTCTCTCTATCTCTCTTTCTCTCTTTCTTGGGATTTCTAGGGGGGAGTATGGAATGGGAATGTGAAATTGTGGATGATTTGTAAGGATTGATGATGGGTTTAGAGGCTTGGGACCTCCTCTATTTATAGTAAAAGAGAGGCAGGGGAATGGCCAGGGGGTAATGGAGTGGCTTGGCTAATAGTGTATGTGATTAGACCCCTCATTAATTCTCTGGTTCTTCTGTCAGGACCAGCTAAAGGGCGGCTAGTTCTAACTAGCCGCCCAGGATGGGGCGGCTACTTATTGGTAGCCGCCCCTATCATAACCTGCCGAACATCCCATCTCTGACAGGCGGTGGCTTGGGTCGGTTACTTGGGTTGATCAGGCTAAGATAGGGCGGCTAAAGGTCATCACCCGCCGCAATGATCAGCATTTAATACTGCTTTATGTCCCATCCAAGGGACTGGTCAAAAGTCTGCCAATGGGGCGGTGTAGATACCCCAATTTTGACCGTCCAGAAAGACAGAAATACTTCAAGTAACACCCGGATATATCCCACTTTTGGACATCCAGTAGAGAACCAAAATTCAGGAAACTGGAAACCCTAACCGGAAACCCTAATACTAAAACTAAATCTGACCATAGCATTGACCTAGACCTAAAACCAGAAACCCTAACCCTAACCCTAAGACCCAAAAACCCTGTGTCCCTGGCAAGGGGTGGCTAGATCTAACTAGCCGCCCCATACCAGGCGGCTAGAACTAGCCGCCCCCCTAACCGCCCCCTGGCCGACTTTGGACCAGTCCCCTGGATGGGACATAAAGCAGCAATAAATGCTGATCATTGCGGCGGGTCATGACCTTTAGCCGCCCTCTCTTGGCCGGATCAATCCAAGTAACCGACCCAAGCCACTGCTTGTCAGAGATGGGACGTTTGGCAGGTCATGATGGGGGTGGCTACCAGGAAGTGGCCGCCCTATCCTGGGCGGCTAGATAGAACTAGTCGCCCTTCACCTGGTCCTAACAGAAGAACCAGGGAATTAATGAGGGATCTAATCGAAGCCAACCCACTCCATTACCCCCGGGATATTTCCCTTCCTCTCTTTTACTATAAATAGAGGGGTCCCAAGCCCAAATACAACATCACCAAAAAATCCCAACATCCTTCAACCCACAAAATCCACACTAACATCCCACAATTCACATTCCCTTTCCACACTAGAAATCCCTAGAGAGAGAGGGAGAGAGCCTCTTGTGTGAGAGAAAACACCCATTCCCTACACAAAAACACCCTCTCATTCCACCCTCCAGAAACCCGGGCTAAACCTAGCTTAGCCTCTGCCCAAAACCAAACCCATTTCCTACCAAAGCTCTGCCCAAACCAAACCAGACCTGGGACAGCTAAACC